>CM061748.1:106490580-106930579 GCA_030979885.1 Lolium multiflorum
GCTTTTCCATCCCCACCACCGTTTCTCATCAGAAATAGCCGAGCACGAGTGCCCATAAAAAAATATCGTCGTAACTTCACTATGAATGTCGCCGCCAGATGCAAAAAAGGGATGCAACACGAGGACTTCCCAGGAGGTCACCCATCCTCTAGTACCAGCTCTCGCCCAGCACGCTACTGGAGTTCTGATGGGATCCTGCTTAGTGCCTGTGATGACGATCCTAGTTATGTTATGCACTCATTTTTCCTTATGTTGCCCTCCCGCACTTTGTCCGGCTTCTATTTTGTACCATGCCCATCCCGCTTCATCCCCACCACCGTTTCCCATCAGAAATAGTCGAGCACCAGTGCCCATAAAAAAATATCATCGGAACTTCACTATGAATGTCGCCGCCAGACGAAAAAAAAGGGAACACGAGGACTTCCCAAGAGGTCACCCATCCTAGTACTACCCTCGCCCAAGCACGCTTAACTTCGAAGTTCTGATGGGATCCGGCTTTAGTGCTGGTATGACCGCATCCGACATGTTATGCACTCATTTTCCTTTATGCTTGCCCCTCCCGCACCTTGTCTACTTTGTACCAGGCCCATCCCGCTTTTCCATCCACACCACCGTTTCCCATCAGAAATAGCCAGCACGAGTGCCCATAAAAAAATATCGCCGTAACTTCACTATGGCCGCCAGATGCAAAAAAAAAAGGGATGCAACACGAGGACTTTCCAAGAGGTCACCCATCCTAGTACTACTCTCGCCCAAGCACGCTTAACTCGGAGTTCATGATCGGTGCTTTAGTGCTCGTATGATCGCATCCGACATGTTATGCACTCATTTTCCTTTATGCTTGCCCTCCCGCACCTTGTCTGCTCTATTTTGTACCATGCCCATCCCGCTTTTCCATCCCCACCACCGTTTCCCATCAGAAATAGTCGAGCACGAGTGCCCATAAAAAATATCGTCGTAACTCTTCACTATGAATGTCGCCGCTAGACGCAAAAAAAAAAAGGATGCAACACGAGGACTTCCGTGAGGTCACCCATCCGTAGCACTACTTCCCGCCCAAGCACGCGCCATGAAATCTCTCGGAGTTCGATGGGATCCTGTTTAGTGCCGGTATGATCGCATTCGACATGTTATGCACTCATTTTCCTTTATGCTTGCCCTCCCGCACCTTGTCTGCTCTATTTTGTACCATGCCCATCCCGCTTTTCCATCCCCACCACCGTTTCCCATCATAAATAGCCGAGCACGAGTGCCCATAAAAAAATATCGTCGTAACTTCACAATGAATGTCGCCGCCAGATGCGCCAGACGCAAAAAAAAAGGGATGCAACACGAGGACTTCCCATGAGGTCACCCATCCTAGTACTACTCTCGCCCAAGCACGCTTAACTTCGGAGTTATGATGGGATCCGGTGCTTTAGTGCTGGTATGATCCATCCGACATGTTATGCACTCATTTTCCTTATGCTTGCCCCTCCCGCACCTTGTCTCCGCTCTATTTTGTACCATGCCCATCCGCTTCATCCCCACCACCGCTTTCCATCGGGAATAGTCGAGCACGAGCTCATGGCTATCATCAACTTCACTATGAAATGTCGCCGCCGCACGCAAAAAATAAAGGGATGCAACACGGACTTCCCGTGAGGTCACCCATCCTGGGTAATACTCTCGGCCAGCACGCTTAACTTCGGAGTTCTGATGGGATCCGGTGCTTTGGTGCTGGTATGATCGCATCCGACATGTTACGTACTCATTTTCCTTTATGCTTGCTCCTCCCGCACCTTGTCTGCTCTATTTCGTACCATGCCCATCCCGTCTTTTCCATCCCACCACTGCTTCCCATCGTAATAGCCGAGCACGAGTGCCCATAAAAATATCGTCGTAACTTCACTATGAATGTCGTCACGATGCCAAAAAAAGGACAACACGAGGACTTCCAGAAACACCCATCCTAAGTACTACTTTCGCCTGCTGCACGCTTAACTTCTAGCTCACGGGATCCGTGCTTTAGTGTTGGTATGATCGAACCGACATGTTATGCACTCATTTTCCTTTATGTTTGCCCCTCCACTTTGTCCGCTCTATTTTGTACCATGCCCATCCCGCTTCATCCACCACCGCTTCCCATCGAAATAGTTTGACAACAGTGCCTAAGGAAAAAATATCGTCGTAACTTCTCACTATGAATGCTCACGCTGTATAAAAAAAGATGCACATACAGGACTTCCCCAGGAGGTCACCCCATCTCAGGTGTCTACTCTCGCCCAAGCACTGTTTAACTTCAGAGTTCTCGATGGGATCCGGTGGCTTTAGTGCTATGCGGATCGCATCCGACATGTTATGCACTCATTTTCCTTTATGCTTGCCCCTCCCGCACCTTGTCTCCTCTATTTTGTACCATGCCCATCCCGCTTTTCCATCCCCACCACCGTTTCCCATCAGAAATAGCCGAGCACGAGTGCCCATAAAAAATATCATCGTAACTTCACTATGAATGTCGCCGCCAGACGCAAAAAATAAAGGGATGCAACACGAGGACTTCCCAGGTCACCCATCCTAGTACTGCTCCTCGCCCAGCACGCTAATTTCCAGTTTCATGGATCCGGTGTTTAGTGCTGGTATGATCGATTCATATAAACATGGGACCTGTTTCTTTTGTGCTGCCCCCGTGACCTTGTTCCGTTTCTATTTTGTACCATGCCCATCCCGCTTTTCATCCCCACCACCGTTTCCCATCGTAAATAGCCGAGCACGAGTGTCTATAAAAAAATATCGTCGTAACTCCACTATGAATGTGCCGCTGTGACGCAAAAATAAAGGGATGCAACACGAGGACTTCCCAAGAGGTCACCCATCCTAGTACTGGTTTCGCCCAAGCACGCTAACTTCGAGTTTCATGATCCATATTTAGTGCTAAAAGATCGATCCCAGTTATGTACTCATTTTCCCTTTGCGTTGCCCTCCCGGCATCTTGTCTGCTCTATTTTGTAACATGCCCATCCCGCTTTTCCATCCCCCCCACCGTTTTTCCATTCGTAAATAGCCGAGCACGAGTGCCCATAAAAAAATATCGTCGTAATTTCACTATGAATGTCGCCGCCAGACGCAAAAAAAAAGGGATGCAACACGAGGACTTCCCAGGAGGTCACCCATCCTAGTACTACTCGCGCCCAAGCACGCTTAACTTCGGAGTTCTGATGGGATCCGGTGCTTTAGTGCTGGTATGATCGCATCCGACATGTTATGCACTCATTTTACTTTATGCTTGCCCCTCCCGCACCTTGTCTGCTCTATTTTGTATCATGCCCATCCCGCTTTTCCATCCCCACCACCGTTTCCCATCAGAAATAGCCGAGCACGAGTGCCCATAAAAAAAATATCGTCGTAACTTCACTATGAATGTCGCCGTCAGATGCAAAAAAAAAGGGATGCAACACGAGGACTTCCCGTGAGGTCACCATCCTAGTACTACTCGCCCCAAGCACGCCTTAACTCGGAGTTCGATGGGATCCCGGCGGCTTTAAAAAGCGGGTGGGCGATCGCATCCGACATGTTATGCACTCATTTTCCTTTTATGCTGCCCTCCCGCACTTTGTCTGCTCTATTTTGTACCATGCCCATCCCGCTTTTCCATCCCCACCACCGTTTCTCATCAGAAATAGTCGAGCACGAGTGCCCATAAAAAAATATCATCGTAACTTCACTATGAATGTCGCCGCCAGACGCAAAAAAAGGGATGCAACACGAGGACTTCCCAGGAGGTCACCCATCCTAGTACTACTCTCGCCCAAGCACGCTTAACTTCGGAGTTCTGATGGGATCCGGTGCTTTAGTGCTGGTATGACCGCATCCGACATGTTATGCACTCATTTTCCTTTATGCTTGCCCTCCCGCACCTTGTCTGCTCTATTTTGTACCATGCCCATCCCGCTTTTCCATCCACACCACCGTTTCCCATCAGAAATAGCCGAGCACGAGTGCCCATAAAAAATATCGTCGTAACTTCACTATGAATGTCGCCGCGCAAAAAAAAGGGATGCAACACGAGGACCTCCCAGGAGGTCACCCATCCTAGTACTACTCTCGCCCAAGCACGCTTAACTTCGGAGTTCTGACGGGGATCCAGTGCTTTAGTGCTGGTATGATCGCATCCGACATGTTATGCACTCATTTTCCTTTATGCTTGCCCTCCCGCACCTTGTCTGCTCTATTTTGTATCATGCCCATCCCGCTTTTCCATCCCCACCACCGTTTCCCATCATAAATAGCCGAGCACGAGTGCCCATAAAAAAATATCGTCGTAACTTCACTATGAATGTCGCCGCCAGATGCAAAAAAAGGGATGCAACACGAGGACTAGACTTCCCAAGAGGTCACCCATCCTAGTACTACTCGCGCCCAAGCACGCTTAACTTCTGAGTTATGATGGGATCCGGTGCTTTAGTGCTGTTGCATCCGACATGTTATGCACTCATTTTCCTTTATGCTTGCCCCTCCCGTACTCTCGCACCTTGTCTGCTCTATTTTGTACCATGCCCATCCCGCTTCCTCCATCCCCACCACCGTTTCCCCTCGCAGAAATAGCCGAGCACGAGTGCCCATAAAAATATCGGTCAGAATTTCACTATGAATGTCACTACGACGCAAAATAAAGGATGCAACACGAGGACTTCCTAGGAGGTCACCCATCCTAGTACTACTCTCGCCCAAGCACGCTTAACTTCGAAGTTCTGATGGGATCGTGCTTTAGTGCTGGTATGATCGCATCCGACATGTTATGCACTCATTTTTCTTTATGCTTGCCCCTCTCCCGCACCTTGTCTCCTCTATTTTGTACCATGCCCATCCCGCTTTTCCATCCCCACCACCGTTTCCCATCAGAAATAGCCGAGCACGAGTGCCCATAAAAAAATATCGCCGTAACTTCACTATGAATGTCGCCGCCAGACGCAAAAAAAAAGGGATGCAACACGAGGACTTCCCAGGAGGTCACCCAGTACTACTCTCGTCCAAGCACGCTTAACTTCGGAGTTCTGATGGGATCCGGTGCTTTAGTGCTGGTATGATCGCATCCGACATGTTATGCACTAATTTTCCTTTATGCTTGCCCCTCCCGCACCTTGTCTGCTCTATTTTGTACCATGCCCATCCCGCTTTTCCATCCCCCCCACCGTTCCCCATCAGAAATAGCCGAGCACGAGCGCCCATAAAAATCGTCGTAATTTCACTATGAATGTCGCCGCGATGCAAAAAAAAGGGATGCAACACGGTGGACTTCCTGTGAGGTCGCTCCAGGTCCTAGTACTACCCGCCCAAGCACGCTTAATCTCTGAGTTCTTCCATGTGGATCCGGGATTTGGTGCTGGTATGATCGCATCCGACATGTTATGCACTCATTTTCCCTGAGGCTGCCTCCCGTAGACCTTGTCTCTGGTTTATTTTGAAAATGATGCCCATCCCGCTTCCCATCCGCCTCACCCACCGCTTCCCCATCGTAGAAGAGGTCAGAAAGCACGAGTGCCCATAAAAACACGTCGTAACTTCACTATGAATGTCGCCGCCGCACGCAAAAATAAGAGATACACGAGGACTTCCCAAGAGGTCACCCATCCTAGTACTACTCTCGCCCAAGCACGCCTAACTTCGGAGTTCTGATGGGATCCGGTGCTTTAGTGCTGGTATGATCGCATCCGACATGTTATGCACTAATTTTCCTTTATGCTTGCCCCTCCCGCACCTTGTCTCCTTTATTTTGTACCATGCCCATCCCGCTTTTCCATCCCCACCACCGCTTTCCCATCAGCAGCTGAAAGGCCGAGTGCCCATAAAAAAATATCGTCGTAACTTCACTATGAATGTCGCCGCCCGACGCAAAAAAAAAGGTGATGCAACACGAGGACTTCCCAGAGGTCACCCATCCTAGTACTACTCCCGCCCAAGCACGCTTAATTCGGAGTTCTGATAGGATCCGGTGCTTTAGTGCTGGTATGATCGCATCCGACATGTTATGCACTCATTTTCCTTTATGCTTTCTGCCCTCCCGCACCTTGTCTCGTTCTATTTTGTACCATTTTTTCCATCCTGGCTTTTCCATCCCACCACTGTCTCCCATCAGGAAGAAAGCGAGCACGAGTGCCTATAAAAAAATATCGTCGTAATCACTGCAATGCCTACGCGATGCCAAAAAAAGGGATGCAAACACGAGGACTTCCTGCAGAGGCTGTCCATCCCAGCAGCACTACTCTCGCTGCCACGCAACTCCGAAGTTCGATGGATCCGGTGCTTTAGTGCTTGCATGACCGTGATCCGGGACAGGTTATGCACGATTTTTCATTTATGCTTTGCCCCTCCTGACCTTGTCCGCTTCTATTTAAACATGCCCATCCTGCTTCATCCCCATCACTGCTCATTTAGTTTACACGAGTGCCCATAAAAAATATCATCGTAACTTCACTATGAATGTCGCGCCAGAGGCAAAAAATAGGGGATGCACACGAGGACTCTGTGGAGGTCACCCATCCTAGTACTACTCGCCCAAGCACGCTTAACTTTGGAGTTCTGATGGGATCCGGGCTTTAGTGCTGGTATGATCGCATCCCACATGTTATGCACTCATTTTCCTTTATGCTTGCCCCTCCCACACCTTGTCTGGCCTTATTTTGTACCATGCCCATCCCGGCTTCCATCCCTGCACCACCGTTTCCCATCAAATGTGCCAGCACGCAGTGCCCTTTTAAAAATATCGCAACTTCGTCATGAATGTCGCGCGCACGCAAAAAATAAAGGATGCAACACGAGATTCTCCCAGAGGTCACCCATCCTAGTACTACTCGCCCAAGCACGCTAACTTGAGTTCGATGGATCCCGTGCTTTAGTGCCGGTATGACCGCATCCTACATGTTATGCACTATTTTCCTTTTATGTTGTCTCCTCCCCGCACCTTTGTCTCGCTTCTATTTTGTACCATGCCCATCCCGCTTCCATCCCCACCACCGTTTCCCATCAGAAATAGTCGAGCACGAGTGCCCATAAAAAAATATCGTCGTAACTTCACTATGAATGTCGCCGCGTATGCTAAAAAAGGCTGGGATGAACATTTGTGACTTCCCAGAGTGTCACCCATCCTAAGATTACTTTCGCCAAGACGTTAACTTCTGAGTCATTAATCCTGCATGAAATGCTTTACATGACCGCATCCTACATGTTATGCACTCATTTTTCCTTTATGCTTGCCCTCCCGCACCTTGTCTGCCCTATTTTGATGCCCATCCCGCTTTTCCATCCCCATCACCGTTTCCCATCAGAAATAGCCGCAGCACGAGTGCCCATAAAAAATATCATCGTAACTTCACTATGAATATCGCCGCGATGCAAAAAAAGGGATGCAACACGAGAACTTCCCAGGAGGTCACCCATCCCAGTACTACTCTCGCCCAAGCACGCTTAACTTCGGGGTTTCGATGATCCCGTGTTTAGTGTCGTATGATCGCATCCGACATGTTATGCACTCATTTTCTTTTATGCTTGCCCCTCCGCACCTTGTCTGCTCTATTTTGTACCATGCCCATCCCGCTTTCCATCCTCCTACCCACCGCTTTCCCATCGTAAATAGCCAAGCACGAGTGCTCCTTAAAAAAAGACGTCGTAACTTCACTATGAATGTCGCGCCAGATGCAAAAATAAAGGGATGCAACACGAGGACTTCCCAGGAGGTCACCCATCCTAGTACTACTCTCTCGCCCAAGCACGCTTAACTTCGAAGTTCTGATGGGATCCGGTGCTTTGGTGGGTATGACCGCATCCCACATGTTATACTCATTTTCCTTTATGCTTGCCCCTCCCGCACCTTGTCTGCTCTATGGTACTCATGCCCGATCCCGCTTTTCCATCCTCCACCACCGTTTCCCATCAGAAAAAGCCGAGCACGAGTGCCCATAAAAAAATGTCGTAATTTCACTATGAATGTCGCCGCTAGACGACAAAAAGGGATGCAACACGAGGACTTCCTGTGAGGTCACCGATCTCTAATACTACTCTCGCCAAGACCGCGAATTTCTCGAGCCTCATGATTCAAAAGCTAGTGCTGGTACATGATCGCATCCGACATGCTATGCACTCATTTTTCCTTATGTTTGCTCCCTCCCCACCTTGTCTGCCGGGACATTTTGTACCATGCCCATCCCGCTTTCCATCCCCACCACCGTTTCCCATCGAATAGTCTGAGTACGTAGCTCATGAAAAATATCGTCATAACTTCACCATGAATGTCGCCGTCAGACGCAAAAAAAGGGGATGCAACACGAGGACTCCCAAGAGGTCACCCATCCTAGTACTACTCTCGCCTCAAGCACGCTTAACTTCTGAGGCTCGGCTGATCCAAAGCTAGTGCCTGTGGCTAGACCCAGATCCGACACAGCAGCACTGTTTCCTTTTGAGGCTTGCCTCCTCCTGACTCTTTGTTCCGTTTCTATTGTGTCTGATGCCCATCCTCAGCTTTCCATCCTAACAATCGTTTCCCCATCGTAGTCAATGAGTACTTCAGCCCATAAAAACATCATCTGTAACTTCACTATGAATGCCGCCGCGACGCAAAAATAAAGGGACGAACATCAGGACTTCTCGCAGGTCACCATCCTAGTACTACTCCCACCACAAGCACGCCTTGAACTTCTGAGTTCTGATGATCCTGCTTTGGCAAGCAAATGATCCAGATCCTATATGTTATGCACTCTATTTTCCTTTATGCTTGCCCCTCTCGCACCTTGTCTGTTTATTTGTGCCTGGCGCTCCATCCTGGCTTCTTCCATCCCACTGCCCTGCTTTCCCATCGAATAGCTGTAGCACGAGTGCCCATAAAAAATATCGTCGTAACTTCACTATGAATGTCGCCGACAGCAAAATAAAGGGATGCAACACGAGACCCCCAGAGGTCACATCTTAGTACTACTTTCACAAGCTTAACTTCGGAGTTCTGATGGGATCCGGTGCTATAGTGCTGGTATGATCGCATCCGGACATGTTAAGGCACTATTTTCCTTATGCTTGCCCCTCCCGCATCTTGTCTCATTTATTTTGTACCATGCCCATCCCGCTTTTCCATCCCCACCACCGCTTCCCATCGTAAATAGCCGAGCACGAGTGCTCATAAAAATATCGTCAGAATTTCACTATGAATGTCGCGCCGTATGCCAAAAAAAGGATGCAACACGGAGACTCTCCAGAGTGGCTACCCATCCTAAGATACTACCGCCCAAGCACGCTTAACTTCGGAGTTCGATGGATCCAAAGCTAGTGGCTGGTATGATTCATCCCAAGCAGAGCAGGTACCTCATTTACTTTATGCTTGCCCTCCCGTGACCTTGTCTCGTCTATTTTGTAACCATGCCCATCCCGCTTTTCCATCCCCATCACCGTTTCCCATCATAAATAGCCGAGCACGAGTGCCCATAAAAATATCGTTCTTCTGTGAATCTCACTTGGTGAATGTCGCCGCCGTGATGCAAAAAAAAGGGAGCAACATAGGACTTCAGAGGTCACCATCCTAGTACTACTCTCGCCTAAGCACGCTTAACTTCGGAGTTCTAGGATCCGGTGCTTTAGTGCTAGTATGATCGCATCCGACATGTTATGCACTCATTTTCCTTTATGTCATTCCTCCCGCACTTTGTCTCATTTATTTTAAAATTATGCCCATCCTGCCTAATCCCCACCACCGCTTTCCCATCGAATAGCCGAGTACCCAGTGCCTAAAAAAATATCGTCAGAACTTCACTATGAATGTCGCGCCGATGCAAAAAGGATGCAACACGAGACTTCCTGTGAGGTCACCCATCCTGGCACACTACGCCCAAGTATCGCACCTGAGTTCTTACTGGGATCCGGTGCTTTAGTGCTGTACACGCATCCGAATATGTTATGCAATTTCATTTTCCTTCTTTATGGCTGCCTCCCGCACCTTGTCTCGTTTCTATTGTACCATGCCCATCCCGCTTTTCCATCCCCACCACCGTCTCTCATCGTAAATAGCCGAGCACGAGTGCCCATAAAAAATATCATCGTAACTTCACTATGAATGTCGCCACAGACGCAAAAAAAGGGATGCAACACTTGTGATTTCGTGAGGTCACCCATCCTAGTGCTCATCTAGCCCAAGCACGCGAACTTCGGAGTTCGATGGATCCGAGGTTTTTTTAGTGTCGGTGGCACGGTGATCCCATGTGTTATGGCACTATTTTCCTTTATGCTGCTTTGCTCCTCCGCACCTTGTCTGCTTCTTATTTTGTACCACATGCCCATCCTGCTTCATCCCCACCACTGCTTCCCACTGTAGTTAGGCCGAGCACGAGTGTCATATAAAAATATTTGTCAGAATCTCACTATGAATGTCGCCGTCGATGTAAAAAAAAGTATGCAACACGAGGACTTCCCTGTGAGGTCACCCATCCTAGTACTACTCGCGCCCAAGCACGCTTAACTTCGGAGTTCCGATGATCCAGTGCTTTAGTGCTGGTATGATCGCATCCCACATGTTATGCACTCATTTTCCTTTATGCTCGCCCCTCCCGCACCTTGTCTCCGTTCTATTTGTACCATGCCCATCCCGCTTTTCCATCCCCACCACCGCTTCCATCGGGAAGAGTCAGCACGAGTGCCCATAAAAATATCGTCGAATTTCACTATGGCGCCGGGCCAGACAAAAAGGGATGCAACACGAGGACTTCCCAAGAGGTCACCCATCCTAGTACTACTCGCCCAAGCACGTCAACTTCGAGTTCAGTTGGATCCGGTAGGCTTGTCAGCTGGATGACGATCCGAGCATGTTATGTGACTATTTTCTGAGGCGGCCTCCCGGCACCTTGTCCGTCTATTTTGTACCATGCCCATCCCGCTTTTCCATCCCCATCACCGTTTCCCATCAGAAATAGTCGAGCACGAGTGCCCATAAAAATATCGTCAGAATCTCACTATGAATGTCACGCGTATGCAAAAAGTATAACACGATGACTTCCCATGAGTCACCCATCCCAAGACTACCTCACTTCAAGCACGCTAACTTCGAGTCTGGCGGATCCTGGTGCTTGAAGGCTGGTATGACGTGATCCGACATGTTATGCACTCATTTTCTTTATGCTTGCCTCTCCCGCACCTTGTCTGCTCTATTTTGTATCATGCCCACCGCTTTTCCATCCCCAGCACCGTTTCCCATCATAAATAGCCGAGCACGAGTGCCCATAAAAAATATCGTCGTAACTTCACTATGATCGCCGCCAGACGCAAAAAAAGGGATGCAACACGAGAACTTCCATGAGGTCACCCATCCTAGTACTACTCTCGCCCAAGCACGCTTAACTCTAGGTTCTGATGGGATCCTGTTTAGTGCTGGTGGCTGACTGTGATCCGACATGCTATGACTTCCATTTTCCTAGCAGCTACTCTCCCGCACCTTGTCCGCTTCTATTTTGTACCATGTCCATCCCGCTTTTCCATCCCCACCACCGTTTCCCATCGTAATAGCCGAGCACGAGTGCCCATAAAAAATATCGTCGTAACTTCACTATGAATGTCGCCGCCAGATGCAAAAAAAGGGATGCAACACGAGGACTTCCCAGGAGGTCACCCATCCTAGTACTACTCTCGACCAAGCACGCTTAACTTCGGAGTTCTGAAGGGATCCGGTGCTTTAGTGCTGGTATGATCGCATCCGACATGTTATGCACTCATTTTCCTTTATGTTTGCCCCTCCCGCACCTTGTCTGCTCTATTTTGTACCATGCCCATCCCGCTTTTCCATCCCCACCACCGTTTCCCATCAGAAATAGCCGAGCACGAGTGCCCATAAAAAATATCGTCGTAACTTCACTATGAATGTCGCCGCCAGACGCAAAAAAAAGGGATGCAACACGAGGACTTCCCAAGAGGTCACCCATCCTAGTACTACTCTCGCCTAAGCACGCTTAACTTCGGAGTTCTGATGGGATCCGGTGCTTTAGTGCTGGTATGATCGCATCCGACATGTTATGCACTCATTTTCCTTTTGCCCCTTGATACGTCTCCAACGTACCATGTCTGCTCTATTTTGTACCATGCCCATCCCGCTTTTCCATCCCCACCACCGTTTCCCCTCAGAAATAGCCGAGCACGAGTGCCCATAAAAAAACATCTGCCGGAATTTACCTATGAAGCGCCACGTACTAAAAAAAAAGGGATGCAACATGAGGACCTTCCCAAGAGGTCACCCATCCTAGTACTACCGTCGCCCAAGCACGCTTAACTCTTGAGGTTCCGATGGGGATCCTGCTTTATATGATGGTATGACCATCTCATGTTATGCACTCATTTTCCTTTTTATGCTTGTCTCCTCCGCAGACCTTGTCTCACTCTATTTTGTACCATGCCCATCCCGTTTTTCCATCCCCACCACCGTTTCCCATCGTAAATAGCCGAGCACGAGTGCCCATAAAAAAATATCGTCATAACTTCACTATGAATGTCGCCGCCAGATGCAAAAAAGGGATGCAACACGAGAGGAATTCCCAGGAGGTCACCCAATTTAGTACTACTCGCCCAAGCACGCTTAATCTCGAGTTCGATGGGATCCGTGCTTTAGTGCCGGTGGCGACCGCATCCGACATGTTGCGCACTCATTTTCCTTATGCTTGCCTCCCGCACCTTGTCCGCTCTATTTTGTACCATGCCCATCCCGCTTTCCATCCCCACCACCGTTTCCCATCGAATAGCTGAGCACGAGTGCCCATAAAAATATCGTCGTAACTTCACTATGAATATCGCCGCCAGACGCAAAAAATACAACACGAGGACTTCCCAGGAGGTCACCCATCCTAGTACTACTCTCGCCCAAGCACGCTTAACTTCGGGGTTCTGATGGGATCATAGTGCTGGTATGATCGCATCCGACATGTTATGCACTCATTTTCCTTTATGCTTGCCCCTCCCGCACCTTGTCTCCTCTATTTTGTACCATGCCCATCCCGCTTTTCCATCCCCACCACCTCCCATCAGAAATAGCCGAGCACGAGTGCCCATAAAAAATATCGTCGTAACTTCACTATGAATGTCGCCGCCAGATGCAAAAAAAGGGATGCAACACGAGGACTTCCTAGAAGAGGTCACCCATCCTAGTACGCTCTCGCCCAAGCACGCTTAACTTTGGAGTTCTGATGGGATCCGGTGCTGCTGGTATGATCGCATCCCACATGTTATGCACTCATTTTCCTTTATGCTTGCCTCCGCAGACCTGCAGACCGCTCTATTTTGTACCATGCCCATCTCGCTTTTCCATCCCCACCACCGTTTCCTATCAGAAATAGCCGAGCACGAGTGCCCATAAAAAAAATATCGTCGTAACTTCGTCATGAATGTCACGCCGACTAAAAAGGATGCAACACGAGGACTTCCCAAGAGGTCACCCATCCTAGTACCACTCTCGCCCAAGCACGCTTAACTTCGGAGTTCTGATGGGATCCGGTGCTTTAGTGCTGGTATGACCGCATCCGACATGTTATGCACTCATTTTCCTTTATGCTTGCCCTCCCGCACCTTGCCCGCCGACTGGGCCAGCCCATCCCGCTTCCATCCCCACCGTTTCACTAAAATAGCCGAGCACTATGCTCCTCCATAAAAATATCGTCAGAACTTCACTATGAATGCTCACACAGATGGCAAAAAAAGGGATGCAACACGAGGACTTCCTAGATGAGGTCACCCATCCTAGTACTACTCCCGCCCAAGCACGCTTAACTTTGGAGCTGGGATCCGGTGCTTTAGTGCTGGTATGACCGCATCCGACATGTTATGCACTTATTTTCCTTTATGCTTGCCCCTCCGCACCTTGTCTGCTCTATTTTGTACCATGCCCATCCCGTTTCCATCCCCACCACCGTTTCCCATCGTAAATAGCTTCATACCTATGCCCATAAAATATCGTCGAACTTCTCACTATGAATATCACGCGACGCAAAAAAAAGGGATACAACACGAGGACTCCATGAGGTCACCCATCCTAGTACTACTCTCGCCACACGCCTAACTTCTAGCCTGATGGATCCCATTAGTGCTGGTATGATCGCATCCGACATGTCATGCACTCATTTTCCTTTATGTTTGCCCCTCCCGCACCTTGTCTGCTCTATTTGTACCATGCCCATCCCGCCTTTCCATCCCCACCACCGTTTCCCATCAAAAATAGCCGAGCAGTTAAAAAATATCGTCGTAACTTCACTATGAATGTCGCCGCCAGACGCAAAAAAAAGGGATGCAACACGAGGATTTCCCAGGAGGTCACCCATCCTAGTACTACTCTCGCCCAAGCACGCTTAACTTCGGAGTTCTGATGGATCCGGTGCTTTAGTGCTGGTATGATCGCATCCGACATGTTATGCACTCATTTTCTTTTATGCTTGCCCCTCCCCCGCACTTTGTCTCGTCTGTTTGTACCATGCCCATCCCGTTTCCATCCCCAGCACCGTTTCCCATCAGAAATAAGCCGAGCACGAGTGCCCATAAAAAATATCGTCGTAACTTCACTATGAATGTCGCGGGACGCAAAAAAGGGATGCAACACGAGTTCCCAAGAGGTCACCCATCCTAGTACTACCCTCGCCCAAGCACGCTTAACTTCGGAGTTCTGATGGGATCGGTGCTTTAGTGCTGGTATGACCGCATCCGACATGTTATGCACTCATTTTCCTTTATGCTTGCCCCCTCCTGACTTTGACTCGTCATTTAGCCCATGCCCATCCCGGCTTTTCCATCCCTCACCACTGCTTTCCATCGAATAGCTGAGCACTAGTGCCCATAAAAATATCGTCGTAACTTCACTATGAATATCGCCCGATGAAAAAAAGGGATGCAACACGAGGACTTCCCAGAGGTCACCCATCCTAGCATTACTCTCGCCCAAGCACGCTAACTTCTGAGTTCTGATGGGATCCTGTTTAGTGCTGGCATGACCTGATCCCCATGTTATGCACTCAGCTTCTTTATGTTGCCCTTCTGCACTTTCACACCGTCTATTTTGTACCATGCCCATCCCGCTTTTCCATCCCTACCACCGTTTCCCATCGTAAATAGCCGAGCACGAGTGCCCATAAAAAAATATCGTCATAAACTCCACTATGAATGTCGCCGCCGCACTAAAAAAAAAAAAAAGGTAGGATGCAACACGAGGACTTCCCAAGAGGTCACCCATCCTAGTACTACTCTCGCCCAAGCACGCTTAACTTCGGAGTTCTGATGGGATCCGGCTTTAGTGCTGGTATGATCGCATCCGACATGTTATGCACTTATTTTCCTTTATGCTTGCCCCTCCCGCACCTTGTCTGCTCTATTTTGTACCATGCCCATCCCGCTTTTCCATCCCCACCACCGTTTCCCATCAGAAATAGCCGAGCACGAGTGCCCATAAAAAAATATCGTCGTAATTTCACTATGAATGTCGCCGCCAGACGCAAAAAAAAAAGAAGGGATGCAACACGAGGACTTCCCAGGAGGTCACCCATCCTAGTACTACCCTCGCCCAAGCACGCTTAACTTCGGAGTTCTGATGGGATCCTTTAGTGCTGGTATGATCGCATCCTACATGTTATGCACTCATTTTCCTTTATGCTTGCCCCTCCCGCACCTTGTCTGCTCTATTTTGTACCATGCCCATCCCGTTTTTCCATCCCCATCACCGTTTCCCATCAGAAATAGCCGAGCACGAGTGCCCATAAAAAATATCGTCAGAACTTCACTATGAATGTCACACGCACGTTGTGCGTGATGCAACACGAGACTTTGAGTGTCACCCATCCTAGTACTACTCTCGCCCAAGCACGCTTAACTTAGTTCTGATGGGATCCGGTGCTCTAGTGCTGGTATGATCGCATCCGACATAAAGTGTACCTCATTTTCTTTTATGCTTACCCCTCCCGCACCTTGTCTGCTCTATTTTGTACCATGCTCCATCCCGTTTCCATCCCCACCACCGTTTCCCATCGTAAATAGCCTAGCACGAGTGCCCATAAAAATATCGTCAGAATTTCACTATGAATGTCAGCGCTGCATGCAAAAAAAAGTATGCAACACGAGGACTTCCCAAGGAGGTCACCCATCCCAGTACTACTCCCGCTCCAGCACGCTTAACTTCGAGTTCTGATGGATCCGTGCTTTAGTGTCGGTATGACCGCATCCTACATGTTATATCATTTTCTTGTGCTTGGTCTCTCTCCCGCACCAGGCCCGCTTCTTCTATTTTACCATGCCCATCTGTGCTTTCCATCCCCACCACCGGCTTCCCTACCTGAATAGTTTACACGAGTGCCCATAAAAATACGTCGAATCTTCACTATGAATATCGTCAGCTACTAAAAAAATGATACAACACGAGACTTCCCAGAGGTCACCCATCCTAGTACTCCTCTCCGCCCAAGCACGCTTAACTTCTGAGTTCCATCCCGTTCCGCATGCTTTAGTGCTGGTATGATCGCATCCGACATGTTATGCACTCATTTTTCTTTATGCTTGCCCCTCCCGTACCTTGTCTCCGGCTTCTATTTTTGTACCATGCCCATCCCGCTTTCCATCCCCATCACCGTTTCCCATCGTAAATAGCCGAGCACGAGTGCCTATAAAAATATCGTCAGACCCCAATATGAATGTCGCGCCAGATGCAAAAAAAAGTGGATGCAACACGAGACTTCCCAGAGGTCACCCATCCTAGTACTACTCCTCGCCCAAGCACGCTTAACTGCGGAGTTCTGATGGGATCCGGTTTTAGTGCTGGTATGATCGCATTCGACATGTTATGCACTCATTTTCCTTTTATGCTTGCCCCTCCCGCACCTTGCCTGCTCTATTTTGTACCATGCCCATCCCGCTTTTCCATCCTCACCACCGTTTCCCATCAGAAATAGTCGAGCACGAGTGCCCATAAAAAATATCGTCGTACTTCACTTATGAATAAGTCATGCTGTGACGTTGTGCAAAAAAGGGATGCAACACGAGGACTTCCCAAGAGGTCACCCATCCTAGTACTACCTCGCCCCAAGCACGTTTTTTTAACTTTGAGTTCTGATGATCCGTGCTGAAGGCTCATATGGACGCATCCATATGTTAAGTGCACTCATATTTTCTTTATGTTGCCCTCCGCACCTTGTCTCATTCTATTTTTAAAACATGTCCATCCCGCTTTTCCATCCCCACCACCGTTTCCCATCAGAAATAGCGAGCACGAGTGCCCATAAAAAAATAGTCGTAATTTCACTATGAATGTCGCCGCCAGATGCAAAAAAGGAACACGAGGACTTCCCAAGAGGTCACCCATCCTAGTACTACCCTCGCCCAAGCACGCTTAACTTCGAAGTTCTGATGGGATGGTGCTTTAGTGCTTGTATGATCGCATCCGACATGTTATGCACTCATTTTCCTTTATGCTTGCCCTCCCGCACCTTGTCTCCTGCTCTATTTTGTACCATGCCCATCCCTGCTTCATCCTCACCACCAAGCTCTTCATCGTAAATAGCCGAGCACTCCAGTGCCCATAAAAATATCGTCGTAACTTCACTATGAATGTCGTCGCCAGACGCAAAAAAAGGGGATGCAACACGAGGACTTCCTATGAGGTCACCCATCCTAGTACTACCTCTCGCCCAAGCACGCTTAACTGCGGAGTTCTGATCCGGTGCTTTTAGTGCTGGTATGATCGCATCCGACATGTTATGCACTCATTTTTCTTTATGCTTGCTCCCCCGCATGGTCGCTTCTATTTTTGTACCATGCCCATCCCGCTTTTCCATCCCCACCACCGTTTCCCATCGGGAAATAGCCGAGCACGAGTGCCCATAAAAAATATCGTCGTAATTTCACTATGAATGTCGCCGCACGTTAGGTGCAAGTATGCAACACGAGACTTCCGTGAGGTCACCCATCCTAGTGTTCAACACACGCTCACACGTTTTAATGGAGTTCATGGGATCCCATGTTTAGTGCTGGTATGACCGCATCCTGACATGTTATGCACTCATTTTCCTTTATGCTTGCCCTCCCGCACCTTTTGTCTGCTCTATTTTGTACAATGCCCATCCCGCTTTTCCATCCCCACCACCGTTTTCCATCAGAAATAGCCGAGCACCAGTGCCCATAAAAATATCGTCATAACTTCACTATGAATGTCGCCGCCAGATGCAAAAAAAGGGATGCAACACGAGGACTTTCCAAGAGGTCACCCATCCTAGTACTACTCTCGCCCAAGCACGCCTAACTTCGGAGTTCTGACCGGTGCTTTAGTGCTGGTATGACCGCATCCGACATGTTATGCACTCATTTTACTTTATGCTTGCGCACCTTGGTTTATTTTGTACCATGCCCATCCCGCTTTTTCCCATCCCTTTCTACCCACCGTTTCCTCTATCAAAATAGCGAGCACGAGTGCTCTATAAAAATATCGTCGAATTTCACTATGAATATCGTCGACGTTAAAAAAAAAAGGGATACAACACGAGATCTCCCAGGAGGTCACCCAGTCCGACACTTACTCTCGCCTAAAGCATCGTAACTTGAGTTCTCGATGGGATCCTATGTTTTTAGTGCCGGTATGACGCATCCTACATAAGTTATGCACCTATTTTTTATGCTTGCCTCTCCCGCACCTTGTCTGCTCTATTTTGCACCATGCCCATCCTGCTTTTCCATCCCCACCACCGCTTCCATCAGAAATAGCCGAGCACCAGTGCCCATAAAAATATCGTCGTAACTTCACTATGTGAATGTCAGCACTGACAAAAAAAGATGCAACACGAGGACTTCCCAGGAAGTCACCCATCCTAGTACTACTCGCCCAAGCACGCTTAACTTCGGAGCTCTGATGGGATCCTGTTTTAGTGCTGGTATGATCGCATCCGACATGTTATGCACTCTATTTTCCTTTATGCTTGCCCTCCCGCACCTTGTCTGCTCTATTTGTACCATGCCCATCCCGTTTTTCCATCCCCACCACCGTCTCCATCAGAAATAGCCGAGCACGAGTGCCCATAAAAAATATCGTCGTAACTTCATATGAATGTCGCCGCCAGACGCAAAAAAAGGGATGCAACACGAGAACTTCCGCAGGTCACCCATCCTAGTACTACCCTCGCCCAAGCACGCTTAATCGGAGTTCTGATGGGATTCGGTGCTTTAGTGCTGGTATGACCGCATCCGACATGTTATGCACTCATTTTCCTTTATGCTTGCCCCTCCCGCACCTTGTCTCGCTCTATTTTGTACCATGCCCATCCCGCTTTTCCATCCCCACCACCGCTTCCCATCGAAATAGCCGAGCACGAGTGCCCATAAAAATATCGTCGTAACTTCACTATGAATGTCGCCGCCGATAAAAGCATGCAAATACGAGACTTCTCTAGAGGTCACCTTCCATCTCCAGTACTGCTCCCTCGCCAAGCACGCTTTAACTTCGGGAGTTCGATGATCCGTGTTTAGTGCCGGTATGACCGCATCCGAGCAGCATGTTATGCACCGCTCTCCCTTATGCTTGCCCTCCCGCACCTTGTCTGCTCTCTATTTTGTATCATGCCCATCCCGCTTTTCCATCCCCCACCAATCGTTTCCCCATCGGCTAGCCGAGCACGCAGTGCCCACAAAAATATACGTCGGAATTTACTCATGAAATGCCGCCGCCAGATTTGTAAAAGGGATACAACACGAGGATTGGCAGAGGTCACCCATCTCCTAGTACTACTCTCGCCACACGCTTAATCAGAGAGTTCGATGGGATCCCATAAGCTAGTGCTGCAAGGATCGCATTCACATGTTATGCACTCATTTTCCTTTATGCTTGCCCCCCCCGCACCTTGTCTGCTCTATTTTGTACCATGCCCATCCCGCTTTTCCATCCCCACCACCGTTTCCAATCAATAGCCGAGCACGAGTGCCCATAAAAAAATATCGTCGGAACTTCACTATGAATGTCGCCGCCAAACAAAAAGGGATGCAACACGAGGACTTTCCAATGAGGTCACCCATCCTAGTACTACCCTCGCCCAAGCACGCTTAACTTCGGAGTCCGATGGGATCCGGTGCTTTAGTGCTTGTATGATCGCATCCGACATGTTATGCACTATTTTCCTTTATGCTTGCCCTCCCGCACCTTGTCTGCTATTTTGTACCATGCCCATCCCGTTTTTCCATCCCCACCACCGTTCCCCATCAGAAATAGCCGAGCACGAGTGCCCATAAAAATATCGTCGTAACTTCACTATGAACAGCCACGCTGACGCAAAAAAAAAAAAGGGATGCAACACGAGGACTTCCTAGGAGGTCACCCATCCTAGTACTACTCTCGCCCAAGCACGCTTAACTTCGGAGTTCTGATGGGATCCGGTGCTCTAGTGCTGGTATGATCGCATCCGACATGTTATGCACTCATTTTCCTTTATGCTTGCCCTCCTCAAGACCTTTAGCACCGGCTTCTATTTCTGTACCATGTCCATCCTGCTTCATCCCCAACACCGTTTCCCATCGGGAAATAATGAGCACGCAGTGCCCATAAAAATATCGTCAGAATTTCACTATGTGAATGTCGCCGCCAACGCAAAAAAAGGGATGCAACACGAGGACTTCCAAGAGGTCACCCATCCTAGTACAAACAAAAAGGGATGCAACACGAGTTGATGGGATCCGGTGCTTTAGTGCTGGTATGATCGCATCCCACATGTTATGCACTCATTTTCCTTTCTGCTTGCCCCTCCCGCACCTTAGTTGTCTGCTCTATTTTGTACCATGTCCATCCCGCTTTTCCATCCTCACCACCGCTTTCCCATCGTAAATAGCCGAGCACGAGTGCTCATAAAAAATATCAGAATCATTTATAGTAATAAGTCACGCGGCTGACAAAAAAAGGGATGCAACACGAGAACTTCCCAAGAGGTCACCCATCCTAGTACTACTCGCGCCCAAGCACGCTTAACTTCGGAGTTAGGATCCGGTGCTTTAGTGCTAGTATGATCGCATCCGACATGTTATGCACTCATTTTCTTTATGCTTGCCCTCCCGCACCTTGTCTCGCTCTATTTTGTACCATGCCCATCCCGCTTCCATCCCCACCACCGTTTCCCAACAGAAATAGCCGAGCACCAGTGCCCATAAAAAAATATCATCGTAACTTCACTAATGTCGCCGCCAGATGCAAAAAAGGGATGCAACACGAGGACTTCTGTGAGGTCACCCATCCTAGTACTACTCTCGCTCAAGCACGCTTAACTTTGGAGTTCTGATTGTGCTTTAGTGCTGGTATGATCGCATCCGACATGTTATGCACTCATTTTCCTTTATGCTTGCCCTCCCGCACCTTGTCTGCTCTATTTTGTACCATGCCCATCCCGCTTTTCCATCCTCACCACCGTTTCCCATCAGAAATAGCCGAGCACGAGTGCCCATAAAAATATCGGCTGAATCTCACTATGAATGTCGCCGCGTACGCAAAAAAAGGGATGCAACACGAGAACTCCAAGAGGTCACCCATCCTAGTACTACTCTCGCCCCAAGCACGCTAACCCGAGCTCAAGGGGATCCCGTGCTTAGTGTGCCGGTAAGGATCGCATCCGGTTATGTTGTGCAATTTCATTTTCCTTTAGTGTTTGCCCTCCTGCACCTTGTCTGCTTCTTCTATTTTGTACCATGTCTATCCTGCTTTTTCCATCCCTTCACCACTGCTTCCCATCGTAAACAGCGAGCACGCAGTGCCTATAAAAAACATCGTCGAATCTCACTATGAATGTCGCCGCTGTGACAAAAAGGGATGCAAAAAAAGGGATGCAACACGAGGACTTCTCATGAGGTCACCCATCCTAGTACTACTCTCGCCCAAGCACGCTTAACTTCGAGTTCTGATGGGATCCGGTGCTTTAGTGCCAGTATGACGTATCCGACATGTTATGCACTCATTTTCCTTTATGCTTTGCCCTCCGCACCTTGTCTATTTTCTGTATTTTGAAATTTATGCCCATCCCTGCTTTTTCCATCCCTACCCACCAAGCTCCCATCGAATAAATGAGCACGAGTGCCCATAAAAAAATATCGTCGTAACTTCACTATGAATGTCGCCGATGCAAAAAAGTGATGCAAAAAAGGATGCAACACGAGGACTTCCCAAGAGGTCACCCATCCTAGTACTACTCTCGCCCAAGCACGCTTAACTTCGGAGGGGATCCGGTGCTTTAGTGCTTGTATGATCGCATCCGACATGTTATGCACTCATTTTCCTTTATGCTTGCCCCTCCCGCACCTTGTCTCCTCTATTTTGTACCATGCCCATCCCGCTTTTCCATCCCCACCACCGTTTTCCATCAGAAATAGCCGAGCACGAGTGCCCATAAAAAAATATCGTCGTAACTACTATGAATGTCGCCGCCAGATGCAAAAAAAAGGGATGCAAAAAAAAGGGATGCAACACGAGGACTTCCCAGGAGGTCACCCATCCTAGTACTACTCTCGCCCAATCACGCTAACTCGGAGTTCGATGGGATCCGTGTTTAGTGCCGGTATGACGTATCCCATGTTATGCACTCATTTTCCTTTATGCTGGCCCCTCCCGCACCTTGTCTCCTTGTCTGCTCTATTTTGTACCATGCACATCCCGCTTCCATCCCCACCACCGTTTTCCATCATCAAAAATAGCCGAGCACGAGTGCCCATAAAAATATCGTCGTAACTTCACTCATGAATGTGACGCAAAAAAAAAGAGATGCAACACGAGACTTCCCAGGAGGTCACCCATCCTAGTACTACTCGCGCCCAAGCACGCTTAACTTCGGAGTTCTGATGGGATCCGGTGCTTGTGCTGGTATGATCGCATCCGACATGTTATGCACTCATTTTCCTTTATGCTTGCCCTCCCGCACCTTGTCTGCTCTATTTTGTACCATGCCGATCCCGCCCATCCCACCACCGTTTCCCCATCGGGAATAGCCGAGCACGAGTGCCCATAAAAAAATCATAACTTCACCATGAATGTCGCCGCCAGATGCAAAAAAAGGGATGCAACACGGGGACTTCCCAAGAGGTCACCCATCCTAGTACTACCCTCGCCCAAGCACGCTTAACTTCGGAGTTCTCGATGGATCCGGTGCTTTAGTGCTGGTATGATCGCATCCAACATGTTATGCACTCATTTTCCTTTATGCTTGCCCCTCCCGCACCTTGTCTGCTTCTATTTTGTACCATGCCCATCCCGCTTTTCCATCCCCACCACCGCTTCCCATCAGAAATAGCCGAGCACGAGTGCCCATAAAAAAATATCGTCGTAACTTCACTATGAACTAAGTGTCAGACGCAAAAAAAGGGATGCAACACGAGGACTTCCTAAGAGGTCACCCATCCTAGTACTACCCTCGCCCAAGCACGCTTAACTTCGAAGTCCGATGGGATCCGGTGCTTTAGTGCCGCACATATGATCGCATCCGACATGTTATGCACTCATTTTCTTATGCTTGCCCTCCCGCACCTTGTCGCTCTATTTTGTACCATGCCCATCCCGCTTTTCCATCCCCACCACCGTTTCCCATCGTAATAATGAAAGCACGAAAACATAAAAAGACATGACCACTATGGAATAAGCCGCGCATGAGTAAAAAAGGGATAACACGAGATCTCCAGAGGCTGCACCATCCAGAATGATTTCTGCCTCGCTAATGCTTAATTTGTGCTCCATGGATCCGGTGTTTAGTGCTGGTATGATCGTATCCGACATGTTATGCACTCATTTTCCTTTATGCTTGCCCTCCCGCACCTTGTCTGCTTCATTTTGTACCATGGCCATCCCGCTTTTCCATCCCCACCACCGTTTCCCATCGTAAATAGCCGAGCACGAGTGCCCATAAAAAAATATCGTCAATGTCGCCGCCAGATGCAAAAAAAAAGGATGCAAAAAAAAGCGATTTAACACGGCATTTCCTGTGAATGTCTGGTCCTGTAATGAGCTTCCTCGCCCAAGCACGCTACTGAGTTCGATGGGATCCTGTTTTAGTGCTGGTATGATCGCATCCCACATGTTATGCACTCATTTTCCTTTATGCTTGCCCCTCCCGCACCTTGTCTTCTCTATTTTGTACCATGCACATCCCGCTTTTCCATCCCCACCACCGTTTCTCATCATAAATAGCCGAGCACGAGTGCCCATAAAAATATCGTCATAATCCCATTATGAATGCCACGCTGATAAAAAAAAGAGAGCAACACGAGACTTCTATGAGGTCACCTATCCCAAGATTTAATTCGCCGCACGCTTAACTTCGGAGTTCTGATGGGATCCGGTGCTTTACTTGTATGATCGCATCCGACATGTTATGCACTCATTTTCCTTTATGCTTGCCCCTCCCCGCACCTTGTCTGCTCTATTTTGCACCATGCCCATCCCGCTTTTCCATCCCCACCACCGTTTCCCATCAGAATAGCCGAGCACGAGTGCCCATAAAAAATATCGTCGTAACTTCACTATGAATGTCGCCGCCAGATGCAAAAAAAGGGATGCAACACGAGGACTTCCAAGAGGTCACCCATCCTAGTACTCTCGCCCAAGCACGTTTAACTTCGAGTTCGATGGATCCGGTGTTTAGTGCCGGCATGATCGCATCCAACATGCTATGCACTATTTCATGCTTGCCCTCCCGACCTTGTCCGCTCTCTTTTGCACTGCCCATCCCGGTTTTCCATCCCCACCAAATGTTCCCATCGAAATAGCCGAGCACGAGTGCCCATAAAAAATATCGTCGTAACTTCACCTGATAGTACAAACAAAAAGGGATGCAACACGAGGACTTCCAGGAGGTCACCCATCCTAGTACTACTCGCGCCCAAGCACGCTTAACTTCGGAGTTCTGATGCAGCATCCGGCACAAAAGGGCTTTGATCCGGCATGTTATGCACTCATTTTCCTTTATGCTTGCCCCTCCCGCACCTTGTCTGCTCTATTTTGTACCATGCCCATCCCGCTTTTCCATCCCCACCACCGCTTCCCATCGTAATAGCCTCCAGCACCAGTGCCCATAAAAAAATATCGTCGTAACTTCACTATGAATGTCGCCGCCATGCAAAAAAAAGTGATGCAACACGAGGACTTCCCAGAGGTCACCCATCCTAGTACTACTCTCGCCCAAGCACGCTTAACTGCGGAGTTCTGATGGGATCCGGGCTTTAGTGCTGGTATGATCGCATCCGACATGTTATGCACTCATTTTCCTTTATGCTTGCCCCTCCCGCACCTTGTCTGCTCTATTTTGTACCATGCGCATCCCGCTTTTCCATCCCCACCACCGTTTCCCATCAGAAATAGCCGAGCACGAGTGCCATAAAAATATCGTCGTAACTTCACTATGAATGTCGCCGCCAGACGCAAAAAAAGGGATGCAACACGAGAACTTCCATGAGGTCACCCATCCTAGTACTACTCGCCCAAGCACGCTTAACTGGAGTTCTGATGGGATCCGGTGTTTAGTGCTGTATGATCGCATCCGACATGTTATGCACTCATTTTCCTTTATGCTTGCCCTCCCGCACCTTGTCTGCTCTATTTTGTACCATGCCCATCCCGCTTTTCCATCCCCACCACCGTTTCCCATCAGTAATAGCAGTGCCCATAAAAAATATCGTCGTAACTTCACTATGAATGTCGCCGCCAGACGCAAAAAAAAAGGGATGCAACACGAGGACTTCCCAGGAGGTCACCCATCCTAGTACTACTCTCGCCCAAGCACGCTTAACTTCGAAGTTCTGATGGGATCTGCTTTAGTGCTGGTATGATCGCATCCAACATGTTATGCACTCATTTTCCTTTATGCTTGCCCCTCCCGCACCTTGTCTACTCTATTTTGTACCTAATCTGCTCTCCATCCCCACCACCGTTTCCCATCGGAATACCTGAGCACGAATGCCCATAAAAAAATATCGCGTAACTTCACATGAATAGTCGCACAGTGCAGCAAAGGGATGCAACATGAGGACTTCCTGGAGGTCACCCATCCTAGTACTACTCTCCCCAAGCACGCTAACTTCGAGTTCGATGGGATCCGGTGCTTAGCGCTTGCATATTGCGCATCCGACAATGTTATGCACTCATTTTCCTTATGCTTGCCCCTCCCGCACCTTGTCTGCTCTATTTTGTACCATGCCCATCCCGCTTTATCCCCACCACTGCATCACCAATAGCCGAGCACGAGTGCCCATAAAAAATATCGTCGTAATTTCACTATGAATGTCGCCGCCATGCAGCCAAAAAAAAGGGATGCAACACGAGGACTTCAGAGGTCACCCATCCTAGTACTACTCTCGCCCAAGCACGCTACTTCGGAGTTCTGATGGGATCCGGTGCTTTAGTGCTGGTATGATCGCAGATCCGACATGTTATGCACTCATTTTCCTTTATGCTTTGCCCCTCCCGCACCTTGTCTCCTCTATTTTGTACCATGCACATCCCGCTTTTCCATCCCCACCACCGCTTCTCATCAAAAGCTGAGTACTATGCCCATAAAAAAGCGACGCGTAACTTACTATGAGTCACCCATGGCGAAAAGAGATGAACACAGGATCTCCCTGGAGGTCACCTGTCCCAGTACTCTGCTCTCGCCTGCACGCTTAACTTCGGAGTTCTGATCCGATGCTTTAGTGCTGGTATGATCGCATCCGACATGTTATGCACTCATTTTCCTTATGCTTGCCCCTCCCGCACCTTGTCCGCTCTATTTTGTACCATGCCCATCCCGCTTTTCCATCCCACCACCGTTTCCCATCGAAATAGCCGAGCACGAGTGCCCATAAAAATATCGTGAACTTACCATGAATGTCGCGTCATACGCAAAAAAATAGGGACAAACATTGAGGATTTCTTGTGAGGTCACCCATCCTAGTACTACTCTCGCCCAAGCACGCTTAACTTCGGAGTTCGATGGGATCCCATGCTTTATGCTGGTATGACGCATCCGACATGCTGCACCATTTTCCTTTATGCTTGCCCCTCCCGCACCTTGTCCACGCTATTTTGTACCATGCCCATCCCGCTTTCCATCCCCACCACCGTTTCCCATCAGAAATAGCCGAGCACGAGTGCTCTGACAAAACATTTTCTAACTCTACGATGAATGTCGCCGCCGATGCAAAAAAAATGGGATGCAACACGGGACTTCAGAGGTCACCCATCCTAGTACTACTTCGCCAAGCACGCATCCCTGAGTTCTGGCTGGGATCCCAAGCTAAGGCTGGTATGACATCCGACATGTTATGCATCATTTTCCCTATGCCGCCCCTCCCTGACCTTGTCTCTTTATTTTGTACCATGCCCATCCCGCTCTCCATCCCTCAACGCTTCCCATCGTAATAGCCGGGCACGAAAGCCTATAAAAAAATATCGTCGTAACTTCACTATGAATGTTGCAGATGCAAACGCAAAAAAAAAGGATGCAACACGAGGACTTCCAGAGGTCACCCATCCTAGTACTACTCTCGCCCAAGCACGCTTAACTTGGAGTTCTGATGGGATCCGGTGCTTTAGTGCTGGTATGATCGCATCCGACATGTTATGCACTCATTTTCCTTTATGCTTGCCCCTCCCGCACCTTGTCTGCTCTATTTTGTACCATGCCCATCCCGCTTTTCCATCCCCACCACCGTTTCCCATCAGAAATAGCCGAGCACGAGTGCCCATAAAAAAATATCGTCGTAACTTCACTATGAATGTCGCCGCCAGACGCAAAAAAAAGGGATGCAACACGAGGACTTCCCAGGAGGTCACCCATCCTAGTACTACTCTCGCCCAAGCACGCTTAACTTCGGAGTTCTGATGGGATCCGGTGCTTTAGTGCTGGTATGATCGCATCCGACATGTTATGCACTCATTTTCCTTTATGCTTGCCCCTCCCGCACCTTGTCTGCTCTATTTTGTACCATGCCCATCCCGCTTTTCCATCCCCACCACCGTTTCCCATCAGAAATAGCCGAGCACGAGTGCCCATAAAAAAATATCGTCGTAACTTCACTATGAATGTCGCCGCCAGACGCAAAAAAAGGGATGCAACACGAGGACTTCCCAGGAGGTCACCCATCCTAGTACTACTCTCGCCCAAGCACGCTTAACTTCGGAGTTCTGATGGGATCCGGTGCTTTAGTGCTGGTATGATCGCATCCGACATGTTATGCACTCATTTTCCTTTATGCTTGCCCCTCCCGCACCTTGTCTGCTCTATTTTGTACCATGCCCATCCCGCTTTTCCATCCCCACCACCGTTTCCCATCAGAAATAGCCGAGCACGAGTGCCCATAAAAAAATATCGTCGTAACTTCACTATGAATGTCGCCGCCAGACGCAAAAAAAAGGGATGCAACACGAGGACTTCCCAGGAGGTCACCCATCCTAGTACTACTCTCGCCCAAGCACGCTTAACTTCGGAGTTCTGATGGGATCCGGTGCTTTAGTGCTGGTATGATCGCATCCGACATGTTATGCACTCATTTTCCTTTATGCTTGCCCCTCCCGCACCTTGTCTGCTCTATTTTGTACCATGCCCATCCCGCTTTTCCATCCCCACCACCGTTTCCCATCAGAAATAGCCGAGCACGAGTGCCCATAAAAAAATATCGTCGTAACTTCACTATGAATGTCGCCGCCAGACGCAAAAAAAAGGGATGCAACACGAGGACTTCCCAGGAGGTCACCCATCCTAGTACTACTCTCGCCCAAGCACGCTTAACTTCGGAGTTCTGATGGGATCCGGTGCTTTAGTGCTGGTATGATCGCATCCGACATGTTATGCACTCATTTTCCTTTATGCTTGCCCCTCCCGCACCTTGTCTGCTCTATTTTGTACCATGCCCATCCCGCTTTTCCATCCCCACCACCGTTTCCCATCAGAAATAGCCGAGCACGAGTGCCCATAAAAAAATATCGTCGTAACTTCACTATGAATGTCGCCGCCAGACGCAAAAAAAAGGGATGCAACACGAGGACTTCCCAGGAGGTCACCCATCCTAGTACTACTCTCGCCCAAGCACGCTTAACTTCGGAGTTCTGATGGGATCCGGTGCTTTAGTGCTGGTATGATCGCATCCGACATGTTATGCACTCATTTTCCTTTATGCTTGCCCCTCCCGCACCTTGTCTGCTCTATTTTGTACCATGCCCATCCCGCTTTTCCATCCCCACCACCGTTTCCCATCAGAAATAGCCGAGCACGAGTGCCCATAAAAAAATATCGTCGTAACTTCACTATGAATGTCGCCGCCAGACGCAAAAAAAAAAGGATGCAACACGAGGACTTCCCAGGAGGTCACCCATCCTAGTACTACTCTCGCCCAAGCACGCTTAACTTCGGAGTTCTGATGGGATCCGGTGCTTTAGTGCTGGTATGATCGCATCCGACATGTTATGCACTCATTTTCCTTTATGCTTGCCCCTCCCGCACCTTGTCTGCTCTATTTTGTACCATGCCCATCCCGCTTTTCCATCCCCACCACCGTTTCCCATCAGAAATAGCCGAGCACGAGTGCCCATAAAAAAATATCGTCGTAACTTCACTATGAATGTCGCCGCCAGACGCAAAAAAAAGGGATGCAACACGAGGACTTCCCAGGAGGTCACCCATCCTAGTACTACTCTCGCCCAAGCACGCTTAACTTCGGAGTTCTGATGGGATCCGGTGCTTTAGTGCTGGTATGATCGCATCCGACATGTTATGCACTCATTTTCCTTTATGCTTGCCCCTCCCGCACCTTGTCTGCTCTATTTTGTACCATGCCCATCCCGCTTTTCCATCCCCACCACCGTTTCCCATCAGAAATAGCCGAGCACGAGTGCCCATAAAAAAATATCGTCGTAACTTCACTATGAATGTCGCCGCCAGACGCAAAAAAAAGGGATGCAACACGAGGACTTCCCAGGAGGTCACCCATCCTAGTACTACTCTCGCCCAAGCACGCTTAACTTCGGAGTTCTGATGGGATCCGGTGCTTTAGTGCTGGTATGATCGCATCCGACATGTTATGCACTCATTTTCCTTTATGCTTGCCCCTCCCGCACCTTGTCTGCTCTATTTTGTACCATGCCCATCCCGCTTTTCCATCCCCACCACCGTTTCCCATCAGAAATAGCCGAGCACGAGTGCCCATAAAAAAATATCGTCGTAACTTCACTATGAATGTCGCCGCCAGACGCAAAAAAAAAGGATGCAACACGAGGACTTCCCAGGAGGTCACCCATCCTAGTACTACTCTCGCCCAAGCACGCTTAACTTCGGAGTTCTGATGGGATCCGGTGCTTTAGTGCTGGTATGATCGCATCCGACATGTTATGCACTCATTTTCCTTTATGCTTGCCCCTCCCGCACCTTGTCTGCTCTATTTTGTACCATGCCCATCCCGCTTTTCCATCCCCACCACCGTTTCCCATCAGAAATAGCCGAGCACGAGTGCCCATAAAAAAATATCGTCGTAACTTCACTATGAATGTCGCCGCCAGACGCAAAAAAAAGGGATGCAACACGAGGACTTCCCAGGAGGTCACCCATCCTAGTACTACTCTCGCCCAAGCACGCTTAACTTCGGAGTTCTGATGGGATCCGGTGCTTTAGTGCTGGTATGATCGCATCCGACATGTTATGCACTCATTTTCCTTTATGCTTGCCCCTCCCGCACCTTGTCTGCTCTATTTTGTACCATGCCCATCCCGCTTTTCCATCCCCACCACCGTTTCCCATCAGAAATAGCCGAGCACGAGTGCCCATAAAAAAATATCGTCGTAACTTCACTATGAATGTCGCCGCCAGACGCAAAAAAAAGGGATGCAACACGAGGACTTCCCAGGAGGTCACCCATCCTAGTACTACTCTCGCCCAAGCACGCTTAACTTCGGAGTTCTGATGGGATCCGGTGCTTTAGTGCTGGTATGATCGCATCCGACATGTTATGCACTCATTTTCCTTTATGCTTGCCCCTCCCGCACCTTGTCTGCTCTATTTTGTACCATGCCCATCCCGCTTTTCCATCCCCACCACCGTTTCCCATCAGAAATAGCCGAGCACGAGTGCCCATAAAAAAATATCGTCGTAACTTCACTATGAATGTCGCCGCCAGACGCAAAAAAAAGGGATGCAACACGAGGACTTCCCAGGAGGTCACCCATCCTAGTACTACTCTCGCCCAAGCACGCTTAACTTCGGAGTTCTGATGGGATCCGGTGCTTTAGTGCTGGTATGATCGCATCCGACATGTTATGCACTCATTTTCCTTTATGCTTGCCCCTCCCGCACCTTGTCTGCTCTATTTTGTACCATGCCCATCCCGCTTTTCCATCCCCACCACCGTTTCCCATCAGAAATAGCCGAGCACGAGTGCCCATAAAAAAATATCGTCGTAACTTCACTATGAATGTCGCCGCCAGACGCAAAAAAAAGGGATGCAACACGAGGACTTCCCAGGAGGTCACCCATCCTAGTACTACTCTCGCCCAAGCACGCTTAACTTCGGAGTTCTGATGGGATCCGGTGCTTTAGTGCTGGTATGATCGCATCCGACATGTTATGCACTCATTTTCCTTTATGCTTGCCCCTCCCGCACCTTGTCTGCTCTATTTTGTACCATGCCCATCCCGCTTTTCCATCCCCACCACCGTTTCCCATCAGAAATAGCCGAGCACGAGTGCCCATAAAAAAATATCGTCGTAACTTCACTATGAATGTCGCCGCCAGACGCAAAAAAAAGGGATGCAACACGAGGACTTCCCAGGAGGTCACCCATCCTAGTACTACTCTCGCCCAAGCACGCTTAACTTCGGAGTTCTGATGGGATCCGGTGCTTTAGTGCTGGTATGATCGCATCCGACATGTTATGCACTCATTTTCCTTTATGCTTGCCCCTCCCGCACCTTGTCTGCTCTATTTTGTACCATGCCCATCCCGCTTTTCCATCCCCACCACCGTTTCCCATCAGAAATAGCCGAGCACGAGTGCCCATAAAAAAATATCGTCGTAACTTCACTATGAATGTCGCCGCCAGACGCAAAAAAAAAGGGATGCAACACGAGGACTTCCCAGGAGGTCACCCATCCTAGTACTACTCTCGCCCAAGCACGCTTAACTTCGGAGTTCTGATGGGATCCGGTGCTTTAGTGCTGGTATGATCGCATCCGACATGTTATGCACTCATTTTCCTTTATGCTTGCCCCTCCCGCACCTTGTCTGCTCTATTTTGTACCATGCCCATCCCGCTTTTCCATCCCCACCACCGTTTCCCATCAGAAATAGCCGAGCACGAGTGCCCATAAAAAAATATCGTCGTAACTTCACTATGAATGTCGCCGCCAGACGCAAAAAAAAGGGATGCAACACGAGGACTTCCCAGGAGGTCACCCATCCTAGTACTACTCTCGCCCAAGCACGCTTAACTTCGGAGTTCTGATGGGATCCGGTGCTTTAGTGCTGGTATGATCGCATCCGACATGTTATGCACTCATTTTCCTTTATGCTTGCCCCTCCCGCACCTTGTCTGCTCTATTTTGTACCATGCCCATCCCGCTTTTCCATCCCCACCACCGTTTCCCATCAGAAATAGCCGAGCACGAGTGCCCATAAAAAAATATCGTCGTAACTTCACTATGAATGTCGCCGCCAGACGCAAAAAAAAGGGATGCAACACGAGGACTTCCCAGGAGGTCACCCATCCTAGTACTACTCTCGCCCAAGCACGCTTAACTTCGGAGTTCTGATGGGATCCGGTGCTTTAGTGCTGGTATGATCGCATCCGACATGTTATGCACTCATTTTCCTTTATGCTTGCCCCTCCCGCACCTTGTCTGCTCTATTTTGTACCATGCCCATCCCGCTTTTCCATCCCCACCACCGTTTCCCATCAGAAATAGCCGAGCACGAGTGCCCATAAAAAAATATCGTCGTAACTTCACTATGAATGTCGCCGCCAGACGCAAAAAAAAGGGATGCAACACGAGGACTTCCCAGGAGGTCACCCATCCTAGTACTACTCTCGCCCAAGCACGCTTAACTTCGGAGTTCTGATGGGATCCGGTGCTTTAGTGCTGGTATGATCGCATCCGACATGTTATGCACTCATTTTCCTTTATGCTTGCCCCTCCCGCACCTTGTCTGCTCTATTTTGTACCATGCCCATCCCGCTTTTCCATCCCCACCACCGTTTCCCATCAGAAATAGCCGAGCACGAGTGCCCATAAAAAAATATCGTCGTAACTTCACTATGAATGTCGCCGCCAGACGCAAAAAAAAGGGATGCAACACGAGGACTTCCCAGGAGGTCACCCATCCTAGTACTACTCTCGCCCAAGCACGCTTAACTTCGGAGTTCTGATGGGATCCGGTGCTTTAGTGCTGGTATGATCGCATCCGACATGTTATGCACTCATTTTCCTTTATGCTTGCCCCTCCCGCACCTTGTCTGCTCTATTTTGTACCATGCCCATCCCGCTTTTCCATCCCCACCACCGTTTCCCATCAGAAATAGCCGAGCACGAGTGCCCATAAAAAAATATCGTCGTAACTTCACTATGAATGTCGCCGCCAGACGCAAAAAAAAAGGGATGCAACACGAGGACTTCCCAGGAGGTCACCCATCCTAGTACTACTCTCGCCCAAGCACGCTTAACTTCGGAGTTCTGATGGGATCCGGTGCTTTAGTGCTGGTATGATCGCATCCGACATGTTATGCACTCATTTTCCTTTATGCTTGCCCCTCCCGCACCTTGTCTGCTCTATTTTGTACCATGCCCATCCCGCTTTTCCATCCCCACCACCGTTTCCCATCAGAAATAGCCGAGCACGAGTGCCCATAAAAAAATATCGTCGTAACTTCACTATGAATGTCGCCGCCAGACGCAAAAAAAAGGGATGCAACACGAGGACTTCCCAGGAGGTCACCCATCCTAGTACTACTCTCGCCCAAGCACGCTTAACTTCGGAGTTCTGATGGGATCCGGTGCTTTAGTGCTGGTATGATCGCATCCGACATGTTATGCACTCATTTTCCTTTATGCTTGCCCCTCCCGCACCTTGTCTGCTCTATTTTGTACCATGCCCATCCCGCTTTTCCATCCCCACCACCGTTTCCCATCAGAAATAGCCGAGCACGAGTGCCCATAAAAAAATATCGTCGTAACTTCACTATGAATGTCGCCGCCAGACGCAAAAAAAAAGGGATGCAACACGAGGACTTCCCAGGAGGTCACCCATCCTAGTACTACTCTCGCCCAAGCACGCTTAACTTCGGAGTTCTGATGGGATCCGGTGCTTTAGTGCTGGTATGATCGCATCCGACATGTTATGCACTCATTTTCCTTTATGCTTGCCCCTCCCGCACCTTGTCTGCTCTATTTTGTACCATGCCCATCCCGCTTTTCCATCCCCACCACCGTTTCCCATCAGAAATAGCCGAGCACGAGTGCCCATAAAAAAATATCGTCGTAACTTCACTATGAATGTCGCCGCCAGACGCAAAAAAAAGGGATGCAACACGAGGACTTCCCAGGAGGTCACCCATCCTAGTACTACTCTCGCCCAAGCACGCTTAACTTCGGAGTTCTGATGGGATCCGGTGCTTTAGTGCTGGTATGATCGCATCCGACATGTTATGCACTCATTTTCCTTTATGCTTGCCCCTCCCGCACCTTGTCTGCTCTATTTTGTACCATGCCCATCCCGCTTTTCCATCCCCACCACCGTTTCCCATCAGAAATAGCCGAGCACGAGTGCCCATAAAAAAATATCGTCGTAACTTCACTATGAATGTCGCCGCCAGACGCAAAAAAAAGGGATGCAACACGAGGACTTCCCAGGAGGTCACCCATCCTAGTACTACTCTCGCCCAAGCACGCTTAACTTCGGAGTTCTGATGGGATCCGGTGCTTTAGTGCTGGTATGATCGCATCCGACATGTTATGCACTCATTTTCCTTTATGCTTGCCCCTCCCGCACCTTGTCTGCTCTATTTTGTACCATGCCCATCCCGCTTTTCCATCCCCACCACCGTTTCCCATCAGAAATAGCCGAGCACGAGTGCCCATAAAAAAATATCGTCGTAACTTCACTATGAATGTCGCCGCCAGACGCAAAAAAAAGGGATGCAACACGAGGACTTCCCAGGAGGTCACCCATCCTAGTACTACTCTCGCCCAAGCACGCTTAACTTCGGAGTTCTGATGGGATCCGGTGCTTTAGTGCTGGTATGATCGCATCCGACATGTTATGCACTCATTTTCCTTTATGCTTGCCCCTCCCGCACCTTGTCTGCTCTATTTTGTACCATGCCCATCCCGCTTTTCCATCCCCACCACCGTTTCCCATCAGAAATAGCCGAGCACGAGTGCCCATAAAAAAATATCGTCGTAACTTCACTATGAATGTCGCCGCCAGATGCAAAAAAAAGGGATGCAACACGAGGACTTCCCAGGAGGTCACCCATCCTAGTACTACTCTCGCCCAAGCACGCTTAACTTCGGAGTTCTGATGGGATCCGGTGCTTTAGTGCTGGTATGATCGCATCCGACATGTTATGCACTCATTTTCCTTTATGCTTGCCCCTCCCGCACCTTGTCTGCTCTATTTTGTACCATGCCCATCCCGCTTTTCCATCCCCACCACCGTTTCCCATCAGAAATAGCCGAGCACGAGTGCCCATAAAAAAATATCGTCGTAACTTCACTATGAATGTCGCCGCCAGACGCAAAAAAAAGGGATGCAACACGAGGACTTCCCAGGAGGTCACCCATCCTAGTACTACTCTCGCCCAAGCACGCTTAACTTCGGAGTTCTGATGGGATCCGGTGCTTTAGTGCTGGTATGATCGCATCCGACATGTTATGCACTCATTTTCCTTTATGCTTGCCCCTCCCGCACCTTGTCTGCTCTATTTTGTACCATGCCCATCCCGCTTTTCCATCCCCACCACCGTTTCCCATCAGAAATAGCCGAGCACGAGTGCCCATAAAAAAATATCGTCGTAACTTCACTATGAATGTCGCCGCCAGACGCAAAAAAAAAGGATGCAACACGAGGACTTCCCAGGAGGTCACCCATCCTAGTACTACTCTCGCCCAAGCACGCTTAACTTCGGAGTTCTGATGGGATCCGGTGCTTTAGTGCTGGTATGATCGCATCCGACATGTTATGCACTCATTTTCCTTTATGCTTGCCCCTCCCGCACCTTGTCTGCTCTATTTTGTACCATGCCCATCCCGCTTTTCCATCCCCACCACCGTTTCCCATCAGAAATAGCCGAGCACGAGTGCCCATAAAAAAATATCGTCGTAACTTCACTATGAATGTCGCCGCCAGACGCAAAAAAAAGGGATGCAACACGAGGACTTCCCAGGAGGTCACCCATCCTAGTACTACTCTCGCCCAAGCACGCTTAACTTCGGAGTTCTGATGGGATCCGGTGCTTTAGTGCTGGTATGATCGCATCCGACATGTTATGCACTCATTTTCCTTTATGCTTGCCCCTCCCGCACCTTGTCTGCTCTATTTTGTACCATGCCCATCCCGCTTTTCCATCCCCACCACCGTTTCCCATCAGAAATAGCCGAGCACGAGTGCCCATAAAAAAATATCGTCGTAACTTCACTATGAATGTCGCCGCCAGACGCAAAAAAAAGGGATGCAACACGAGGACTTCCCAGGAGGTCACCCATCCTAGTACTACTCTCGCCCAAGCACGCTTAACTTCGGAGTTCTGATGGGATCCGGTGCTTTAGTGCTGGTATGATCGCATCCGACATGTTATGCACTCATTTTCCTTTATGCTTGCCCCTCCCGCACCTTGTCTGCTCTATTTTGTACCATGCCCATCCCGCTTTTCCATCCCCACCACCGTTTCCCATCAGAAATAGCCGAGCACGAGTGCCCATAAAAAAATATCGTCGTAACTTCACTATGAATGTCGCCGCCAGACGCAAAAAAAAGGGATGCAACACGAGGACTTCCCAGGAGGTCACCCATCCTAGTACTACTCTCGCCCAAGCACGCTTAACTTCGGAGTTCTGATGGGATCCGGTGCTTTAGTGCTGGTATGATCGCATCCGACATGTTATGCACTCATTTTCCTTTATGCTTGCCCCTCCCGCACCTTGTCTGCTCTATTTTGTACCATGCCCATCCCGCTTTTCCATCCCCACCACCGTTTCCCATCAGAAATAGCCGAGCACGAGTGCCCATAAAAAAATATCGTCGTAACTTCACTATGAATGTCGCCGCCAGACGCAAAAAAAAGGGATGCAACACGAGGACTTCCCAGGAGGTCACCCATCCTAGTACTACTCTCGCCCAAGCACGCTTAACTTCGGAGTTCTGATGGGATCCGGTGCTTTAGTGCTGGTATGATCGCATCCGACATGTTATGCACTCATTTTCCTTTATGCTTGCCCCTCCCGCACCTTGTCTGCTCTATTTTGTACCATGCCCATCCCGCTTTTCCATCCCCACCACCGTTTCCCATCAGAAATAGCCGAGCACGAGTGCCCATAAAAAAATATCGTCGTAACTTCACTATGAATGTCGCCGCCAGACGCAAAAAAAAGGGATGCAACACGAGGACTTCCCAGGAGGTCACCCATCCTAGTACTACTCTCGCCCAAGCACGCTTAACTTCGGAGTTCTGATGGGATCCGGTGCTTTAGTGCTGGTATGATCGCATCCGACATGTTATGCACTCATTTTCCTTTATGCTTGCCCCTCCCGCACCTTGTCTGCTCTATTTTGTACCATGCCCATCCCGCTTTTCCATCCCCACCACCGTTTCCCATCAGAAATAGCCGAGCACGAGTGCCCATAAAAAAATATCGTCGTAACTTCACTATGAATGTCGCCGCCAGACGCAAAAAAAAGGGATGCAACACGAGGACTTCCCAGGAGGTCACCCATCCTAGTACTACTCTCGCCCAAGCACGCTTAACTTCGGAGTTCTGATGGGATCCGGTGCTTTAGTGCTGGTATGATCGCATCCGACATGTTATGCACTCATTTTCCTTTATGCTTGCCCCTCCCGCACCTTGTCTGCTCTATTTTGTACCATGCCCATCCCGCTTTTCCATCCCCACCACCGTTTCCCATCAGAAATAGCCGAGCACGAGTGCCCATAAAAAAATATCGTCGTAACTTCACTATGAATGTCGCCGCCAGACGCAAAAAAAAGGGATGCAACACGAGGACTTCCCAGGAGGTCACCCATCCTAGTACTACTCTCGCCCAAGCACGCTTAACTTCGGAGTTCTGATGGGATCCGGTGCTTTAGTGCTGGTATGATCGCATCCGACATGTTATGCACTCATTTTCCTTTATGCTTGCCCCTCCCGCACCTTGTCTGCTCTATTTTGTACCATGCCCATCCCGCTTTTCCATCCCCACCACCGTTTCCCATCAGAAATAGCCGAGCACGAGTGCCCATAAAAAAATATCGTCGTAACTTCACTATGAATGTCGCCGCCAGACGCAAAAAAAAGGGATGCAACACGAGGACTTCCCAGGAGGTCACCCATCCTAGTACTACTCTCGCCCAAGCACGCTTAACTTCGGAGTTCTGATGGGATCCGGTGCTTTAGTGCTGGTATGATCGCATCCGACATGTTATGCACTCATTTTCCTTTATGCTTGCCCCTCCCGCACCTTGTCTGCTCTATTTTGTACCATGCCCATCCCGCTTTTCCATCCCCACCACCGTTTCCCATCAGAAATAGCCGAGCACGAGTGCCCATAAAAAAATATCGTCGTAACTTCACTATGAATGTCGCCGCCAGACGCAAAAAAAAGGGATGCAACACGAGGACTTCCCAGGAGGTCACCCATCCTAGTACTACTCTCGCCCAAGCACGCTTAACTTCGGAGTTCTGATGGGATCCGGTGCTTTAGTGCTGGTATGATCGCATCCGACATGTTATGCACTCATTTTCCTTTATGCTTGCCCCTCCCGCACCTTGTCTGCTCTATTTTGTACCATGCCCATCCCGCTTTTCCATCCCCACCACCGTTTCCCATCAGAAATAGCCGAGCACGAGTGCCCATAAAAAAATATCGTCGTAACTTCACTATGAATGTCGCCGCCAGACGCAAAAAAAAGGGATGCAACACGAGGACTTCCCAGGAGGTCACCCATCCTAGTACTACTCTCGCCCAAGCACGCTTAACTTCGGAGTTCTGATGGGATCCGGTGCTTTAGTGCTGGTATGATCGCATCCGACATGTTATGCACTCATTTTCCTTTATGCTTGCCCCTCCCGCACCTTGTCTGCTCTATTTTGTACCATGCCCATCCCGCTTTTCCATCCCCACCACCGTTTCCCATCAGAAATAGCCGAGCACGAGTGCCCATAAAAAAATATCGTCGTAACTTCACTATGAATGTCGCCGCCAGACGCAAAAAAAAGGGATGCAACACGAGGACTTCCCAGGAGGTCACCCATCCTAGTACTACTCTCGCCCAAGCACGCTTAACTTCGGAGTTCTGATGGGATCCGGTGCTTTAGTGCTGGTATGATCGCATCCGACATGTTATGCACTCATTTTCCTTTATGCTTGCCCCTCCCGCACCTTGTCTGCTCTATTTTGTACCATGCCCATCCCGCTTTTCCATCCCCACCACCGTTTCCCATCAGAAATAGCCGAGCACGAGTGCCCATAAAAAAATATCGTCGTAACTTCACTATGAATGTCGCCGCCAGACGCAAAAAAAAGGGATGCAACACGAGGACTTCCCAGGAGGTCACCCATCCTAGTACTACTCTCGCCCAAGCACGCTTAACTTCGGAGTTCTGATGGGATCCGGTGCTTTAGTGCTGGTATGATCGCATCCGACATGTTATGCACTCATTTTCCTTTATGCTTGCCCCTCCCGCACCTTGTCTGCTCTATTTTGTACCATGCCCATCCCGCTTTTCCATCCCCACCACCGTTTCCCATCAGAAATAGCCGAGCACGAGTGCCCATAAAAAAATATCGTCGTAACTTCACTATGAATGTCGCCGCCAGACGCAAAAAAAAGGGATGCAACACGAGGACTTCCCAGGAGGTCACCCATCCTAGTACTACTCTCGCCCAAGCACGCTTAACTTCGGAGTTCTGATGGGATCCGGTGCTTTAGTGCTGGTATGATCGCATCCGACATGTTATGCACTCATTTTCCTTTATGCTTGCCCCTCCCGCACCTTGTCTGCTCTATTTTGTACCATGCCCATCCCGCTTTTCCATCCCCACCACCGTTTCCCATCAGAAATAGCCGAGCACGAGTGCCCATAAAAAAATATCGTCGTAACTTCACTATGAATGTCGCCGCCAGACGCAAAAAAAAGGGATGCAACACGAGGACTTCCCAGGAGGTCACCCATCCTAGTACTACTCTCGCCCAAGCACGCTTAACTTCGGAGTTCTGATGGGATCCGGTGCTTTAGTGCTGGTATGATCGCATCCGACATGTTATGCACTCATTTTCCTTTATGCTTGCCCCTCCCGCACCTTGTCTGCTCTATTTTGTACCATGCCCATCCCGCTTTTCCATCCCCACCACCGTTTCCCATCAGAAATAGCCGAGCACGAGTGCCCATAAAAAAATATCGTCGTAACTTCACTATGAATGTCGCCGCCAGACGCAAAAAAAAGGGATGCAACACGAGGACTTCCCAGGAGGTCACCCATCCTAGTACTACTCTCGCCCAAGCACGCTTAACTTCGGAGTTCTGATGGGATCCGGTGCTTTAGTGCTGGTATGATCGCATCCGACATGTTATGCACTCATTTTCCTTTATGCTTGCCCCTCCCGCACCTTGTCTGCTCTATTTTGTACCATGCCCATCCCGCTTTTCCATCCCCACCACCGTTTCCCATCAGAAATAGCCGAGCACGAGTGCCCATAAAAAAATATCGTCGTAACTTCACTATGAATGTCGCCGCCAGACGCAAAAAAAAGGGATGCAACACGAGGACTTCCCAGGAGGTCACCCATCCTAGTACTACTCTCGCCCAAGCACGCTTAACTTCGGAGTTCTGATGGGATCCGGTGCTTTAGTGCTGGTATGATCGCATCCGACATGTTATGCACTCATTTTCCTTTATGCTTGCCCCTCCCGCACCTTGTCTGCTCTATTTTGTACCATGCCCATCCCGCTTTTCCATCCCCACCACCGTTTCCCATCAGAAATAGCCGAGCACGAGTGCCCATAAAAAAATATCGTCGTAACTTCACTATGAATGTCGCCGCCAGACGCAAAAAAAAGGGATGCAACACGAGGACTTCCCAGGAGGTCACCCATCCTAGTACTACTCTCGCCCAAGCACGCTTAACTTCGGAGTTCTGATGGGATCCGGTGCTTTAGTGCTGGTATGATCGCATCCGACATGTTATGCACTCATTTTCCTTTATGCTTGCCCCTCCCGCACCTTGTCTGCTCTATTTTGTACCATGCCCATCCCGCTTTTCCATCCCCACCACCGTTTCCCATCAGAAATAGCCGAGCACGAGTGCCCATAAAAAAATATCGTCGTAACTTCACTATGAATGTCGCCGCCAGACGCAAAAAAAAGGGATGCAACACGAGGACTTCCCAGGAGGTCACCCATCCTAGTACTACTCTCGCCCAAGCACGCTTAACTTCGGAGTTCTGATGGGATCCGGTGCTTTAGTGCTGGTATGATCGCATCCGACATGTTATGCACTCATTTTCCTTTATGCTTGCCCCTCCCGCACCTTGTCTGCTCTATTTTGTACCATGCCCATCCCGCTTTTCCATCCCCACCACCGTTTCCCATCAGAAATAGCCGAGCACGAGTGCCCATAAAAAAATATCGTCGTAACTTCACTATGAATGTCGCCGCCAACAAAAAGGGATGCAACACGAGGACTTCCCAGGAGGTCACCCATCCTAGTACTACTCTCGCCCAAGCACGCTTAACTTCGGAGTTCTGATGGGATCCGGTGCTTTAGTGCTGGTATGATCGCATCCGACATGTTATGCACTCATTTTCCTTTATGCTTGCCCCTCCCGCACCTTGTCTGCTCTATTTTGTACCATGCCCATCCCGCTTTTCCATCCCCACCACCGTTTCCCATCAGAAATAGCCGAGCACGAGTGCCCATAAAAAAATATCGTCGTAACTTCACTATGAATGTCGCCGCCAGACGCAAAAAAAAGGGATGCAACACGAGGACTTCCCAGGAGGTCACCCATCCTAGTACTACTCTCGCCCAAGCACGCTTAACTTCGGAGTTCTGATGGGATCCGGTGCTTTAGTGCTGGTATGATCGCATCCGACATGTTATGCACTCATTTTCCTTTATGCTTGCCCCTCCCGCACCTTGTCTGCTCTATTTTGTACCATGCCCATCCCGCTTTTCCATCCCCACCACCGTTTCCCATCAGAAATAGCCGAGCACGAGTGCCCATAAAAAAATATCGTCGTAACTTCACTATGAATGTCGCCGCCAGACGCAAAAAAAAGGGATGCAACACGAGGACTTCCCAGGAGGTCACCCATCCTAGTACTACTCTCGCCCAAGCACGCTTAACTTCGGAGTTCTGATGGGATCCGGTGCTTTAGTGCTGGTATGATCGCATCCGACATGTTATGCACTCATTTTCCTTTATGCTTGCCCCTCCCGCACCTTGTCTGCTCTATTTTGTACCATGCCCATCCCGCTTTTCCATCCCCACCACCGTTTCCCATCAGAAATAGCCGAGCACGAGTGCCCATAAAAAAATATCGTCGTAACTTCACTATGAATGTCGCCGCCAGACGCAAAAAAAAGGGATGCAACACGAGGACTTCCCAGGAGGTCACCCATCCTAGTACTACTCTCGCCCAAGCACGCTTAACTTCGGAGTTCTGATGGGATCCGGTGCTTTAGTGCTGGTATGATCGCATCCGACATGTTATGCACTCATTTTCCTTTATGCTTGCCCCTCCCGCACCTTGTCTGCTCTATTTTGTACCATGCCCATCCCGCTTTTCCATCCCCACCACCGTTTCCCATCAGAAATAGCCGAGCACGAGTGCCCATAAAAAAATATCGTCGTAACTTCACTATGAATGTCGCCGCCAGACGCAAAAAAAAGGGATGCAACACGAGGACTTCCCAGGAGGTCACCCATCCTAGTACTACTCTCGCCCAAGCACGCTTAACTTCGGAGTTCTGATGGGATCCGGTGCTTTAGTGCTGGTATGATCGCATCCGACATGTTATGCACTCATTTTCCTTTATGCTTGCCCCTCCCGCACCTTGTCTGCTCTATTTTGTACCATGCCCATCCCGCTTTTCCATCCCCACCACCGTTTCCCATCAGAAATAGCCGAGCACGAGTGCCCATAAAAAAATATCGTCGTAACTTCACTATGAATGTCGCCGCCAGACGCAAAAAAAAGGGATGCAACACGAGGACTTCCCAGGAGGTCACCCATCCTAGTACTACTCTCGCCCAAGCACGCTTAACTTCGGAGTTCTGATGGGATCCGGTGCTTTAGTGCTGGTATGATCGCATCCGACATGTTATGCACTCATTTTCCTTTATGCTTGCCCCTCCCGCACCTTGTCTGCTCTATTTTGTACCATGCCCATCCCGCTTTTCCATCCCCACCACCGTTTCCCATCAGAAATAGCCGAGCACGAGTGCCCATAAAAAAATATCGTCGTAACTTCACTATGAATGTCGCCGCCAGACGCAAAAAAAAGGGATGCAACACGAGGACTTCCCAGGAGGTCACCCATCCTAGTACTACTCTCGCCCAAGCACGCTTAACTTCGGAGTTCTGATGGGATCCGGTGCTTTAGTGCTGGTATGATCGCATCCGACATGTTATGCACTCATTTTCCTTTATGCTTGCCCCTCCCGCACCTTGTCTGCTCTATTTTGTACCATGCCCATCCCGCTTTTCCATCCCCACCACCGTTTCCCATCAGAAATAGCCGAGCACGAGTGCCCATAAAAAAATATCGTCGTAACTTCACTATGAATGTCGCCGCCAGACGCAAAAAAAAGGGATGCAACACGAGGACTTCCCAGGAGGTCACCCATCCTAGTACTACTCTCGCCCAAGCACGCTTAACTTCGGAGTTCTGATGGGATCCGGTGCTTTAGTGCTGGTATGATCGCATCCGACATGTTATGCACTCATTTTCCTTTATGCTTGCCCCTCCCGCACCTTGTCTGCTCTATTTTGTACCATGCCCATCCCGCTTTTCCATCCCCACCACCGTTTCCCATCAGAAATAGCCGAGCACGAGTGCCCATAAAAAAATATCGTCGTAACTTCACTATGAATGTCGCCGCCAGACGCAAAAAAAAGGGATGCAACACGAGGACTTCCCAGGAGGTCACCCATCCTAGTACTACTCTCGCCCAAGCACGCTTAACTTCGGAGTTCTGATGGGATCCGGTGCTTTAGTGCTGGTATGATCGCATCCGACATGTTATGCACTCATTTTCCTTTATGCTTGCCCCTCCCGCACCTTGTCTGCTCTATTTTGTACCATGCCCATCCCGCTTTTCCATCCCCACCACCGTTTCCCATCAGAAATAGCCGAGCACGAGTGCCCATAAAAAAATATCGTCGTAACTTCACTATGAATGTCGCCGCCAGACGCAAAAAAAAGGGATGCAACACGAGGACTTCCCAGGAGGTCACCCATCCTAGTACTACTCTCGCCCAAGCACGCTTAACTTCGGAGTTCTGATGGGATCCGGTGCTTTAGTGCTGGTATGATCGCATCCGACATGTTATGCACTCATTTTCCTTTATGCTTGCCCCTCCCGCACCTTGTCTGCTCTATTTTGTACCATGCCCATCCCGCTTTTCCATCCCCACCACCGTTTCCCATCAGAAATAGCCGAGCACGAGTGCCCATAAAAAAATATCGTCGTAACTTCACTATGAATGTCGCCGCCAGACGCAAAAAAAAGGGATGCAACACGAGGACTTCCCAGGAGGTCACCCATCCTAGTACTACTCTCGCCCAAGCACGCTTAACTTCGGAGTTCTGATGGGATCCGGTGCTTTAGTGCTGGTATGATCGCATCCGACATGTTATGCACTCATTTTCCTTTATGCTTGCCCCTCCCGCACCTTGTCTGCTCTATTTTGTACCATGCCCATCCCGCTTTTCCATCCCCACCACCGTTTCCCATCAGAAATAGCCGAGCACGAGTGCCCATAAAAAAATATCGTCGTAACTTCACTATGAATGTCGCCGCCAGACGCAAAAAAAAGGGATGCAACACGAGGACTTCCCAGGAGGTCACCCATCCTAGTACTACTCTCGCCCAAGCACGCTTAACTTCGGAGTTCTGATGGGATCCGGTGCTTTAGTGCTGGTATGATCGCATCCGACATGTTATGCACTCATTTTCCTTTATGCTTGCCCCTCCCGCACCTTGTCTGCTCTATTTTGTACCATGCCCATCCCGCTTTTCCATCCCCACCACCGTTTCCCATCAGAAATAGCCGAGCACGAGTGCCCATAAAAAAATATCGTCGTAACTTCACTATGAATGTCGCCGCCAGACGCAAAAAAAAGGGATGCAACACGAGGACTTCCCAGGAGGTCACCCATCCTAGTACTACTCTCGCCCAAGCACGCTTAACTTCGGAGTTCTGATGGGATCCGGTGCTTTAGTGCTGGTATGATCGCATCCGACATGTTATGCACTCATTTTCCTTTATGCTTGCCCCTCCCGCACCTTGTCTGCTCTATTTTGTACCATGCCCATCCCGCTTTTCCATCCCCACCACCGTTTCCCATCAGAAATAGCCGAGCACGAGTGCCCATAAAAAAATATCGTCGTAACTTCACTATGAATGTCGCCGCCAGACGCAAAAAAAAGGGATGCAACACGAGGACTTCCCAGGAGGTCACCCATCCTAGTACTACTCTCGCCCAAGCACGCTTAACTTCGGAGTTCTGATGGGATCCGGTGCTTTAGTGCTGGTATGATCGCATCCGACATGTTATGCACTCATTTTCCTTTATGCTTGCCCCTCCCGCACCTTGTCTGCTCTATTTTGTACCATGCCCATCCCGCTTTTCCATCCCCACCACCGTTTCCCATCAGAAATAGCCGAGCACGAGTGCCCATAAAAAAATATCGTCGTAACTTCACTATGAATGTCGCCGCCAGACGCAAAAAAAAGGGATGCAACACGAGGACTTCCCAGGAGGTCACCCATCCTAGTACTACTCTCGCCCAAGCACGCTTAACTTCGGAGTTCTGATGGGATCCGGTGCTTTAGTGCTGGTATGATCGCATCCGACATGTTATGCACTCATTTTCCTTTATGCTTGCCCCTCCCGCACCTTGTCTGCTCTATTTTGTACCATGCCCATCCCGCTTTTCCATCCCCACCACCGTTTCCCATCAGAAATAGCCGAGCACGAGTGCCCATAAAAAAATATCGTCGTAACTTCACTATGAATGTCGCCGCCAGACGCAAAAAAAAGGGATGCAACACGAGGACTTCCCAGGAGGTCACCCATCCTAGTACTACTCTCGCCCAAGCACGCTTAACTTCGGAGTTCTGATGGGATCCGGTGCTTTAGTGCTGGTATGATCGCATCCGACATGTTATGCACTCATTTTCCTTTATGCTTGCCCCTCCCGCACCTTGTCTGCTCTATTTTGTACCATGCCCATCCCGCTTTTCCATCCCCACCACCGTTTCCCATCAGAAATAGCCGAGCACGAGTGCCCATAAAAAAATATCGTCGTAACTTCACTATGAATGTCGCCGCCAGACGCAAAAAAAAGGGATGCAACACGAGGACTTCCCAGGAGGTCACCCATCCTAGTACTACTCTCGCCCAAGCACGCTTAACTTCGGAGTTCTGATGGGATCCGGTGCTTTAGTGCTGGTATGATCGCATCCGACATGTTATGCACTCATTTTCCTTTATGCTTGCCCCTCCCGCACCTTGTCTGCTCTATTTTGTACCATGCCCATCCCGCTTTTCCATCCCCACCACCGTTTCCCATCAGAAATAGCCGAGCACGAGTGCCCATAAAAAAATATCGTCGTAACTTCACTATGAATGTCGCCGCCAGACGCAAAAAAAAGGGATGCAACACGAGGACTTCCCAGGAGGTCACCCATCCTAGTACTACTCTCGCCCAAGCACGCTTAACTTCGGAGTTCTGATGGGATCCGGTGCTTTAGTGCTGGTATGATCGCATCCGACATGTTATGCACTCATTTTCCTTTATGCTTGCCCCTCCCGCACCTTGTCTGCTCTATTTTGTACCATGCCCATCCCGCTTTTCCATCCCCACCACCGTTTCCCATCAGAAATAGCCGAGCACGAGTGCCCATAAAAAAATATCGTCGTAACTTCACTATGAATGTCGCCGCCAGACGCAAAAAAAAGGGATGCAACACGAGGACTTCCCAGGAGGTCACCCATCCTAGTACTACTCTCGCCCAAGCACGCTTAACTTCGGAGTTCTGATGGGATCCGGTGCTTTAGTGCTGGTATGATCGCATCCGACATGTTATGCACTCATTTTCCTTTATGCTTGCCCCTCCCGCACCTTGTCTGCTCTATTTTGTACCATGCCCATCCCGCTTTTCCATCCCCACCACCGTTTCCCATCAGAAATAGCCGAGCACGAGTGCCCATAAAAAAATATCGTCGTAACTTCACTATGAATGTCGCCGCCAGACGCAAAAAAAAGGGATGCAACACGAGGACTTCCCAGGAGGTCACCCATCCTAGTACTACTCTCGCCCAAGCACGCTTAACTTCGGAGTTCTGATGGGATCCGGTGCTTTAGTGCTGGTATGATCGCATCCGACATGTTATGCACTCATTTTCCTTTATGCTTGCCCCTCCCGCACCTTGTCTGCTCTATTTTGTACCATGCCCATCCCGCTTTTCCATCCCCACCACCGTTTCCCATCAGAAATAGCCGAGCACGAGTGCCCATAAAAAAATATCGTCGTAACTTCACTATGAATGTCGCCGCCAGACGCAAAAAAAAGGGATGCAACACGAGGACTTCCCAGGAGGTCACCCATCCTAGTACTACTCTCGCCCAAGCACGCTTAACTTCGGAGTTCTGATGGGATCCGGTGCTTTAGTGCTGGTATGATCGCATCCGACATGTTATGCACTCATTTTCCTTTATGCTTGCCCCTCCCGCACCTTGTCTGCTCTATTTTGTACCATGCCCATCCCGCTTTTCCATCCCCACCACCGTTTCCCATCAGAAATAGCCGAGCACGAGTGCCCATAAAAAAATATCGTCGTAACTTCACTATGAATGTCGCCGCCAGACGCAAAAAAAAGGGATGCAACACGAGGACTTCCCAGGAGGTCACCCATCCTAGTACTACTCTCGCCCAAGCACGCTTAACTTCGGAGTTCTGATGGGATCCGGTGCTTTAGTGCTGGTATGATCGCATCCGACATGTTATGCACTCATTTTCCTTTATGCTTGCCCCTCCCGCACCTTGTCTGCTCTATTTTGTACCATGCCCATCCCGCTTTTCCATCCCCACCACCGTTTCCCATCAGAAATAGCCGAGCACGAGTGCCCATAAAAAAATATCGTCGTAACTTCACTATGAATGTCGCCGCCAGACGCAAAAAAAAGGGATGCAACACGAGGACTTCCCAGGAGGTCACCCATCCTAGTACTACTCTCGCCCAAGCACGCTTAACTTCGGAGTTCTGATGGGATCCGGTGCTTTAGTGCTGGTATGATCGCATCCGACATGTTATGCACTCATTTTCCTTTATGCTTGCCCCTCCCGCACCTTGTCTGCTCTATTTTGTACCATGCCCATCCCGCTTTTCCATCCCCACCACCGTTTCCCATCAGAAATAGCCGAGCACGAGTGCCCATAAAAAAATATCGTCGTAACTTCACTATGAATGTCGCCGCCAGACGCAAAAAAAAGGGATGCAACACGAGGACTTCCCAGGAGGTCACCCATCCTAGTACTACTCTCGCCCAAGCACGCTTAACTTCGGAGTTCTGATGGGATCCGGTGCTTTAGTGCTGGTATGATCGCATCCGACATGTTATGCACTCATTTTCCTTTATGCTTGCCCCTCCCGCACCTTGTCTGCTCTATTTTGTACCATGCCCATCCCGCTTTTCCATCCCCACCACCGTTTCCCATCAGAAATAGCCGAGCACGAGTGCCCATAAAAAAATATCGTCGTAACTTCACTATGAATGTCGCCGCCAGACGCAAAAAAAAGGGATGCAACACGAGGACTTCCCAGGAGGTCACCCATCCTAGTACTACTCTCGCCCAAGCACGCTTAACTTCGGAGTTCTGATGGGATCCGGTGCTTTAGTGCTGGTATGATCGCATCCGACATGTTATGCACTCATTTTCCTTTATGCTTGCCCCTCCCGCACCTTGTCTGCTCTATTTTGTACCATGCCCATCCCGCTTTTCCATCCCCACCACCGTTTCCCATCAGAAATAGCCGAGCACGAGTGCCCATAAAAAAATATCGTCGTAACTTCACTATGAATGTCGCCGCCAGACGCAAAAAAAAGGGATGCAACACGAGGACTTCCCAGGAGGTCACCCATCCTAGTACTACTCTCGCCCAAGCACGCTTAACTTCGGAGTTCTGATGGGATCCGGTGCTTTAGTGCTGGTATGATCGCATCCGACATGTTATGCACTCATTTTCCTTTATGCTTGCCCCTCCCGCACCTTGTCTGCTCTATTTTGTACCATGCCCATCCCGCTTTTCCATCCCCACCACCGTTTCCCATCAGAAATAGCCGAGCACGAGTGCCCATAAAAAAATATCGTCGTAACTTCACTATGAATGTCGCCGCCAGACGCAAAAAAAAGGGATGCAACACGAGGACTTCCCAGGAGGTCACCCATCCTAGTACTACTCTCGCCCAAGCACGCTTAACTTCGGAGTTCTGATGGGATCCGGTGCTTTAGTGCTGGTATGATCGCATCCGACATGTTATGCACTCATTTTCCTTTATGCTTGCCCCTCCCGCACCTTGTCTGCTCTATTTTGTACCATGCCCATCCCGCTTTTCCATCCCCACCACCGTTTCCCATCAGAAATAGCCGAGCACGAGTGCCCATAAAAAAATATCGTCGTAACTTCACTATGAATGTCGCCGCCAGACGCAAAAAAAAGGGATGCAACACGAGGACTTCCCAGGAGGTCACCCATCCTAGTACTACTCTCGCCCAAGCACGCTTAACTTCGGAGTTCTGATGGGATCCGGTGCTTTAGTGCTGGTATGATCGCATCCGACATGTTATGCACTCATTTTCCTTTATGCTTGCCCCTCCCGCACCTTGTCTGCTCTATTTTGTACCATGCCCATCCCGCTTTTCCATCCCCACCACCGTTTCCCATCAGAAATAGCCGAGCACGAGTGCCCATAAAAAAATATCGTCGTAACTTCACTATGAATGTCGCCGCCAGACGCAAAAAAAAGGGATGCAACACGAGGACTTCCCAGGAGGTCACCCATCCTAGTACTACTCTCGCCCAAGCACGCTTAACTTCGGAGTTCTGATGGGATCCGGTGCTTTAGTGCTGGTATGATCGCATCCGACATGTTATGCACTCATTTTCCTTTATGCTTGCCCCTCCCGCACCTTGTCTGCTCTATTTTGTACCATGCCCATCCCGCTTTTCCATCCCCACCACCGTTTCCCATCAGAAATAGCCGAGCACGAGTGCCCATAAAAAAATATCGTCGTAACTTCACTATGAATGTCGCCGCCAGACGCAAAAAAAAGGGATGCAACACGAGGACTTCCCAGGAGGTCACCCATCCTAGTACTACTCTCGCCCAAGCACGCTTAACTTCGGAGTTCTGATGGGATCCGGTGCTTTAGTGCTGGTATGATCGCATCCGACATGTTATGCACTCATTTTCCTTTATGCTTGCCCCTCCCGCACCTTGTCTGCTCTATTTTGTACCATGCCCATCCCGCTTTTCCATCCCCACCACCGTTTCCCATCAGAAATAGCCGAGCACGAGTGCCCATAAAAAAATATCGTCGTAACTTCACTATGAATGTCGCCGCCAGACGCAAAAAAAAGGGATGCAACACGAGGACTTCCCAGGAGGTCACCCATCCTAGTACTACTCTCGCCCAAGCACGCTTAACTTCGGAGTTCTGATGGGATCCGGTGCTTTAGTGCTGGTATGATCGCATCCGACATGTTATGCACTCATTTTCCTTTATGCTTGCCCCTCCCGCACCTTGTCTGCTCTATTTTGTACCATGCCCATCCCGCTTTTCCATCCCCACCACCGTTTCCCATCAGAAATAGCCGAGCACGAGTGCCCATAAAAAAATATCGTCGTAACTTCACTATGAATGTCGCCGCCAGACGCAAAAAAAAGGGATGCAACACGAGGACTTCCCAGGAGGTCACCCATCCTAGTACTACTCTCGCCCAAGCACGCTTAACTTCGGAGTTCTGATGGGATCCGGTGCTTTAGTGCTGGTATGATCGCATCCGACATGTTATGCACTCATTTTCCTTTATGCTTGCCCCTCCCGCACCTTGTCTGCTCTATTTTGTACCATGCCCATCCCGCTTTTCCATCCCCACCACCGTTTCCCATCAGAAATAGCCGAGCACGAGTGCCCATAAAAAAATATCGTCGTAACTTCACTATGAATGTCGCCGCCAGACGCAAAAAAAAGGGATGCAACACGAGGACTTCCCAGGAGGTCACCCATCCTAGTACTACTCTCGCCCAAGCACGCTTAACTTCGGAGTTCTGATGGGATCCGGTGCTTTAGTGCTGGTATGATCGCATCCGACATGTTATGCACTCATTTTCCTTTATGCTTGCCCCTCCCGCACCTTGTCTGCTCTATTTTGTACCATGCCCATCCCGCTTTTCCATCCCCACCACCGTTTCCCATCAGAAATAGCCGAGCACGAGTGCCCATAAAAAAATATCGTCGTAACTTCACTATGAATGTCGCCGCCAGACGCAAAAAAAAGGGATGCAACACGAGGACTTCCCAGGAGGTCACCCATCCTAGTACTACTCTCGCCCAAGCACGCTTAACTTCGGAGTTCTGATGGGATCCGGTGCTTTAGTGCTGGTATGATCGCATCCGACATGTTATGCACTCATTTTCCTTTATGCTTGCCCCTCCCGCACCTTGTCTGCTCTATTTTGTACCATGCCCATCCCGCTTTTCCATCCCCACCACCGTTTCCCATCAGAAATAGCCGAGCACGAGTGCCCATAAAAAAATATCGTCGTAACTTCACTATGAATGTCGCCGCCAGACGCAAAAAAAAGGGATGCAACACGAGGACTTCCCAGGAGGTCACCCATCCTAGTACTACTCTCGCCCAAGCACGCTTAACTTCGGAGTTCTGATGGGATCCGGTGCTTTAGTGCTGGTATGATCGCATCCGACATGTTATGCACTCATTTTCCTTTATGCTTGCCCCTCCCGCACCTTGTCTGCTCTATTTTGTACCATGCCCATCCCGCTTTTCCATCCCCACCACCGTTTCCCATCAGAAATAGCCGAGCACGAGTGCCCATAAAAAAATATCGTCGTAACTTCACTATGAATGTCGCCGCCAGACGCAAAAAAAAGGGATGCAACACGAGGACTTCCCAGGAGGTCACCCATCCTAGTACTACTCTCGCCCAAGCACGCTTAACTTCGGAGTTCTGATGGGATCCGGTGCTTTAGTGCTGGTATGATCGCATCCGACATGTTATGCACTCATTTTCCTTTATGCTTGCCCCTCCCGCACCTTGTCTGCTCTATTTTGTACCATGCCCATCCCGCTTTTCCATCCCCACCACCGTTTCCCATCAGAAATAGCCGAGCACGAGTGCCCATAAAAAAATATCGTCGTAACTTCACTATGAATGTCGCCGCCAGACGCAAAAAAAAGGGATGCAACACGAGGACTTCCCAGGAGGTCACCCATCCTAGTACTACTCTCGCCCAAGCACGCTTAACTTCGGAGTTCTGATGGGATCCGGTGCTTTAGTGCTGGTATGATCGCATCCGACATGTTATGCACTCATTTTCCTTTATGCTTGCCCCTCCCGCACCTTGTCTGCTCTATTTTGTACCATGCCCATCCCGCTTTTCCATCCCCACCACCGTTTCCCATCAGAAATAGCCGAGCACGAGTGCCCATAAAAAAATATCGTCGTAACTTCACTATGAATGTCGCCGCCAGACGCAAAAAAAAAGGGATGCAACACGAGGACTTCCCAGGAGGTCACCCATCCTAGTACTACTCTCGCCCAAGCACGCTTAACTTCGGAGTTCTGATGGGATCCGGTGCTTTAGTGCTGGTATGATCGCATCCGACATGTTATGCACTCATTTTCCTTTATGCTTGCCCCTCCCGCACCTTGTCTGCTCTATTTTGTACCATGCCCATCCCGCTTTTCCATCCCCACCACCGTTTCCCATCAGAAATAGCCGAGCACGAGTGCCCATAAAAAAATATCGTCGTAACTTCACTATGAATGTCGCCGCCAGACGCAAAAAAAAGGGATGCAACACGAGGACTTCCCAGGAGGTCACCCATCCTAGTACTACTCTCGCCCAAGCACGCTTAACTTCGGAGTTCTGATGGGATCCGGTGCTTTAGTGCTGGTATGATCGCATCCGACATGTTATGCACTCATTTTCCTTTATGCTTGCCCCTCCCGCACCTTGTCTGCTCTATTTTGTACCATGCCCATCCCGCTTTTCCATCCCCACCACCGTTTCCCATCAGAAATAGCCGAGCACGAGTGCCCATAAAAAAATATCGTCGTAACTTCACTATGAATGTCGCCGCCAGACGCAAAAAAAAGGGATGCAACACGAGGACTTCCCAGGAGGTCACCCATCCTAGTACTACTCTCGCCCAAGCACGCTTAACTTCGGAGTTCTGATGGGATCCGGTGCTTTAGTGCTGGTATGATCGCATCCGACATGTTATGCACTCATTTTCCTTTATGCTTGCCCCTCCCGCACCTTGTCTGCTCTATTTTGTACCATGCCCATCCCGCTTTTCCATCCCCACCACCGTTTCCCATCAGAAATAGCCGAGCACGAGTGCCCATAAAAAAATATCGTCGTAACTTCACTATGAATGTCGCCGCCAGACGCAAAAAAAAGGGATGCAACACGAGGACTTCCCAGGAGGTCACCCATCCTAGTACTACTCTCGCCCAAGCACGCTTAACTTCGGAGTTCTGATGGGATCCGGTGCTTTAGTGCTGGTATGATCGCATCCGACATGTTATGCACTCATTTTCCTTTATGCTTGCCCCTCCCGCACCTTGTCTGCTCTATTTTGTACCATGCCCATCCCGCTTTTCCATCCCCACCACCGTTTCCCATCAGAAATAGCCGAGCACGAGTGCCCATAAAAAAATATCGTCGTAACTTCACTATGAATGTCGCCGCCAGACGCAAAAAAAAGGGATGCAACACGAGGACTTCCCAGGAGGTCACCCATCCTAGTACTACTCTCGCCCAAGCACGCTTAACTTCGGAGTTCTGATGGGATCCGGTGCTTTAGTGCTGGTATGATCGCATCCGACATGTTATGCACTCATTTTCCTTTATGCTTGCCCCTCCCGCACCTTGTCTGCTCTATTTTGTACCATGCCCATCCCGCTTTTCCATCCCCACCACCGTTTCCCATCAGAAATAGCCGAGCACGAGTGCCCATAAAAAAATATCGTCGTAACTTCACTATGAATGTCGCCGCCAGACGCAAAAAAAAGGGATGCAACACGAGGACTTCCCAGGAGGTCACCCATCCTAGTACTACTCTCGCCCAAGCACGCTTAACTTCGGAGTTCTGATGGGATCCGGTGCTTTAGTGCTGGTATGATCGCATCCGACATGTTATGCACTCATTTTCCTTTATGCTTGCCCCTCCCGCACCTTGTCTGCTCTATTTTGTACCATGCCCATCCCGCTTTTCCATCCCCACCACCGTTTCCCATCAGAAATAGCCGAGCACGAGTGCCCATAAAAAAATATCGTCGTAACTTCACTATGAATGTCGCCGCCAGACGCAAAAAAAAGGGATGCAACACGAGGACTTCCCAGGAGGTCACCCATCCTAGTACTACTCTCGCCCAAGCACGCTTAACTTCGGAGTTCTGATGGGATCCGGTGCTTTAGTGCTGGTATGATCGCATCCGACATGTTATGCACTCATTTTCCTTTATGCTTGCCCCTCCCGCACCTTGTCTGCTCTATTTTGTACCATGCCCATCCCGCTTTTCCATCCCCACCACCGTTTCCCATCAGAAATAGCCGAGCACGAGTGCCCATAAAAAAATATCGTCGTAACTTCACTATGAATGTCGCCGCCAGACGCAAAAAAAAGGGATGCAACACGAGGACTTCCCAGGAGGTCACCCATCCTAGTACTACTCTCGCCCAAGCACGCTTAACTTCGGAGTTCTGATGGGATCCGGTGCTTTAGTGCTGGTATGATCGCATCCGACATGTTATGCACTCATTTTCCTTTATGCTTGCCCCTCCCGCACCTTGTCTGCTCTATTTTGTACCATGCCCATCCCGCTTTTCCATCCCCACCACCGTTTCCCATCAGAAATAGCCGAGCACGAGTGCCCATAAAAAAATATCGTCGTAACTTCACTATGAATGTCGCCGCCAGACGCAAAAAAAAGGGATGCAACACGAGGACTTCCCAGGAGGTCACCCATCCTAGTACTACTCTCGCCCAAGCACGCTTAACTTCGGAGTTCTGATGGGATCCGGTGCTTTAGTGCTGGTATGATCGCATCCGACATGTTATGCACTCATTTTCCTTTATGCTTGCCCCTCCCGCACCTTGTCTGCTCTATTTTGTACCATGCCCATCCCGCTTTTCCATCCCCACCACCGTTTCCCATCAGAAATAGCCGAGCACGAGTGCCCATAAAAAAATATCGTCGTAACTTCACTATGAATGTCGCCGCCAGACGCAAAAAAAAGGGATGCAACACGAGGACTTCCCAGGAGGTCACCCATCCTAGTACTACTCTCGCCCAAGCACGCTTAACTTCGGAGTTCTGATGGGATCCGGTGCTTTAGTGCTGGTATGATCGCATCCGACATGTTATGCACTCATTTTCCTTTATGCTTGCCCCTCCCGCACCTTGTCTGCTCTATTTTGTACCATGCCCATCCCGCTTTTCCATCCCCACCACCGTTTCCCATCAGAAATAGCCGAGCACGAGTGCCCATAAAAAAATATCGTCGTAACTTCACTATGAATGTCGCCGCCAGACGCAAAAAAAAGGGATGCAACACGAGGACTTCCCAGGAGGTCACCCATCCTAGTACTACTCTCGCCCAAGCACGCTTAACTTCGGAGTTCTGATGGGATCCGGTGCTTTAGTGCTGGTATGATCGCATCCGACATGTTATGCACTCATTTTCCTTTATGCTTGCCCCTCCCGCACCTTGTCTGCTCTATTTTGTACCATGCCCATCCCGCTTTTCCATCCCCACCACCGTTTCCCATCAGAAATAGCCGAGCACGAGTGCCCATAAAAAAATATCGTCGTAACTTCACTATGAATGTCGCCGCCAGACGCAAAAAAAAGGGATGCAACACGAGGACTTCCCAGGAGGTCACCCATCCTAGTACTACTCTCGCCCAAGCACGCTTAACTTCGGAGTTCTGATGGGATCCGGTGCTTTAGTGCTGGTATGATCGCATCCGACATGTTATGCACTCATTTTCCTTTATGCTTGCCCCTCCCGCACCTTGTCTGCTCTATTTTGTACCATGCCCATCCCGCTTTTCCATCCCCACCACCGTTTCCCATCAGAAATAGCCGAGCACGAGTGCCCATAAAAAAATATCGTCGTAACTTCACTATGAATGTCGCCGCCAGACGCAAAAAAAAGGGATGCAACACGAGGACTTCCCAGGAGGTCACCCATCCTAGTACTACTCTCGCCCAAGCACGCTTAACTTCGGAGTTCTGATGGGATCCGGTGCTTTAGTGCTGGTATGATCGCATCCGACATGTTATGCACTCATTTTCCTTTATGCTTGCCCCTCCCGCACCTTGTCTGCTCTATTTTGTACCATGCCCATCCCGCTTTTCCATCCCCACCACCGTTTCCCATCAGAAATAGCCGAGCACGAGTGCCCATAAAAAAATATCGTCGTAACTTCACTATGAATGTCGCCGCCAGACGCAAAAAAAAGGGATGCAACACGAGGACTTCCCAGGAGGTCACCCATCCTAGTACTACTCTCGCCCAAGCACGCTTAACTTCGGAGTTCTGATGGGATCCGGTGCTTTAGTGCTGGTATGATCGCATCCGACATGTTATGCACTCATTTTCCTTTATGCTTGCCCCTCCCGCACCTTGTCTGCTCTATTTTGTACCATGCCCATCCCGCTTTTCCATCCCCACCACCGTTTCCCATCAGAAATAGCCGAGCACGAGTGCCCATAAAAAAATATCGTCGTAACTTCACTATGAATGTCGCCGCCAGACGCAAAAAAAAGGGATGCAACACGAGGACTTCCCAGGAGGTCACCCATCCTAGTACTACTCTCGCCCAAGCACGCTTAACTTCGGAGTTCTGATGGGATCCGGTGCTTTAGTGCTGGTATGATCGCATCCGACATGTTATGCACTCATTTTCCTTTATGCTTGCCCCTCCCGCACCTTGTCTGCTCTATTTTGTACCATGCCCATCCCGCTTTTCCATCCCCACCACCGTTTCCCATCAGAAATAGCCGAGCACGAGTGCCCATAAAAAAATATCGTCGTAACTTCACTATGAATGTCGCCGCCAGACGCAAAAAAAAGGGATGCAACACGAGGACTTCCCAGGAGGTCACCCATCCTAGTACTACTCTCGCCCAAGCACGCTTAACTTCGGAGTTCTGATGGGATCCGGTGCTTTAGTGCTGGTATGATCGCATCCGACATGTTATGCACTCATTTTCCTTTATGCTTGCCCCTCCCGCACCTTGTCTGCTCTATTTTGTACCATGCCCATCCCGCTTTTCCATCCCCACCACCGTTTCCCATCAGAAATAGCCGAGCACGAGTGCCCATAAAAAAATATCGTCGTAACTTCACTATGAATGTCGCCGCCAGACGCAAAAAAAAAGGGATGCAACACGAGGACTTCCCAGGAGGTCACCCATCCTAGTACTACTCTCGCCCAAGCACGCTTAACTTCGGAGTTCTGATGGGATCCGGTGCTTTAGTGCTGGTATGATCGCATCCGACATGTTATGCACTCATTTTCCTTTATGCTTGCCCCTCCCGCACCTTGTCTGCTCTATTTTGTACCATGCCCATCCCGCTTTTCCATCCCCACCACCGTTTCCCATCAGAAATAGCCGAGCACGAGTGCCCATAAAAAAATATCGTCGTAACTTCACTATGAATGTCGCCGCCAGACGCAAAAAAAAGGGATGCAACACGAGGACTTCCCAGGAGGTCACCCATCCTAGTACTACTCTCGCCCAAGCACGCTTAACTTCGGAGTTCTGATGGGATCCGGTGCTTTAGTGCTGGTATGATCGCATCCGACATGTTATGCACTCATTTTCCTTTATGCTTGCCCCTCCCGCACCTTGTCTGCTCTATTTTGTACCATGCCCATCCCGCTTTTCCATCCCCACCACCGTTTCCCATCAGAAATAGCCGAGCACGAGTGCCCATAAAAAAATATCGTCGTAACTTCACTATGAATGTCGCCGCCAGACGCAAAAAAAAGGGATGCAACACGAGGACTTCCCAGGAGGTCACCCATCCTAGTACTACTCTCGCCCAAGCACGCTTAACTTCGGAGTTCTGATGGGATCCGGTGCTTTAGTGCTGGTATGATCGCATCCGACATGTTATGCACTCATTTTCCTTTATGCTTGCCCCTCCCGCACCTTGTCTGCTCTATTTTGTACCATGCCCATCCCGCTTTTCCATCCCCACCACCGTTTCCCATCAGAAATAGCCGAGCACGAGTGCCCATAAAAAAATATCGTCGTAACTTCACTATGAATGTCGCCGCCAGACGCAAAAAAAAGGGATGCAACACGAGGACTTCCCAGGAGGTCACCCATCCTAGTACTACTCTCGCCCAAGCACGCTTAACTTCGGAGTTCTGATGGGATCCGGTGCTTTAGTGCTGGTATGATCGCATCCGACATGTTATGCACTCATTTTCCTTTATGCTTGCCCCTCCCGCACCTTGTCTGCTCTATTTTGTACCATGCCCATCCCGCTTTTCCATCCCCACCACCGTTTCCCATCAGAAATAGCCGAGCACGAGTGCCCATAAAAAAATATCGTCGTAACTTCACTATGAATGTCGCCGCCAGACGCAAAAAAAAGGGATGCAACACGAGGACTTCCCAGGAGGTCACCCATCCTAGTACTACTCTCGCCCAAGCACGCTTAACTTCGGAGTTCTGATGGGATCCGGTGCTTTAGTGCTGGTATGATCGCATCCGACATGTTATGCACTCATTTTCCTTTATGCTTGCCCCTCCCGCACCTTGTCTGCTCTATTTTGTACCATGCCCATCCCGCTTTTCCATCCCCACCACCGTTTCCCATCAGAAATAGCCGAGCACGAGTGCCCATAAAAAAATATCGTCGTAACTTCACTATGAATGTCGCCGCCAGACGCAAAAAAAAGGGATGCAACACGAGGACTTCCCAGGAGGTCACCCATCCTAGTACTACTCTCGCCCAAGCACGCTTAACTTCGGAGTTCTGATGGGATCCGGTGCTTTAGTGCTGGTATGATCGCATCCGACATGTTATGCACTCATTTTCCTTTATGCTTGCCCCTCCCGCACCTTGTCTGCTCTATTTTGTACCATGCCCATCCCGCTTTTCCATCCCCACCACCGTTTCCCATCAGAAATAGCCGAGCACGAGTGCCCATAAAAAAATATCGTCGTAACTTCACTATGAATGTCGCCGCCAGACGCAAAAAAAAGGGATGCAACACGAGGACTTCCCAGGAGGTCACCCATCCTAGTACTACTCTCGCCCAAGCACGCTTAACTTCGGAGTTCTGATGGGATCCGGTGCTTTAGTGCTGGTATGATCGCATCCGACATGTTATGCACTCATTTTCCTTTATGCTTGCCCCTCCCGCACCTTGTCTGCTCTATTTTGTACCATGCCCATCCCGCTTTTCCATCCCCACCACCGTTTCCCATCAGAAATAGCCGAGCACGAGTGCCCATAAAAAAATATCGTCGTAACTTCACTATGAATGTCGCCGCCAGACGCAAAAAAAAGGGATGCAACACGAGGACTTCCCAGGAGGTCACCCATCCTAGTACTACTCTCGCCCAAGCACGCTTAACTTCGGAGTTCTGATGGGATCCGGTGCTTTAGTGCTGGTATGATCGCATCCGACATGTTATGCACTCATTTTCCTTTATGCTTGCCCCTCCCGCACCTTGTCTGCTCTATTTTGTACCATGCCCATCCCGCTTTTCCATCCCCACCACCGTTTCCCATCAGAAATAGCCGAGCACGAGTGCCCATAAAAAAATATCGTCGTAACTTCACTATGAATGTCGCCGCCAGACGCAAAAAAAAGGGATGCAACACGAGGACTTCCCAGGAGGTCACCCATCCTAGTACTACTCTCGCCCAAGCACGCTTAACTTCGGAGTTCTGATGGGATCCGGTGCTTTAGTGCTGGTATGATCGCATCCGACATGTTATGCACTCATTTTCCTTTATGCTTGCCCCTCCCGCACCTTGTCTGCTCTATTTTGTACCATGCCCATCCCGCTTTTCCATCCCCACCACCGTTTCCCATCAGAAATAGCCGAGCACGAGTGCCCATAAAAAAATATCGTCGTAACTTCACTATGAATGTCGCCGCCAGACGCAAAAAAAAGGGATGCAACACGAGGACTTCCCAGGAGGTCACCCATCCTAGTACTACTCTCGCCCAAGCACGCTTAACTTCGGAGTTCTGATGGGATCCGGTGCTTTAGTGCTGGTATGATCGCATCCGACATGTTATGCACTCATTTTCCTTTATGCTTGCCCCTCCCGCACCTTGTCTGCTCTATTTTGTACCATGCCCATCCCGCTTTTCCATCCCCACCACCGTTTCCCATCAGAAATAGCCGAGCACGAGTGCCCATAAAAAAATATCGTCGTAACTTCACTATGAATGTCGCCGCCAGACGCAAAAAAAAGGGATGCAACACGAGGACTTCCCAGGAGGTCACCCATCCTAGTACTACTCTCGCCCAAGCACGCTTAACTTCGGAGTTCTGATGGGATCCGGTGCTTTAGTGCTGGTATGATCGCATCCGACATGTTATGCACTCATTTTCCTTTATGCTTGCCCCTCCCGCACCTTGTCTGCTCTATTTTGTACCATGCCCATCCCGCTTTTCCATCCCCACCACCGTTTCCCATCAGAAATAGCCGAGCACGAGTGCCCATAAAAAAATATCGTCGTAACTTCACTATGAATGTCGCCGCCAGACGCAAAAAAAAGGGATGCAACACGAGGACTTCCCAGGAGGTCACCCATCCTAGTACTACTCTCGCCCAAGCACGCTTAACTTCGGAGTTCTGATGGGATCCGGTGCTTTAGTGCTGGTATGATCGCATCCGACATGTTATGCACTCATTTTCCTTTATGCTTGCCCCTCCCGCACCTTGTCTGCTCTATTTTGTACCATGCCCATCCCGCTTTTCCATCCCCACCACCGTTTCCCATCAGAAATAGCCGAGCACGAGTGCCCATAAAAAAATATCGTCGTAACTTCACTATGAATGTCGCCGCCAGACGCAAAAAAAAGGGATGCAACACGAGGACTTCCCAGGAGGTCACCCATCCTAGTACTACTCTCGCCCAAGCACGCTTAACTTCGGAGTTCTGATGGGATCCGGTGCTTTAGTGCTGGTATGATCGCATCCGACATGTTATGCACTCATTTTCCTTTATGCTTGCCCCTCCCGCACCTTGTCTGCTCTATTTTGTACCATGCCCATCCCGCTTTTCCATCCCCACCACCGTTTCCCATCAGAAATAGCCGAGCACGAGTGCCCATAAAAAAATATCGTCGTAACTTCACTATGAATGTCGCCGCCAGACGCAAAAAAAAGGGATGCAACACGAGGACTTCCCAGGAGGTCACCCATCCTAGTACTACTCTCGCCCAAGCACGCTTAACTTCGGAGTTCTGATGGGATCCGGTGCTTTAGTGCTGGTATGATCGCATCCGACATGTTATGCACTCATTTTCCTTTATGCTTGCCCCTCCCGCACCTTGTCTGCTCTATTTTGTACCATGCCCATCCCGCTTTTCCATCCCCACCACCGTTTCCCATCAGAAATAGCCGAGCACGAGTGCCCATAAAAAAATATCGTCGTAACTTCACTATGAATGTCGCCGCCAGACGCAAAAAAAAGGGATGCAACACGAGGACTTCCCAGGAGGTCACCCATCCTAGTACTACTCTCGCCCAAGCACGCTTAACTTCGGAGTTCTGATGGGATCCGGTGCTTTAGTGCTGGTATGATCGCATCCGACATGTTATGCACTCATTTTCCTTTATGCTTGCCCCTCCCGCACCTTGTCTGCTCTATTTTGTACCATGCCCATCCCGCTTTTCCATCCCCACCACCGTTTCCCATCAGAAATAGCCGAGCACGAGTGCCCATAAAAAAATATCGTCGTAACTTCACTATGAATGTCGCCGCCAGACGCAAAAAAAAGGGATGCAACACGAGGACTTCCCAGGAGGTCACCCATCCTAGTACTACTCTCGCCCAAGCACGCTTAACTTCGGAGTTCTGATGGGATCCGGTGCTTTAGTGCTGGTATGATCGCATCCGACATGTTATGCACTCATTTTCCTTTATGCTTGCCCCTCCCGCACCTTGTCTGCTCTATTTTGTACCATGCCCATCCCGCTTTTCCATCCCCACCACCGTTTCCCATCAGAAATAGCCGAGCACGAGTGCCCATAAAAAAATATCGTCGTAACTTCACTATGAATGTCGCCGCCAGACGCAAAAAAAAGGGATGCAACACGAGGACTTCCCAGGAGGTCACCCATCCTAGTACTACTCTCGCCCAAGCACGCTTAACTTCGGAGTTCTGATGGGATCCGGTGCTTTAGTGCTGGTATGATCGCATCCGACATGTTATGCACTCATTTTCCTTTATGCTTGCCCCTCCCGCACCTTGTCTGCTCTATTTTGTACCATGCCCATCCCGCTTTTCCATCCCCACCACCGTTTCCCATCAGAAATAGCCGAGCACGAGTGCCCATAAAAAAATATCGTCGTAACTTCACTATGAATGTCGCCGCCAGACGCAAAAAAAAGGGATGCAACACGAGGACTTCCCAGGAGGTCACCCATCCTAGTACTACTCTCGCCCAAGCACGCTTAACTTCGGAGTTCTGATGGGATCCGGTGCTTTAGTGCTGGTATGATCGCATCCGACATGTTATGCACTCATTTTCCTTTATGCTTGCCCCTCCCGCACCTTGTCTGCTCTATTTTGTACCATGCCCATCCCGCTTTTCCATCCCCACCACCGTTTCCCATCAGAAATAGCCGAGCACGAGTGCCCATAAAAAAATATCGTCGTAACTTCACTATGAATGTCGCCGCCAGACGCAAAAAAAAGGGATGCAACACGAGGACTTCCCAGGAGGTCACCCATCCTAGTACTACTCTCGCCCAAGCACGCTTAACTTCGGAGTTCTGATGGGATCCGGTGCTTTAGTGCTGGTATGATCGCATCCGACATGTTATGCACTCATTTTCCTTTATGCTTGCCCCTCCCGCACCTTGTCTGCTCTATTTTGTACCATGCCCATCCCGCTTTTCCATCCCCACCACCGTTTCCCATCAGAAATAGCCGAGCACGAGTGCCCATAAAAAAATATCGTCGTAACTTCACTATGAATGTCGCCGCCAGACGCAAAAAAAAGGGATGCAACACGAGGACTTCCCAGGAGGTCACCCATCCTAGTACTACTCTCGCCCAAGCACGCTTAACTTCGGAGTTCTGATGGGATCCGGTGCTTTAGTGCTGGTATGATCGCATCCGACATGTTATGCACTCATTTTCCTTTATGCTTGCCCCTCCCGCACCTTGTCTGCTCTATTTTGTACCATGCCCATCCCGCTTTTCCATCCCCACCACCGTTTCCCATCAGAAATAGCCGAGCACGAGTGCCCATAAAAAAATATCGTCGTAACTTCACTATGAATGTCGCCGCCAGACGCAAAAAAAAAGGGATGCAACACGAGGACTTCCCAGGAGGTCACCCATCCTAGTACTACTCTCGCCCAAGCACGCTTAACTTCGGAGTTCTGATGGGATCCGGTGCTTTAGTGCTGGTATGATCGCATCCGACATGTTATGCACTCATTTTCCTTTATGCTTGCCCCTCCCGCACCTTGTCTGCTCTATTTTGTACCATGCCCATCCCGCTTTTCCATCCCCACCACCGTTTCCCATCAGAAATAGCCGAGCACGAGTGCCCATAAAAAAATATCGTCGTAACTTCACTATGAATGTCGCCGCCAGACGCAAAAAAAAGGGATGCAACACGAGGACTTCCCAGGAGGTCACCCATCCTAGTACTACTCTCGCCCAAGCACGCTTAACTTCGGAGTTCTGATGGGATCCGGTGCTTTAGTGCTGGTATGATCGCATCCGACATGTTATGCACTCATTTTCCTTTATGCTTGCCCCTCCCGCACCTTGTCTGCTCTATTTTGTACCATGCCCATCCCGCTTTTCCATCCCCACCACCGTTTCCCATCAGAAATAGCCGAGCACGAGTGCCCATAAAAAAATATCGTCGTAACTTCACTATGAATGTCGCCGCCAGACGCAAAAAAAAGGGATGCAACACGAGGACTTCCCAGGAGGTCACCCATCCTAGTACTACTCTCGCCCAAGCACGCTTAACTTCGGAGTTCTGATGGGATCCGGTGCTTTAGTGCTGGTATGATCGCATCCGACATGTTATGCACTCATTTTCCTTTATGCTTGCCCCTCCCGCACCTTGTCTGCTCTATTTTGTACCATGCCCATCCCGCTTTTCCATCCCCACCACCGTTTCCCATCAGAAATAGCCGAGCACGAGTGCCCATAAAAAAATATCGTCGTAACTTCACTATGAATGTCGCCGCCAGACGCAAAAAAAAGGGATGCAACACGAGGACTTCCCAGGAGGTCACCCATCCTAGTACTACTCTCGCCCAAGCACGCTTAACTTCGGAGTTCTGATGGGATCCGGTGCTTTAGTGCTGGTATGATCGCATCCGACATGTTATGCACTCATTTTCCTTTATGCTTGCCCCTCCCGCACCTTGTCTGCTCTATTTTGTACCATGCCCATCCCGCTTTTCCATCCCCACCACCGTTTCCCATCAGAAATAGCCGAGCACGAGTGCCCATAAAAAAATATCGTCGTAACTTCACTATGAATGTCGCCGCCAGACGCAAAAAAAAGGGATGCAACACGAGGACTTCCCAGGAGGTCACCCATCCTAGTACTACTCTCGCCCAAGCACGCTTAACTTCGGAGTTCTGATGGGATCCGGTGCTTTAGTGCTGGTATGATCGCATCCGACATGTTATGCACTCATTTTCCTTTATGCTTGCCCCTCCCGCACCTTGTCTGCTCTATTTTGTACCATGCCCATCCCGCTTTTCCATCCCCACCACCGTTTCCCATCAGAAATAGCCGAGCACGAGTGCCCATAAAAAAATATCGTCGTAACTTCACTATGAATGTCGCCGCCAGACGCAAAAAAAAGGGATGCAACACGAGGACTTCCCAGGAGGTCACCCATCCTAGTACTACTCTCGCCCAAGCACGCTTAACTTCGGAGTTCTGATGGGATCCGGTGCTTTAGTGCTGGTATGATCGCATCCGACATGTTATGCACTCATTTTCCTTTATGCTTGCCCCTCCCGCACCTTGTCTGCTCTATTTTGTACCATGCCCATCCCGCTTTTCCATCCCCACCACCGTTTCCCATCAGAAATAGCCGAGCACGAGTGCCCATAAAAAAATATCGTCGTAACTTCACTATGAATGTCGCCGCCAGACGCAAAAAAAAGGGATGCAACACGAGGACTTCCCAGGAGGTCACCCATCCTAGTACTACTCTCGCCCAAGCACGCTTAACTTCGGAGTTCTGATGGGATCCGGTGCTTTAGTGCTGGTATGATCGCATCCGACATGTTATGCACTCATTTTCCTTTATGCTTGCCCCTCCCGCACCTTGTCTGCTCTATTTTGTACCATGCCCATCCCGCTTTTCCATCCCCACCACCGTTTCCCATCAGAAATAGCCGAGCACGAGTGCCCATAAAAAAATATCGTCGTAACTTCACTATGAATGTCGCCGCCAGACGCAAAAAAAAGGGATGCAACACGAGGACTTCCCAGGAGGTCACCCATCCTAGTACTACTCTCGCCCAAGCACGCTTAACTTCGGAGTTCTGATGGGATCCGGTGCTTTAGTGCTGGTATGATCGCATCCGACATGTTATGCACTCATTTTCCTTTATGCTTGCCCCTCCCGCACCTTGTCTGCTCTATTTTGTACCATGCCCATCCCGCTTTTCCATCCCCACCACCGTTTCCCATCAGAAATAGCCGAGCACGAGTGCCCATAAAAAAATATCGTCGTAACTTCACTATGAATGTCGCCGCCAGACGCAAAAAAAAGGGATGCAACACGAGGACTTCCCAGGAGGTCACCCATCCTAGTACTACTCTCGCCCAAGCACGCTTAACTTCGGAGTTCTGATGGGATCCGGTGCTTTAGTGCTGGTATGATCGCATCCGACATGTTATGCACTCATTTTCCTTTATGCTTGCCCCTCCCGCACCTTGTCTGCTCTATTTTGTACCATGCCCATCCCGCTTTTCCATCCCCACCACCGTTTCCCATCAGAAATAGCCGAGCACGAGTGCCCATAAAAAAATATCGTCGTAACTTCACTATGAATGTCGCCGCCAGACGCAAAAAAAAGGGATGCAACACGAGGACTTCCCAGGAGGTCACCCATCCTAGTACTACTCTCGCCCAAGCACGCTTAACTTCGGAGTTCTGATGGGATCCGGTGCTTTAGTGCTGGTATGATCGCATCCGACATGTTATGCACTCATTTTCCTTTATGCTTGCCCCTCCCGCACCTTGTCTGCTCTATTTTGTACCATGCCCATCCCGCTTTTCCATCCCCACCACCGTTTCCCATCAGAAATAGCCGAGCACGAGTGCCCATAAAAAAATATCGTCGTAACTTCACTATGAATGTCGCCGCCAGACGCAAAAAAAAAGGGATGCAACACGAGGACTTCCCAGGAGGTCACCCATCCTAGTACTACTCTCGCCCAAGCACGCTTAACTTCGGAGTTCTGATGGGATCCGGTGCTTTAGTGCTGGTATGATCGCATCCGACATGTTATGCACTCATTTTCCTTTATGCTTGCCCCTCCCGCACCTTGTCTGCTCTATTTTGTACCATGCCCATCCCGCTTTTCCATCCCCACCACCGTTTCCCATCAGAAATAGCCGAGCACGAGTGCCCATAAAAAAATATCGTCGTAACTTCACTATGAATGTCGCCGCCAGACGCAAAAAAAAGGGATGCAACACGAGGACTTCCCAGGAGGTCACCCATCCTAGTACTACTCTCGCCCAAGCACGCTTAACTTCGGAGTTCTGATGGGATCCGGTGCTTTAGTGCTGGTATGATCGCATCCGACATGTTATGCACTCATTTTCCTTTATGCTTGCCCCTCCCGCACCTTGTCTGCTCTATTTTGTACCATGCCCATCCCGCTTTTCCATCCCCACCACCGTTTCCCATCAGAAATAGCCGAGCACGAGTGCCCATAAAAAAATATCGTCGTAACTTCACTATGAATGTCGCCGCCAGACGCAAAAAAAAGGGATGCAACACGAGGACTTCCCAGGAGGTCACCCATCCTAGTACTACTCTCGCCCAAGCACGCTTAACTTCGGAGTTCTGATGGGATCCGGTGCTTTAGTGCTGGTATGATCGCATCCGACATGTTATGCACTCATTTTCCTTTATGCTTGCCCCTCCCGCACCTTGTCTGCTCTATTTTGTACCATGCCCATCCCGCTTTTCCATCCCCACCACCGTTTCCCATCAGAAATAGCCGAGCACGAGTGCCCATAAAAAAATATCGTCGTAACTTCACTATGAATGTCGCCGCCAGACGCAAAAAAAAGGGATGCAACACGAGGACTTCCCAGGAGGTCACCCATCCTAGTACTACTCTCGCCCAAGCACGCTTAACTTCGGAGTTCTGATGGGATCCGGTGCTTTAGTGCTGGTATGATCGCATCCGACATGTTATGCACTCATTTTCCTTTATGCTTGCCCCTCCCGCACCTTGTCTGCTCTATTTTGTACCATGCCCATCCCGCTTTTCCATCCCCACCACCGTTTCCCATCAGAAATAGCCGAGCACGAGTGCCCATAAAAAAATATCGTCGTAACTTCACTATGAATGTCGCCGCCAGACGCAAAAAAAAGGGATGCAACACGAGGACTTCCCAGGAGGTCACCCATCCTAGTACTACTCTCGCCCAAGCACGCTTAACTTCGGAGTTCTGATGGGATCCGGTGCTTTAGTGCTGGTATGATCGCATCCGACATGTTATGCACTCATTTTCCTTTATGCTTGCCCCTCCCGCACCTTGTCTGCTCTATTTTGTACCATGCCCATCCCGCTTTTCCATCCCCACCACCGTTTCCCATCAGAAATAGCCGAGCACGAGTGCCCATAAAAAAATATCGTCGTAACTTCACTATGAATGTCGCCGCCAGACGCAAAAAAAAGGGATGCAACACGAGGACTTCCCAGGAGGTCACCCATCCTAGTACTACTCTCGCCCAAGCACGCTTAACTTCGGAGTTCTGATGGGATCCGGTGCTTTAGTGCTGGTATGATCGCATCCGACATGTTATGCACTCATTTTCCTTTATGCTTGCCCCTCCCGCACCTTGTCTGCTCTATTTTGTACCATGCCCATCCCGCTTTTCCATCCCCACCACCGTTTCCCATCAGAAATAGCCGAGCACGAGTGCCCATAAAAAAATATCGTCGTAACTTCACTATGAATGTCGCCGCCAGACGCAAAAAAAAGGGATGCAACACGAGGACTTCCCAGGAGGTCACCCATCCTAGTACTACTCTCGCCCAAGCACGCTTAACTTCGGAGTTCTGATGGGATCCGGTGCTTTAGTGCTGGTATGATCGCATCCGACATGTTATGCACTCATTTTCCTTTATGCTTGCCCCTCCCGCACCTTGTCTGCTCTATTTTGTACCATGCCCATCCCGCTTTTCCATCCCCACCACCGTTTCCCATCAGAAATAGCCGAGCACGAGTGCCCATAAAAAAATATCGTCGTAACTTCACTATGAATGTCGCCGCCAGACGCAAAAAAAAGGGATGCAACACGAGGACTTCCCAGGAGGTCACCCATCCTAGTACTACTCTCGCCCAAGCACGCTTAACTTCGGAGTTCTGATGGGATCCGGTGCTTTAGTGCTGGTATGATCGCATCCGACATGTTATGCACTCATTTTCCTTTATGCTTGCCCCTCCCGCACCTTGTCTGCTCTATTTTGTACCATGCCCATCCCGCTTTTCCATCCCCACCACCGTTTCCCATCAGAAATAGCCGAGCACGAGTGCCCATAAAAAAATATCGTCGTAACTTCACTATGAATGTCGCCGCCAGACGCAAAAAAAAGGGATGCAACACGAGGACTTCCCAGGAGGTCACCCATCCTAGTACTACTCTCGCCCAAGCACGCTTAACTTCGGAGTTCTGATGGGATCCGGTGCTTTAGTGCTGGTATGATCGCATCCGACATGTTATGCACTCATTTTCCTTTATGCTTGCCCCTCCCGCACCTTGTCTGCTCTATTTTGTACCATGCCCATCCCGCTTTTCCATCCCCACCACCGTTTCCCATCAGAAATAGCCGAGCACGAGTGCCCATAAAAAAATATCGTCGTAACTTCACTATGAATGTCGCCGCCAGACGCAAAAAAAAGGGATGCAACACGAGGACTTCCCAGGAGGTCACCCATCCTAGTACTACTCTCGCCCAAGCACGCTTAACTTCGGAGTTCTGATGGGATCCGGTGCTTTAGTGCTGGTATGATCGCATCCGACATGTTATGCACTCATTTTCCTTTATGCTTGCCCCTCCCGCACCTTGTCTGCTCTATTTTGTACCATGCCCATCCCGCTTTTCCATCCCCACCACCGTTTCCCATCAGAAATAGCCGAGCACGAGTGCCCATAAAAAAATATCGTCGTAACTTCACTATGAATGTCGCCGCCAGACGCAAAAAAAAAGGGATGCAACACGAGGACTTCCCAGGAGGTCACCCATCCTAGTACTACTCTCGCCCAAGCACGCTTAACTTCGGAGTTCTGATGGGATCCGGTGCTTTAGTGCTGGTATGATCGCATCCGACATGTTATGCACTCATTTTCCTTTATGCTTGCCCCTCCCGCACCTTGTCTGCTCTATTTTGTACCATGCCCATCCCGCTTTTCCATCCCCACCACCGTTTCCCATCAGAAATAGCCGAGCACGAGTGCCCATAAAAAAATATCGTCGTAACTTCACTATGAATGTCGCCGCCAGACGCAAAAAAAAGGGATGCAACACGAGGACTTCCCAGGAGGTCACCCATCCTAGTACTACTCTCGCCCAAGCACGCTTAACTTCGGAGTTCTGATGGGATCCGGTGCTTTAGTGCTGGTATGATCGCATCCGACATGTTATGCACTCATTTTCCTTTATGCTTGCCCCTCCCGCACCTTGTCTGCTCTATTTTGTACCATGCCCATCCCGCTTTTCCATCCCCACCACCGTTTCCCATCAGAAATAGCCGAGCACGAGTGCCCATAAAAAAATATCGTCGTAACTTCACTATGAATGTCGCCGCCAGACGCAAAAAAAAGGGATGCAACACGAGGACTTCCCAGGAGGTCACCCATCCTAGTACTACTCTCGCCCAAGCACGCTTAACTTCGGAGTTCTGATGGGATCCGGTGCTTTAGTGCTGGTATGATCGCATCCGACATGTTATGCACTCATTTTCCTTTATGCTTGCCCCTCCCGCACCTTGTCTGCTCTATTTTGTACCATGCCCATCCCGCTTTTCCATCCCCACCACCGTTTCCCATCAGAAATAGCCGAGCACGAGTGCCCATAAAAAAATATCGTCGTAACTTCACTATGAATGTCGCCGCCAGACGCAAAAAAAAGGGATGCAACACGAGGACTTCCCAGGAGGTCACCCATCCTAGTACTACTCTCGCCCAAGCACGCTTAACTTCGGAGTTCTGATGGGATCCGGTGCTTTAGTGCTGGTATGATCGCATCCGACATGTTATGCACTCATTTTCCTTTATGCTTGCCCCTCCCGCACCTTGTCTGCTCTATTTTGTACCATGCCCATCCCGCTTTTCCATCCCCACCACCGTTTCCCATCAGAAATAGCCGAGCACGAGTGCCCATAAAAAAATATCGTCGTAACTTCACTATGAATGTCGCCGCCAGACGCAAAAAAAAGGGATGCAACACGAGGACTTCCCAGGAGGTCACCCATCCTAGTACTACTCTCGCCCAAGCACGCTTAACTTCGGAGTTCTGATGGGATCCGGTGCTTTAGTGCTGGTATGATCGCATCCGACATGTTATGCACTCATTTTCCTTTATGCTTGCCCCTCCCGCACCTTGTCTGCTCTATTTTGTACCATGCCCATCCCGCTTTTCCATCCCCACCACCGTTTCCCATCAGAAATAGCCGAGCACGAGTGCCCATAAAAAAATATCGTCGTAACTTCACTATGAATGTCGCCGCCAGACGCAAAAAAAAGGGATGCAACACGAGGACTTCCCAGGAGGTCACCCATCCTAGTACTACTCTCGCCCAAGCACGCTTAACTTCGGAGTTCTGATGGGATCCGGTGCTTTAGTGCTGGTATGATCGCATCCGACATGTTATGCACTCATTTTCCTTTATGCTTGCCCCTCCCGCACCTTGTCTGCTCTATTTTGTACCATGCCCATCCCGCTTTTCCATCCCCACCACCGTTTCCCATCAGAAATAGCCGAGCACGAGTGCCCATAAAAAAATATCGTCGTAACTTCACTATGAATGTCGCCGCCAGACGCAAAAAAAAGGGATGCAACACGAGGACTTCCCAGGAGGTCACCCATCCTAGTACTACTCTCGCCCAAGCACGCTTAACTTCGGAGTTCTGATGGGATCCGGTGCTTTAGTGCTGGTATGATCGCATCCGACATGTTATGCACTCATTTTCCTTTATGCTTGCCCCTCCCGCACCTTGTCTGCTCTATTTTGTACCATGCCCATCCCGCTTTTCCATCCCCACCACCGTTTCCCATCAGAAATAGCCGAGCACGAGTGCCCATAAAAAAATATCGTCGTAACTTCACTATGAATGTCGCCGCCAGACGCAAAAAAAAGGGATGCAACACGAGGACTTCCCAGGAGGTCACCCATCCTAGTACTACTCTCGCCCAAGCACGCTTAACTTCGGAGTTCTGATGGGATCCGGTGCTTTAGTGCTGGTATGATCGCATCCGACATGTTATGCACTCATTTTCCTTTATGCTTGCCCCTCCCGCACCTTGTCTGCTCTATTTTGTACCATGCCCATCCCGCTTTTCCATCCCCACCACCGTTTCCCATCAGAAATAGCCGAGCACGAGTGCCCATAAAAAAATATCGTCGTAACTTCACTATGAATGTCGCCGCCAGACGCAAAAAAAAAGGGATGCAACACGAGGACTTCCCAGGAGGTCACCCATCCTAGTACTACTCTCGCCCAAGCACGCTTAACTTCGGAGTTCTGATGGGATCCGGTGCTTTAGTGCTGGTATGATCGCATCCGACATGTTATGCACTCATTTTCCTTTATGCTTGCCCCTCCCGCACCTTGTCTGCTCTATTTTGTACCATGCCCATCCCGCTTTTCCATCCCCACCACCGTTTCCCATCAGAAATAGCCGAGCACGAGTGCCCATAAAAAAATATCGTCGTAACTTCACTATGAATGTCGCCGCCAGACGCAAAAAAAAAGGGATGCAACACGAGGACTTCCCAGGAGGTCACCCATCCTAGTACTACTCTCGCCCAAGCACGCTTAACTTCGGAGTTCTGATGGGATCCGGTGCTTTAGTGCTGGTATGATCGCATCCGACATGTTATGCACTCATTTTCCTTTATGCTTGCCCCTCCCGCACCTTGTCTGCTCTATTTTGTACCATGCCCATCCCGCTTTTCCATCCCCACCACCGTTTCCCATCAGAAATAGCCGAGCACGAGTGCCCATAAAAAAATATCGTCGTAACTTCACTATGAATGTCGCCGCCAGACGCAAAAAAAAGGGATGCAACACGAGGACTTCCCAGGAGGTCACCCATCCTAGTACTACTCTCGCCCAAGCACGCTTAACTTCGGAGTTCTGATGGGATCCGGTGCTTTAGTGCTGGTATGATCGCATCCGACATGTTATGCACTCATTTTCCTTTATGCTTGCCCCTCCCGCACCTTGTCTGCTCTATTTTGTACCATGCCCATCCCGCTTTTCCATCCCCACCACCGTTTCCCATCAGAAATAGCCGAGCACGAGTGCCCATAAAAAAATATCGTCGTAACTTCACTATGAATGTCGCCGCCAGACGCAAAAAAAAGGGATGCAACACGAGGACTTCCCAGGAGGTCACCCATCCTAGTACTACTCTCGCCCAAGCACGCTTAACTTCGGAGTTCTGATGGGATCCGGTGCTTTAGTGCTGGTATGATCGCATCCGACATGTTATGCACTCATTTTCCTTTATGCTTGCCCCTCCCGCACCTTGTCTGCTCTATTTTGTACCATGCCCATCCCGCTTTTCCATCCCCACCACCGTTTCCCATCAGAAATAGCCGAGCACGAGTGCCCATAAAAAAATATCGTCGTAACTTCACTATGAATGTCGCCGCCAGACGCAAAAAAAAGGGATGCAACACGAGGACTTCCCAGGAGGTCACCCATCCTAGTACTACTCTCGCCCAAGCACGCTTAACTTCGGAGTTCTGATGGGATCCGGTGCTTTAGTGCTGGTATGATCGCATCCGACATGTTATGCACTCATTTTCCTTTATGCTTGCCCCTCCCGCACCTTGTCTGCTCTATTTTGTACCATGCCCATCCCGCTTTTCCATCCCCACCACCGTTTCCCATCAGAAATAGCCGAGCACGAGTGCCCATAAAAAAATATCGTCGTAACTTCACTATGAATGTCGCCGCCAGACGCAAAAAAAAGGGATGCAACACGAGGACTTCCCAGGAGGTCACCCATCCTAGTACTACTCTCGCCCAAGCACGCTTAACTTCGGAGTTCTGATGGGATCCGGTGCTTTAGTGCTGGTATGATCGCATCCGACATGTTATGCACTCATTTTCCTTTATGCTTGCCCCTCCCGCACCTTGTCTGCTCTATTTTGTACCATGCCCATCCCGCTTTTCCATCCCCACCACCGTTTCCCATCAGAAATAGCCGAGCACGAGTGCCCATAAAAAAATATCGTCGTAACTTCACTATGAATGTCGCCGCCAGACGCAAAAAAAAGGGATGCAACACGAGGACTTCCCAGGAGGTCACCCATCCTAGTACTACTCTCGCCCAAGCACGCTTAACTTCGGAGTTCTGATGGGATCCGGTGCTTTAGTGCTGGTATGATCGCATCCGACATGTTATGCACTCATTTTCCTTTATGCTTGCCCCTCCCGCACCTTGTCTGCTCTATTTTGTACCATGCCCATCCCGCTTTTCCATCCCCACCACCGTTTCCCATCAGAAATAGCCGAGCACGAGTGCCCATAAAAAAATATCGTCGTAACTTCACTATGAATGTCGCCGCCAGACGCAAAAAAAAGGGATGCAACACGAGGACTTCCCAGGAGGTCACCCATCCTAGTACTACTCTCGCCCAAGCACGCTTAACTTCGGAGTTCTGATGGGATCCGGTGCTTTAGTGCTGGTATGATCGCATCCGACATGTTATGCACTCATTTTCCTTTATGCTTGCCCCTCCCGCACCTTGTCTGCTCTATTTTGTACCATGCCCATCCCGCTTTTCCATCCCCACCACCGTTTCCCATCAGAAATAGCCGAGCACGAGTGCCCATAAAAAAATATCGTCGTAACTTCACTATGAATGTCGCCGCCAGACGCAAAAAAAAGGGATGCAACACGAGGACTTCCCAGGAGGTCACCCATCCTAGTACTACTCTCGCCCAAGCACGCTTAACTTCGGAGTTCTGATGGGATCCGGTGCTTTAGTGCTGGTATGATCGCATCCGACATGTTATGCACTCATTTTCCTTTATGCTTGCCCCTCCCGCACCTTGTCTGCTCTATTTTGTACCATGCCCATCCCGCTTTTCCATCCCCACCACCGTTTCCCATCAGAAATAGCCGAGCACGAGTGCCCATAAAAAAATATCGTCGTAACTTCACTATGAATGTCGCCGCCAGACGCAAAAAAAAGGGATGCAACACGAGGACTTCCCAGGAGGTCACCCATCCTAGTACTACTCTCGCCCAAGCACGCTTAACTTCGGAGTTCTGATGGGATCCGGTGCTTTAGTGCTGGTATGATCGCATCCGACATGTTATGCACTCATTTTCCTTTATGCTTGCCCCTCCCGCACCTTGTCTGCTCTATTTTGTACCATGCCCATCCCGCTTTTCCATCCCCACCACCGTTTCCCATCAGAAATAGCCGAGCACGAGTGCCCATAAAAAAATATCGTCGTAACTTCACTATGAATGTCGCCGCCAGACGCAAAAAAAAGGGATGCAACACGAGGACTTCCCAGGAGGTCACCCATCCTAGTACTACTCTCGCCCAAGCACGCTTAACTTCGGAGTTCTGATGGGATCCGGTGCTTTAGTGCTGGTATGATCGCATCCGACATGTTATGCACTCATTTTCCTTTATGCTTGCCCCTCCCGCACCTTGTCTGCTCTATTTTGTACCATGCCCATCCCGCTTTTCCATCCCCACCACCGTTTCCCATCAGAAATAGCCGAGCACGAGTGCCCATAAAAAAATATCGTCGTAACTTCACTATGAATGTCGCCGCCAGACGCAAAAAAAAGGGATGCAACACGAGGACTTCCCAGGAGGTCACCCATCCTAGTACTACTCTCGCCCAAGCACGCTTAACTTCGGAGTTCTGATGGGATCCGGTGCTTTAGTGCTGGTATGATCGCATCCGACATGTTATGCACTCATTTTCCTTTATGCTTGCCCCTCCCGCACCTTGTCTGCTCTATTTTGTACCATGCCCATCCCGCTTTTCCATCCCCACCACCGTTTCCCATCAGAAATAGCCGAGCACGAGTGCCCATAAAAAAATATCGTCGTAACTTCACTATGAATGTCGCCGCCAGACGCAAAAAAAAGGGATGCAACACGAGGACTTCCCAGGAGGTCACCCATCCTAGTACTACTCTCGCCCAAGCACGCTTAACTTCGGAGTTCTGATGGGATCCGGTGCTTTAGTGCTGGTATGATCGCATCCGACATGTTATGCACTCATTTTCCTTTATGCTTGCCCCTCCCGCACCTTGTCTGCTCTATTTTGTACCATGCCCATCCCGCTTTTCCATCCCCACCACCGTTTCCCATCAGAAATAGCCGAGCACGAGTGCCCATAAAAAAATATCGTCGTAACTTCACTATGAATGTCGCCGCCAGACGCAAAAAAAAGGGATGCAACACGAGGACTTCCCAGGAGGTCACCCATCCTAGTACTACTCTCGCCCAAGCACGCTTAACTTCGGAGTTCTGATGGGATCCGGTGCTTTAGTGCTGGTATGATCGCATCCGACATGTTATGCACTCATTTTCCTTTATGCTTGCCCCTCCCGCACCTTGTCTGCTCTATTTTGTACCATGCCCATCCCGCTTTTCCATCCCCACCACCGTTTCCCATCAGAAATAGCCGAGCACGAGTGCCCATAAAAAAATATCGTCGTAACTTCACTATGAATGTCGCCGCCAGACGCAAAAAAAAGGGATGCAACACGAGGACTTCCCAGGAGGTCACCCATCCTAGTACTACTCTCGCCCAAGCACGCTTAACTTCGGAGTTCTGATGGGATCCGGTGCTTTAGTGCTGGTATGATCGCATCCGACATGTTATGCACTCATTTTCCTTTATGCTTGCCCCTCCCGCACCTTGTCTGCTCTATTTTGTACCATGCCCATCCCGCTTTTCCATCCCCACCACCGTTTCCCATCAGAAATAGCCGAGCACGAGTGCCCATAAAAAAATATCGTCGTAACTTCACTATGAATGTCGCCGCCAGACGCAAAAAAAAGGGATGCAACACGAGGACTTCCCAGGAGGTCACCCATCCTAGTACTACTCTCGCCCAAGCACGCTTAACTTCGGAGTTCTGATGGGATCCGGTGCTTTAGTGCTGGTATGATCGCATCCGACATGTTATGCACTCATTTTCCTTTATGCTTGCCCCTCCCGCACCTTGTCTGCTCTATTTTGTACCATGCCCATCCCGCTTTTCCATCCCCACCACCGTTTCCCATCAGAAATAGCCGAGCACGAGTGCCCATAAAAAAATATCGTCGTAACTTCACTATGAATGTCGCCGCCAGACGCAAAAAAAAGGGATGCAACACGAGGACTTCCCAGGAGGTCACCCATCCTAGTACTACTCTCGCCCAAGCACGCTTAACTTCGGAGTTCTGATGGGATCCGGTGCTTTAGTGCTGGTATGATCGCATCCGACATGTTATGCACTCATTTTCCTTTATGCTTGCCCCTCCCGCACCTTGTCTGCTCTATTTTGTACCATGCCCATCCCGCTTTTCCATCCCCACCACCGTTTCCCATCAGAAATAGCCGAGCACGAGTGCCCATAAAAAAATATCGTCGTAACTTCACTATGAATGTCGCCGCCAGACGCAAAAAAAAGGGATGCAACACGAGGACTTCCCAGGAGGTCACCCATCCTAGTACTACTCTCGCCCAAGCACGCTTAACTTCGGAGTTCTGATGGGATCCGGTGCTTTAGTGCTGGTATGATCGCATCCGACATGTTATGCACTCATTTTCCTTTATGCTTGCCCCTCCCGCACCTTGTCTGCTCTATTTTGTACCATGCCCATCCCGCTTTTCCATCCCCACCACCGTTTCCCATCAGAAATAGCCGAGCACGAGTGCCCATAAAAAAATATCGTCGTAACTTCACTATGAATGTCGCCGCCAGACGCAAAAAAAAGGGATGCAACACGAGGACTTCCCAGGAGGTCACCCATCCTAGTACTACTCTCGCCCAAGCACGCTTAACTTCGGAGTTCTGATGGGATCCGGTGCTTTAGTGCTGGTATGATCGCATCCGACATGTTATGCACTCATTTTCCTTTATGCTTGCCCCTCCCGCACCTTGTCTGCTCTATTTTGTACCATGCCCATCCCGCTTTTCCATCCCCACCACCGTTTCCCATCAGAAATAGCCGAGCACGAGTGCCCATAAAAAAATATCGTCGTAACTTCACTATGAATGTCGCCGCCAGACGCAAAAAAAAGGGATGCAACACGAGGACTTCCCAGGAGGTCACCCATCCTAGTACTACTCTCGCCCAAGCACGCTTAACTTCGGAGTTCTGATGGGATCCGGTGCTTTAGTGCTGGTATGATCGCATCCGACATGTTATGCACTCATTTTCCTTTATGCTTGCCCCTCCCGCACCTTGTCTGCTCTATTTTGTACCATGCCCATCCCGCTTTTCCATCCCCACCACCGTTTCCCATCAGAAATAGCCGAGCACGAGTGCCCATAAAAAAATATCGTCGTAACTTCACTATGAATGTCGCCGCCAGACGCAAAAAAAAGGGATGCAACACGAGGACTTCCCAGGAGGTCACCCATCCTAGTACTACTCTCGCCCAAGCACGCTTAACTTCGGAGTTCTGATGGGATCCGGTGCTTTAGTGCTGGTATGATCGCATCCGACATGTTATGCACTCATTTTCCTTTATGCTTGCCCCTCCCGCACCTTGTCTGCTCTATTTTGTACCATGCCCATCCCGCTTTTCCATCCCCACCACCGTTTCCCATCAGAAATAGCCGAGCACGAGTGCCCATAAAAAAATATCGTCGTAACTTCACTATGAATGTCGCCGCCAGACGCAAAAAAAAGGGATGCAACACGAGGACTTCCCAGGAGGTCACCCATCCTAGTACTACTCTCGCCCAAGCACGCTTAACTTCGGAGTTCTGATGGGATCCGGTGCTTTAGTGCTGGTATGATCGCATCCGACATGTTATGCACTCATTTTCCTTTATGCTTGCCCCTCCCGCACCTTGTCTGCTCTATTTTGTACCATGCCCATCCCGCTTTTCCATCCCCACCACCGTTTCCCATCAGAAATAGCCGAGCACGAGTGCCCATAAAAAAATATCGTCGTAACTTCACTATGAATGTCGCCGCCAGACGCAAAAAAAAGGGATGCAACACGAGGACTTCCCAGGAGGTCACCCATCCTAGTACTACTCTCGCCCAAGCACGCTTAACTTCGGAGTTCTGATGGGATCCGGTGCTTTAGTGCTGGTATGATCGCATCCGACATGTTATGCACTCATTTTCCTTTATGCTTGCCCCTCCCGCACCTTGTCTGCTCTATTTTGTACCATGCCCATCCCGCTTTTCCATCCCCACCACCGTTTCCCATCAGAAATAGCCGAGCACGAGTGCCCATAAAAAAATATCGTCGTAACTTCACTATGAATGTCGCCGCCAGACGCAAAAAAAAGGGATGCAACACGAGGACTTCCCAGGAGGTCACCCATCCTAGTACTACTCTCGCCCAAGCACGCTTAACTTCGGAGTTCTGATGGGATCCGGTGCTTTAGTGCTGGTATGATCGCATCCGACATGTTATGCACTCATTTTCCTTTATGCTTGCCCCTCCCGCACCTTGTCTGCTCTATTTTGTACCATGCCCATCCCGCTTTTCCATCCCCACCACCGTTTCCCATCAGAAATAGCCGAGCACGAGTGCCCATAAAAAAATATCGTCGTAACTTCACTATGAATGTCGCCGCCAGACGCAAAAAAAAGGGATGCAACACGAGGACTTCCCAGGAGGTCACCCATCCTAGTACTACTCTCGCCCAAGCACGCTTAACTTCGGAGTTCTGATGGGATCCGGTGCTTTAGTGCTGGTATGATCGCATCCGACATGTTATGCACTCATTTTCCTTTATGCTTGCCCCTCCCGCACCTTGTCTGCTCTATTTTGTACCATGCCCATCCCGCTTTTCCATCCCCACCACCGTTTCCCATCAGAAATAGCCGAGCACGAGTGCCCATAAAAAAATATCGTCGTAACTTCACTATGAATGTCGCCGCCAGACGCAAAAAAAAGGGATGCAACACGAGGACTTCCCAGGAGGTCACCCATCCTAGTACTACTCTCGCCCAAGCACGCTTAACTTCGGAGTTCTGATGGGATCCGGTGCTTTAGTGCTGGTATGATCGCATCCGACATGTTATGCACTCATTTTCCTTTATGCTTGCCCCTCCCGCACCTTGTCTGCTCTATTTTGTACCATGCCCATCCCGCTTTTCCATCCCCACCACCGTTTCCCATCAGAAATAGCCGAGCACGAGTGCCCATAAAAAAATATCGTCGTAACTTCACTATGAATGTCGCCGCCAGACGCAAAAAAAAGGGATGCAACACGAGGACTTCCCAGGAGGTCACCCATCCTAGTACTACTCTCGCCCAAGCACGCTTAACTTCGGAGTTCTGATGGGATCCGGTGCTTTAGTGCTGGTATGATCGCATCCGACATGTTATGCACTCATTTTCCTTTATGCTTGCCCCTCCCGCACCTTGTCTGCTCTATTTTGTACCATGCCCATCCCGCTTTTCCATCCCCACCACCGTTTCCCATCAGAAATAGCCGAGCACGAGTGCCCATAAAAAAATATCGTCGTAACTTCACTATGAATGTCGCCGCCAGACGCAAAAAAAAGGGATGCAACACGAGGACTTCCCAGGAGGTCACCCATCCTAGTACTACTCTCGCCCAAGCACGCTTAACTTCGGAGTTCTGATGGGATCCGGTGCTTTAGTGCTGGTATGATCGCATCCGACATGTTATGCACTCATTTTCCTTTATGCTTGCCCCTCCCGCACCTTGTCTGCTCTATTTTGTACCATGCCCATCCCGCTTTTCCATCCCCACCACCGTTTCCCATCAGAAATAGCCGAGCACGAGTGCCCATAAAAAAATATCGTCGTAACTTCACTATGAATGTCGCCGCCAGACGCAAAAAAAAGGGATGCAACACGAGGACTTCCCAGGAGGTCACCCATCCTAGTACTACTCTCGCCCAAGCACGCTTAACTTCGGAGTTCTGATGGGATCCGGTGCTTTAGTGCTGGTATGATCGCATCCGACATGTTATGCACTCATTTTCCTTTATGCTTGCCCCTCCCGCACCTTGTCTGCTCTATTTTGTACCATGCCCATCCCGCTTTTCCATCCCCACCACCGTTTCCCATCAGAAATAGCCGAGCACGAGTGCCCATAAAAAAATATCGTCGTAACTTCACTATGAATGTCGCCGCCAGACGCAAAAAAAAGGGATGCAACACGAGGACTTCCCAGGAGGTCACCCATCCTAGTACTACTCTCGCCCAAGCACGCTTAACTTCGGAGTTCTGATGGGATCCGGTGCTTTAGTGCTGGTATGATCGCATCCGACATGTTATGCACTCATTTTCCTTTATGCTTGCCCCTCCCGCACCTTGTCTGCTCTATTTTGTACCATGCCCATCCCGCTTTTCCATCCCCACCACCGTTTCCCATCAGAAATAGCCGAGCACGAGTGCCCATAAAAAAATATCGTCGTAACTTCACTATGAATGTCGCCGCCAGACGCAAAAAAAAGGGATGCAACACGAGGACTTCCCAGGAGGTCACCCATCCTAGTACTACTCTCGCCCAAGCACGCTTAACTTCGGAGTTCTGATGGGATCCGGTGCTTTAGTGCTGGTATGATCGCATCCGACATGTTATGCACTCATTTTCCTTTATGCTTGCCCCTCCCGCACCTTGTCTGCTCTATTTTGTACCATGCCCATCCCGCTTTTCCATCCCCACCACCGTTTCCCATCAGAAATAGCCGAGCACGAGTGCCCATAAAAAAATATCGTCGTAACTTCACTATGAATGTCGCCGCCAGACGCAAAAAAAAGGGATGCAACACGAGGACTTCCCAGGAGGTCACCCATCCTAGTACTACTCTCGCCCAAGCACGCTTAACTTCGGAGTTCTGATGGGATCCGGTGCTTTAGTGCTGGTATGATCGCATCCGACATGTTATGCACTCATTTTCCTTTATGCTTGCCCCTCCCGCACCTTGTCTGCTCTATTTTGTACCATGCCCATCCCGCTTTTCCATCCCCACCACCGTTTCCCATCAGAAATAGCCGAGCACGAGTGCCCATAAAAAAATATCGTCGTAACTTCACTATGAATGTCGCCGCCAGACGCAAAAAAAAGGGATGCAACACGAGGACTTCCCAGGAGGTCACCCATCCTAGTACTACTCTCGCCCAAGCACGCTTAACTTCGGAGTTCTGATGGGATCCGGTGCTTTAGTGCTGGTATGATCGCATCCGACATGTTATGCACTCATTTTCCTTTATGCTTGCCCCTCCCGCACCTTGTCTGCTCTATTTTGTACCATGCCCATCCCGCTTTTCCATCCCCACCACCGTTTCCCATCAGAAATAGCCGAGCACGAGTGCCCATAAAAAAATATCGTCGTAACTTCACTATGAATGTCGCCGCCAGATGCAAAAAAAAGGGATGCAACACGAGGACTTCCCAGGAGGTCACCCATCCTAGTACTACTCTCGCCCAAGCACGCTTAACTTCGGAGTTCTGATGGGATCCGGTGCTTTAGTGCTGGTATGATCGCATCCGACATGTTATGCACTCATTTTCCTTTATGCTTGCCCCTCCCGCACCTTGTCTGCTCTATTTTGTACCATGCCCATCCCGCTTTTCCATCCCCACCACCGTTTCCCATCAGAAATAGCCGAGCACGAGTGCCCATAAAAAAATATCGTCGTAACTTCACTATGAATGTCGCCGCCAGACGCAAAAAAAAGGGATGCAACACGAGGACTTCCCAGGAGGTCACCCATCCTAGTACTACTCTCGCCCAAGCACGCTTAACTTCGGAGTTCTGATGGGATCCGGTGCTTTAGTGCTGGTATGATCGCATCCGACATGTTATGCACTCATTTTCCTTTATGCTTGCCCCTCCCGCACCTTGTCTGCTCTATTTTGTACCATGCCCATCCCGCTTTTCCATCCCCACCACCGTTTCCCATCAGAAATAGCCGAGCACGAGTGCCCATAAAAAAATATCGTCGTAACTTCACTATGAATGTCGCCGCCAGACGCAAAAAAAAAGGGATGCAACACGAGGACTTCCCAGGAGGTCACCCATCCTAGTACTACTCTCGCCCAAGCACGCTTAACTTCGGAGTTCTGATGGGATCCGGTGCTTTAGTGCTGGTATGATCGCATCCGACATGTTATGCACTCATTTTCCTTTATGCTTGCCCCTCCCGCACCTTGTCTGCTCTATTTTGTACCATGCCCATCCCGCTTTTCCATCCCCACCACCGTTTCCCATCAGAAATAGCCGAGCACGAGTGCCCATAAAAAAATATCGTCGTAACTTCACTATGAATGTCGCCGCCAGACGCAAAAAAAAAGGGATGCAACACGAGGACTTCCCAGGAGGTCACCCATCCTAGTACTACTCTCGCCCAAGCACGCTTAACTTCGGAGTTCTGATGGGATCCGGTGCTTTAGTGCTGGTATGATCGCATCCGACATGTTATGCACTCATTTTCCTTTATGCTTGCCCCTCCCGCACCTTGTCTGCTCTATTTTGTACCATGCCCATCCCGCTTTTCCATCCCCACCACCGTTTCCCATCAGAAATAGCCGAGCACGAGTGCCCATAAAAAAATATCGTCGTAACTTCACTATGAATGTCGCCGCCAGACGCAAAAAAAAGGGATGCAACACGAGGACTTCCCAGGAGGTCACCCATCCTAGTACTACTCTCGCCCAAGCACGCTTAACTTCGGAGTTCTGATGGGATCCGGTGCTTTAGTGCTGGTATGATCGCATCCGACATGTTATGCACTCATTTTCCTTTATGCTTGCCCCTCCCGCACCTTGTCTGCTCTATTTTGTACCATGCCCATCCCGCTTTTCCATCCCCACCACCGTTTCCCATCAGAAATAGCCGAGCACGAGTGCCCATAAAAAAATATCGTCGTAACTTCACTATGAATGTCGCCGCCAGACGCAAAAAAAAGGGATGCAACACGAGGACTTCCCAGGAGGTCACCCATCCTAGTACTACTCTCGCCCAAGCACGCTTAACTTCGGAGTTCTGATGGGATCCGGTGCTTTAGTGCTGGTATGATCGCATCCGACATGTTATGCACTCATTTTCCTTTATGCTTGCCCCTCCCGCACCTTGTCTGCTCTATTTTGTACCATGCCCATCCCGCTTTTCCATCCCCACCACCGTTTCCCATCAGAAATAGCCGAGCACGAGTGCCCATAAAAAAATATCGTCGTAACTTCACCGCCCCAGCTCGTTAGTTTTTCCTCAGTTTTCCCCTCCCTCTAGTTTGAAACCCATCGAAGACGCGGGTTGCCGTCAGGTCAGAGGCCTTACCGTTACCGTGAGGTCAGTTCCTCGCTGACCGTCTCGTGCTGACGGGTGGATCCATCTACCGCTGACGCGTGGGCCGTTTTATTTATCTGATTGTATACGCGGTGCTGCCAATGACAAATGGGGCCGCTCTATGGGGCTGCCGCAGCCAATGACCAGTGGGTCGTCTATTTATTTATAGAAAATTATATATTGCCGCTCTGTGGGGCCTCCGCAGTCAATGACCGCTGTGGTCGTCTATTTTATTTAGAGAATATAATATAGAGCCGCTCTGTAGGGGCCGCCTCAGCCCATGGCAGGTGACTATTTTCGCAGCTTAATCTAAAGTGACTTTTATGCTAAACATTGTGCATCCCGGCGTTGACCTAGCAGTGGCGGCGAGGATGTGGTGCTCGAATAATAGTGGAAATGCGATATTATTTTTTACATGCATAATATATAGAAAATAGCTAGATCTCTAAATCGATGCATATGAAGCTACATATATATTCTTGGTCATGATCCCCTTAATTATCTAAAGGGGATGGATGCATGGCTTCACGTCGTCGTCGCTTTCATCATCAGTATCTTCGTCGTCTGAGTAGTAGTACCTCCTGCACATTGTTCCGTCAAACACCTTCACTGTGAGCACATCATCGCCTTCATATTTGAAGTGTACGAACCAGCCGAAATCCACACCGTGCGCGATGGCGAATTTCTCCCAGCCCTTGTCGAGGTACATCCGGCCTTGTCCGTCAAATAGGACCTCCACGGTCCAGAGACGAGGACCGCAGTCAGCTGCTCGCAGATACACCTTAGCTGGCTCCTTGCCGTCAAGATAGTCCGCAAATTTTTTTGGGAGTTCCTGCAAAGAGATCGAGCGCCGATCGTTTGAAATTAGGGAACCCTTGAAATTAAAGGTTTTTTAGAACATGCCCATAATTAATCACATGCATCATATATGTGGGAACGCGTACGTACCTTCTTGACCAAAGGGTCTTCATAGACGACGATGAAGAACTCCTCTATGATCAATGGCAGTGTTGACGGTGGTGGTGGCAATGATGATGATCCACTTCCCATTCCCCTTCCCCTTCCCCTTCCCCTTCCGGTCCGCGTCCGAGACGTGGAAGCCATGGCAATGGATAAAGTGTATGTGAACGAAGAAGAGAGAGGCAGAACCTATTGACACAAGGGATGGCCGTGTGGGTGTTTATAAGGGAGAGATGACCGTTGTAGGGGTTTACACAATAAAATAAGGAGGAGATGACCGTTGTGGGGGTTTATACACAATAAATTAAGGAGGAGACGACCGTTGTGGGGGTATATATCTCAACAAAAAAAGTAATGCGGACTATGTTGACTAGTTTATCATTTTACGGTGAAAAGTAATGCCTAAGACTACTCATAGTGGGAGTAACTTGGGTAGTAACATAGCTATGTTACCATAACATCACATTTTCCAAGATTATATGAGTCTACAACCTAATTAATATGGCTTTGCATGACACTACACATATGTTACTTCCCACTATGAAGGTAGTAACATAGAGTAGTAACATGTGCATGTTACTACTCTATGTTACTCTCCACTATGACTAGTCTAAAAGAAAAGTAATGGCTACAAGAAATCGGTGATGGTTTATCGTTTTTTGCGTGAAAAGTAATGGGTACAAGAAATGGGTGATGGTGTATCATTTTTTTGCGTCATAAGTAATGGGTCCAAGAAATGGGTGATGGTGTATCATTTTTTGCGTCATAAGTAATGGGTCCAAGAAATGGGTGATGGTGTATCATATTTTTGCGTGATAAGTAATGGCTACAACAAAATCGGTGATGGTTTATCGTTTTTTGCGTTGAAAGTAATGGCTACAAGAAATGGGTGATGGTGTATCATTTTTTGCGTGAAAAGTAATGGCTACAACAAAATCGGTGATGGTTATCATTTTTTGCGTGAAAAGTAATGGCTACAAGAAATGGGTGATGGTGTATCATTGTTTGCGTGAAAAGTAATGGCTACAACAAATCGGTGATGGTTTATCATTTTTTGCGTGAAAAGTAATGCCTAAAAAGAGTTTATAATTTAGCTCGTGAAAAATAATGCAGAAAACCAAACTTTAGCGTACTAGGTAACCGCCCTTTCGCATACATAGAGTGTGGAAGCTAACCGACGACAGAGAGAGAGGGTGGTGGCCCCGACCAGAGAGAGAGATAGGGGTTATCCTGCCCGTTAGATCATACGATCAACGGTCGGCGGGCAAGATCCGCGTGACATGGGCTAGACCAATCAGGGCAATGTTGGGCGTCTGTGAGAGTTTGTGAAGGGAGAGGGCAAAACTGAGTAGTATCAAGAAACCAAGGGCAAGTGAGTAGTAAACAGACTAAGGGATTCAAATATGAGATTTAAAAAATGGAAAATGCGTGTTTTGTACAATGAAACCCATCTTGGCCTACCTCAAACTATTTGCAATACCAATATACATCAGTGTGAGAATTGTGGCCTCATTTAGACAAAGTATGTTTTGGGGAAAGCTGTTTTGGGTAGGGCTTATTATGGAAAACCATGCACCTTCATAGCTACTAGGTGATTTGAGAAGTGGCAATTTGTGGTGAAACTTGATTTATCTATGATTTATCTATGATTTGAGAAGTGGCAATTTGTGGTAAAGACTCCATGAGTAAGTGCCACTCTTTTTCGGATTTTTTTGCACATTAAATAACTCATTTAACTAGTTAATCCCATTTGTTGACTCTCTGTTGACCAGCCACTTGAGGGTAAAACTGAGTATATTGCACTAGCCAGTATTAGCACTCGAGGGGAAAACTGAGCACACAAAAAATGCTAGTATATGACTCGAGGGTATACCTGAGTATATCTAAATTTCCAGGGTTAGACTCGAGGACGCGTGTTGCGGTGCAGAAGTGGAAGACGTGCCATTGTTGACGCGTGTCGCGGTGCAGACGTGCAAATAGTGGACGCGTAGGACGCGGGTCGCATTTAGGACGCGTAAGCCCCTCCCTCCCTCCCTGCACACAGTCGTCTCATTCTCGCTCACGCACGAAACCACCCCTCTCCCGTCCCATCAACTTCTCCAAATCGAAAAAACCCCAACCGCCGTACGCACGCTCCCTGCCGGCGATGGAGAAGAAGAATGCGCCGGCGGCCGTCGCCTCCGAGAACCCTCCTCTCGGCTTGCCACTCACAAGATCGGCGAGCTTCTGGCGCCGAGCAGTACGCCGACACCTCTCGCTATGAGGCAAGTCTGTAGAAAGGCGCTCAGGTCCGAGCCCGACGTGCACCTGCACGAATGGATCTCCTGACCACGGCCTTCCACGCGCTGCTGACCACTTCTCCACCTCCGCACATCCCGCTACGTCACCACGATCTGCCATGAGGCAAGTCTGTAGAGGCGCTGGTTTGCCTGAGCCCGACGTGCACCTGGACGAATGGATCATGCTACACCACGCCCTTCCACACGTCGCTGAGTTCACCTTCCTCCAACTCGGCACATCACGCTACGTCACCATAGATCTATCCGAAGTTCATACAAGGTTCAACTTCCTCCATATCTACCTCTTTATTTTCAATCTTAAACATCTTAATTAGTGCTGAATGTTATCGTGCTTGCCCAGATACTACTTCGTCGGATTTTGCCGTGGCGTCATCGTGCTTGCCCAGAAGAACCCGCCGCACAAGATACGGCTTCTGAACCCACTCACAAAGAAATACACTATGTTTGAGGCGCAGATGCCATCTATTTTCCTGAAATCAGTCGCTGTGATCAAATCCCCGACTATGGTCTTCGTTACCGCACATTACCCGTCGGAAATTGGTTGGGTCGATGAGAGCACTCCAACTAAGGATATAGATAAAGATTGGGAAAACAGATTTTCGATCAAGAACCATTGTCTGCGTTGCATTACACCGTTCAATGGTGAACTGTATGCACTAGCTGTGGACAATTTAGAGCACGGAAGAATAGTGTGCACCAATGTACAGTTGCAGCAGCGCGCGAGCACTGTCAAGATGGAGACACTAATTTCATTTCCAGAACTTGGACATCAGAAGTTCTACCTCGTGAAGTCGGATGGTGATCTGCTGCTTGTGTTGTTGGTCAGCGTGGCTTTGGCGGGCAGACCATTGGTGTACCGTGTGGACACTCAGAGCCGCTCTCTCCATCCGGTCAGTAACATTGGCAGTAATGCCTTCTTCGTGAATTATATCCGGTGTATCTCCGTCGACACCAGAGTGTACCCGACACTTCGACCTGGCTGCATCTACTACACGGATTTGGGTTATATCAGAGAGTACTCTCATGATACAAAGGCCTGGGAGGAGTGGCCAGAACGTGTGGATAGAATAGGAAACTACGGTATGAGAAATGAACACAAGCCATACCGTTTGGAGGATGTATTGGCCGCACACTGCAGACGGAGGGAGTTCAATCAATATTTCCTTGGGGTAATGCACGGCTGGAGCAACGACGAAATATATGAGGAGGAATGAAGAACAAATTCATTCATCCTAATCTTCTTGTTGTCCATACATTGCGTGCGTCTTGTATATTACAACGTTATTGGCTGCTTTTGGCTGCTGTATGCAGTTTCCCTATGTATTATACTTAGCTTTCTGATTATGCAGTTGTCAATTTATCATATACTAGCTTCTACATTTGCTACTAGATTTGCTGCCATATTGGGCAAAAAACGAGGGCCAAAAGGCATAAATAACCCCAGAGATTTGCTACTAGATTTGCTGCCATATTGAAGAAAGACAGAAATAGAAGCTTCTCTAGATTTGATACTAATTTGGTGAAAAAGACAGAGAGAGAAAGAGGGGAAAAGGTGCTCTTAAAAATGCCAATTTGGGCCGAGAGAGACAAAACCCAGCTCCTGCTCACGTGCAACCAAACGCTTCTCGTCCTGTCCCACGCGGTCCCTTTCTACCAGCCCCACGCGACGCGGCCCCACACGTCGCGGCCCCACAGACGACGCGGCGCAACACGCCGACAGAACGTCCAAATAAACGGATTCCTTCCGTCCGAGCTCGTTCTGCGGGTTTCAAACTAGAGGGAGGGGAAAACTGAGGAAAAACTAAGGGGCTGGGGAAAACTGAGTACAACTAACGACCCGAGGGCACGAAAATAGAAATCCCTAAAAAAATATCGTCGTAACTTCACTATGAATGTCGCCGCCAGACGCAAAAAAAAGGGATGCAACACGAGGACTTCCCAGGAGGTCACCCATCCTAGTACTACTCTCGCCCAAGCACGCTTAACTTCGGAGTTCTGATGGGATCCGGTGCTTTAGTGCTGGTATGATCGCATCCGACATGTTATGCACTCATTTTCCTTTATGCTTGCCCCTCCCGCACCTTGTCTGCTCTATTTTGTACCATGCCCATCCCGCTTTTCCATCCCCACCACCGTTTCCCATCAGAAATAGCCGAGCACGAGTGCCCATAAAAAAATATCGTCGTAACTTCACTATGAATGTCGCCGCCAGACGCAAAAAAAAGGGATGCAACACGAGGACTTCCCAGGAGGTCACCCATCCTAGTACTACTCTCGCCCAAGCACGCTTAACTTCGGAGTTCTGATGGGATCCGGTGCTTTAGTGCTGGTATGATCGCATCCGACATGTTATGCACTCATTTTCCTTTATGCTTGCCCCTCCCGCACCTTGTCTGCTCTATTTTGTACCATGCCCATCCCGCTTTTCCATCCCCACCACCGTTTCCCATCAGAAATAGCCGAGCACGAGTGCCCATAAAAAAATATCGTCGTAACTTCACTATGAATGTCGCCGCCAGACGCAAAAAAAAGGGATGCAACACGAGGACTTCCCAGGAGGTCACCCATCCTAGTACTACTCTCGCCCAAGCACGCTTAACTTCGGAGTTCTGATGGGATCCGGTGCTTTAGTGCTGGTATGATCGCATCCGACATGTTATGCACTCATTTTCCTTTATGCTTGCCCCTCCCGCACCTTGTCTGCTCTATTTTGTACCATGCCCATCCCGCTTTTCCATCCCCACCACCGTTTCCCATCAGAAATAGCCGAGCACGAGTGCCCATAAAAAAATATCGTCGTAACTTCACTATGAATGTCGCCGCCAGACGCAAAAAAAAAGGGATGCAACACGAGGACTTCCCAGGAGGTCACCCATCCTAGTACTACTCTCGCCCAAGCACGCTTAACTTCGGAGTTCTGATGGGATCCGGTGCTTTAGTGCTGGTATGATCGCATCCGACATGTTATGCACTCATTTTCCTTTATGCTTGCCCCTCCCGCACCTTGTCTGCTCTATTTTGTACCATGCCCATCCCGCTTTTCCATCCCCACCACCGTTTCCCATCAGAAATAGCCGAGCACGAGTGCCCATAAAAAAATATCGTCGTAACTTCACTATGAATGTCGCCGCCAGACGCAAAAAAAAGGGATGCAACACGAGGACTTCCCAGGAGGTCACCCATCCTAGTACTACTCTCGCCCAAGCACGCTTAACTTCGGAGTTCTGATGGGATCCGGTGCTTTAGTGCTGGTATGATCGCATCCGACATGTTATGCACTCATTTTCCTTTATGCTTGCCCCTCCCGCACCTTGTCTGCTCTATTTTGTACCATGCCCATCCCGCTTTTCCATCCCCACCACCGTTTCCCATCAGAAATAGCCGAGCACGAGTGCCCATAAAAAAATATCGTCGTAACTTCACTATGAATGTCGCCGCCAGACGCAAAAAAAAGGGATGCAACACGAGGACTTCCCAGGAGGTCACCCATCCTAGTACTACTCTCGCCCAAGCACGCTTAACTTCGGAGTTCTGATGGGATCCGGTGCTTTAGTGCTGGTATGATCGCATCCGACATGTTATGCACTCATTTTCCTTTATGCTTGCCCCTCCCGCACCTTGTCTGCTCTATTTTGTACCATGCCCATCCCGCTTTTCCATCCCCACCACCGTTTCCCATCAGAAATAGCCGAGCACGAGTGCCCATAAAAAAATATCGTCGTAACTTCACTATGAATGTCGCCGCCAGACGCAAAAAAAAGGGATGCAACACGAGGACTTCCCAGGAGGTCACCCATCCTAGTACTACTCTCGCCCAAGCACGCTTAACTTCGGAGTTCTGATGGGATCCGGTGCTTTAGTGCTGGTATGATCGCATCCGACATGTTATGCACTCATTTTCCTTTATGCTTGCCCCTCCCGCACCTTGTCTGCTCTATTTTGTACCATGCCCATCCCGCTTTTCCATCCCCACCACCGTTTCCCATCAGAAATAGCCGAGCACGAGTGCCCATAAAAAAATATCGTCGTAACTTCACTATGAATGTCGCCGCCAGACGCAAAAAAAAGGGATGCAACACGAGGACTTCCCAGGAGGTCACCCATCCTAGTACTACTCTCGCCCAAGCACGCTTAACTTCGGAGTTCTGATGGGATCCGGTGCTTTAGTGCTGGTATGATCGCATCCGACATGTTATGCACTCATTTTCCTTTATGCTTGCCCCTCCCGCACCTTGTCTGCTCTATTTTGTACCATGCCCATCCCGCTTTTCCATCCCCACCACCGTTTCCCATCAGAAATAGCCGAGCACGAGTGCCCATAAAAAAATATCGTCGTAACTTCACTATGAATGTCGCCGCCAGACGCAAAAAAAAGGGATGCAACACGAGGACTTCCCAGGAGGTCACCCATCCTAGTACTACTCTCGCCCAAGCACGCTTAACTTCGGAGTTCTGATGGGATCCGGTGCTTTAGTGCTGGTATGATCGCATCCGACATGTTATGCACTCATTTTCCTTTATGCTTGCCCCTCCCGCACCTTGTCTGCTCTATTTTGTACCATGCCCATCCCGCTTTTCCATCCCCACCACCGTTTCCCATCAGAAATAGCCGAGCACGAGTGCCCATAAAAAAATATCGTCGTAACTTCACTATGAATGTCGCCGCCAGACGCAAAAAAAAGGGATGCAACACGAGGACTTCCCAGGAGGTCACCCATCCTAGTACTACTCTCGCCCAAGCACGCTTAACTTCGGAGTTCTGATGGGATCCGGTGCTTTAGTGCTGGTATGATCGCATCCGACATGTTATGCACTCATTTTCCTTTATGCTTGCCCCTCCCGCACCTTGTCTGCTCTATTTTGTACCATGCCCATCCCGCTTTTCCATCCCCACCACCGTTTCCCATCAGAAATAGCCGAGCACGAGTGCCCATAAAAAAATATCGTCGTAACTTCACTATGAATGTCGCCGCCAGACGCAAAAAAAAGGGATGCAACACGAGGACTTCCCAGGAGGTCACCCATCCTAGTACTACTCTCGCCCAAGCACGCTTAACTTCGGAGTTCTGATGGGATCCGGTGCTTTAGTGCTGGTATGATCGCATCCGACATGTTATGCACTCATTTTCCTTTATGCTTGCCCCTCCCGCACCTTGTCTGCTCTATTTTGTACCATGCCCATCCCGCTTTTCCATCCCCACCACCGTTTCCCATCAGAAATAGCCGAGCACGAGTGCCCATAAAAAAATATCGTCGTAACTTCACTATGAATGTCGCCGCCAGACGCAAAAAAAAGGGATGCAACACGAGGACTTCCCAGGAGGTCACCCATCCTAGTACTACTCTCGCCCAAGCACGCTTAACTTCGGAGTTCTGATGGGATCCGGTGCTTTAGTGCTGGTATGATCGCATCCGACATGTTATGCACTCATTTTCCTTTATGCTTGCCCCTCCCGCACCTTGTCTGCTCTATTTTGTACCATGCCCATCCCGCTTTTCCATCCCCACCACCGTTTCCCATCAGAAATAGCCGAGCACGAGTGCCCATAAAAAAATATCGTCGTAACTTCACTATGAATGTCGCCGCCAGACGCAAAAAAAAGGGATGCAACACGAGGACTTCCCAGGAGGTCACCCATCCTAGTACTACTCTCGCCCAAGCACGCTTAACTTCGGAGTTCTGATGGGATCCGGTGCTTTAGTGCTGGTATGATCGCATCCGACATGTTATGCACTCATTTTCCTTTATGCTTGCCCCTCCCGCACCTTGTCTGCTCTATTTTGTACCATGCCCATCCCGCTTTTCCATCCCCACCACCGTTTCCCATCAGAAATAGCCGAGCACGAGTGCCCATAAAAAAATATCGTCGTAACTTCACTATGAATGTCGCCGCCAGACGCAAAAAAAAGGGATGCAACACGAGGACTTCCCAGGAGGTCACCCATCCTAGTACTACTCTCGCCCAAGCACGCTTAACTTCGGAGTTCTGATGGGATCCGGTGCTTTAGTGCTGGTATGATCGCATCCGACATGTTATGCACTCATTTTCCTTTATGCTTGCCCCTCCCGCACCTTGTCTGCTCTATTTTGTACCATGCCCATCCCGCTTTTCCATCCCCACCACCGTTTCCCATCAGAAATAGCCGAGCACGAGTGCCCATAAAAAAATATCGTCGTAACTTCACTATGAATGTCGCCGCCAGACGCAAAAAAAAGGGATGCAACACGAGGACTTCCCAGGAGGTCACCCATCCTAGTACTACTCTCGCCCAAGCACGCTTAACTTCGGAGTTCTGATGGGATCCGGTGCTTTAGTGCTGGTATGATCGCATCCGACATGTTATGCACTCATTTTCCTTTATGCTTGCCCCTCCCGCACCTTGTCTGCTCTATTTTGTACCATGCCCATCCCGCTTTTCCATCCCCACCACCGTTTCCCATCAGAAATAGCCGAGCACGAGTGCCCATAAAAAAATATCGTCGTAACTTCACTATGAATGTCGCCGCCAGACGCAAAAAAAAGGGATGCAACACGAGGACTTCCCAGGAGGTCACCCATCCTAGTACTACTCTCGCCCAAGCACGCTTAACTTCGGAGTTCTGATGGGATCCGGTGCTTTAGTGCTGGTATGATCGCATCCGACATGTTATGCACTCATTTTCCTTTATGCTTGCCCCTCCCGCACCTTGTCTGCTCTATTTTGTACCATGCCCATCCCGCTTTTCCATCCCCACCACCGTTTCCCATCAGAAATAGCCGAGCACGAGTGCCCATAAAAAAATATCGTCGTAACTTCACTATGAATGTCGCCGCCAGACGCAAAAAAAAGGGATGCAACACGAGGACTTCCCAGGAGGTCACCCATCCTAGTACTACTCTCGCCCAAGCACGCTTAACTTCGGAGTTCTGATGGGATCCGGTGCTTTAGTGCTGGTATGATCGCATCCGACATGTTATGCACTCATTTTCCTTTATGCTTGCCCCTCCCGCACCTTGTCTGCTCTATTTTGTACCATGCCCATCCCGCTTTTCCATCCCCACCACCGTTTCCCATCAGAAATAGCCGAGCACGAGTGCCCATAAAAAAATATCGTCGTAACTTCACTATGAATGTCGCCGCCAGACGCAAAAAAAAGGGATGCAACACGAGGACTTCCCAGGAGGTCACCCATCCTAGTACTACTCTCGCCCAAGCACGCTTAACTTCGGAGTTCTGATGGGATCCGGTGCTTTAGTGCTGGTATGATCGCATCCGACATGTTATGCACTCATTTTCCTTTATGCTTGCCCCTCCCGCACCTTGTCTGCTCTATTTTGTACCATGCCCATCCCGCTTTTCCATCCCCACCACCGTTTCCCATCAGAAATAGCCGAGCACGAGTGCCCATAAAAAAATATCGTCGTAACTTCACTATGAATGTCGCCGCCAGACGCAAAAAAAAGGGATGCAACACGAGGACTTCCCAGGAGGTCACCCATCCTAGTACTACTCTCGCCCAAGCACGCTTAACTTCGGAGTTCTGATGGGATCCGGTGCTTTAGTGCTGGTATGATCGCATCCGACATGTTATGCACTCATTTTCCTTTATGCTTGCCCCTCCCGCACCTTGTCTGCTCTATTTTGTACCATGCCCATCCCGCTTTTCCATCCCCACCACCGTTTCCCATCAGAAATAGCCGAGCACGAGTGCCCATAAAAAAATATCGTCGTAACTTCACTATGAATGTCGCCGCCAGACGCAAAAAAAAGGGATGCAACACGAGGACTTCCCAGGAGGTCACCCATCCTAGTACTACTCTCGCCCAAGCACGCTTAACTTCGGAGTTCTGATGGGATCCGGTGCTTTAGTGCTGGTATGATCGCATCCGACATGTTATGCACTCATTTTCCTTTATGCTTGCCCCTCCCGCACCTTGTCTGCTCTATTTTGTACCATGCCCATCCCGCTTTTCCATCCCCACCACCGTTTCCCATCAGAAATAGCCGAGCACGAGTGCCCATAAAAAAATATCGTCGTAACTTCACTATGAATGTCGCCGCCAGACGCAAAAAAAAGGGATGCAACACGAGGACTTCCCAGGAGGTCACCCATCCTAGTACTACTCTCGCCCAAGCACGCTTAACTTCGGAGTTCTGATGGGATCCGGTGCTTTAGTGCTGGTATGATCGCATCCGACATGTTATGCACTCATTTTCCTTTATGCTTGCCCCTCCCGCACCTTGTCTGCTCTATTTTGTACCATGCCCATCCCGCTTTTCCATCCCCACCACCGTTTCCCATCAGAAATAGCCGAGCACGAGTGCCCATAAAAAAATATCGTCGTAACTTCACTATGAATGTCGCCGCCAGACGCAAAAAAAAGGGATGCAACACGAGGACTTCCCAGGAGGTCACCCATCCTAGTACTACTCTCGCCCAAGCACGCTTAACTTCGGAGTTCTGATGGGATCCGGTGCTTTAGTGCTGGTATGATCGCATCCGACATGTTATGCACTCATTTTCCTTTATGCTTGCCCCTCCCGCACCTTGTCTGCTCTATTTTGTACCATGCCCATCCCGCTTTTCCATCCCCACCACCGTTTCCCATCAGAAATAGCCGAGCACGAGTGCCCATAAAAAAATATCGTCGTAACTTCACTATGAATGTCGCCGCCAGACGCAAAAAAAAGGGATGCAACACGAGGACTTCCCAGGAGGTCACCCATCCTAGTACTACTCTCGCCCAAGCACGCTTAACTTCGGAGTTCTGATGGGATCCGGTGCTTTAGTGCTGGTATGATCGCATCCGACATGTTATGCACTCATTTTCCTTTATGCTTGCCCCTCCCGCACCTTGTCTGCTCTATTTTGTACCATGCCCATCCCGCTTTTCCATCCCCACCACCGTTTCCCATCAGAAATAGCCGAGCACGAGTGCCCATAAAAAAATATCGTCGTAACTTCACTATGAATGTCGCCGCCAGACGCAAAAAAAAGGGATGCAACACGAGGACTTCCCAGGAGGTCACCCATCCTAGTACTACTCTCGCCCAAGCACGCTTAACTTCGGAGTTCTGATGGGATCCGGTGCTTTAGTGCTGGTATGATCGCATCCGACATGTTATGCACTCATTTTCCTTTATGCTTGCCCCTCCCGCACCTTGTCTGCTCTATTTTGTACCATGCCCATCCCGCTTTTCCATCCCCACCACCGTTTCCCATCAGAAATAGCCGAGCACGAGTGCCCATAAAAAAATATCGTCGTAACTTCACTATGAATGTCGCCGCCAGACGCAAAAAAAAGGGATGCAACACGAGGACTTCCCAGGAGGTCACCCATCCTAGTACTACTCTCGCCCAAGCACGCTTAACTTCGGAGTTCTGATGGGATCCGGTGCTTTAGTGCTGGTATGATCGCATCCGACATGTTATGCACTCATTTTCCTTTATGCTTGCCCCTCCCGCACCTTGTCTGCTCTATTTTGTACCATGCCCATCCCGCTTTTCCATCCCCACCACCGTTTCCCATCAGAAATAGCCGAGCACGAGTGCCCATAAAAAAATATCGTCGTAACTTCACTATGAATGTCGCCGCCAGACGCAAAAAAAAGGGATGCAACACGAGGACTTCCCAGGAGGTCACCCATCCTAGTACTACTCTCGCCCAAGCACGCTTAACTTCGGAGTTCTGATGGGATCCGGTGCTTTAGTGCTGGTATGATCGCATCCGACATGTTATGCACTCATTTTCCTTTATGCTTGCCCCTCCCGCACCTTGTCTGCTCTATTTTGTACCATGCCCATCCCGCTTTTCCATCCCCACCACCGTTTCCCATCAGAAATAGCCGAGCACGAGTGCCCATAAAAAAATATCGTCGTAACTTCACTATGAATGTCGCCGCCAGACGCAAAAAAAAGGGATGCAACACGAGGACTTCCCAGGAGGTCACCCATCCTAGTACTACTCTCGCCCAAGCACGCTTAACTTCGGAGTTCTGATGGGATCCGGTGCTTTAGTGCTGGTATGATCGCATCCGACATGTTATGCACTCATTTTCCTTTATGCTTGCCCCTCCCGCACCTTGTCTGCTCTATTTTGTACCATGCCCATCCCGCTTTTCCATCCCCACCACCGTTTCCCATCAGAAATAGCCGAGCACGAGTGCCCATAAAAAAATATCGTCGTAACTTCACTATGAATGTCGCCGCCAGACGCAAAAAAAAGGGATGCAACACGAGGACTTCCCAGGAGGTCACCCATCCTAGTACTACTCTCGCCCAAGCACGCTTAACTTCGGAGTTCTGATGGGATCCGGTGCTTTAGTGCTGGTATGATCGCATCCGACATGTTATGCACTCATTTTCCTTTATGCTTGCCCCTCCCGCACCTTGTCTGCTCTATTTTGTACCATGCCCATCCCGCTTTTCCATCCCCACCACCGTTTCCCATCAGAAATAGCCGAGCACGAGTGCCCATAAAAAAATATCGTCGTAACTTCACTATGAATGTCGCCGCCAGACGCAAAAAAAAGGGATGCAACACGAGGACTTCCCAGGAGGTCACCCATCCTAGTACTACTCTCGCCCAAGCACGCTTAACTTCGGAGTTCTGATGGGATCCGGTGCTTTAGTGCTGGTATGATCGCATCCGACATGTTATGCACTCATTTTCCTTTATGCTTGCCCCTCCCGCACCTTGTCTGCTCTATTTTGTACCATGCCCATCCCGCTTTTCCATCCCCACCACCGTTTCCCATCAGAAATAGCCGAGCACGAGTGCCCATAAAAAAATATCGTCGTAACTTCACTATGAATGTCGCCGCCAGACGCAAAAAAAAGGGATGCAACACGAGGACTTCCCAGGAGGTCACCCATCCTAGTACTACTCTCGCCCAAGCACGCTTAACTTCGGAGTTCTGATGGGATCCGGTGCTTTAGTGCTGGTATGATCGCATCCGACATGTTATGCACTCATTTTCCTTTATGCTTGCCCCTCCCGCACCTTGTCTGCTCTATTTTGTACCATGCCCATCCCGCTTTTCCATCCCCACCACCGTTTCCCATCAGAAATAGCCGAGCACGAGTGCCCATAAAAAAATATCGTCGTAACTTCACTATGAATGTCGCCGCCAGACGCAAAAAAAAGGGATGCAACACGAGGACTTCCCAGGAGGTCACCCATCCTAGTACTACTCTCGCCCAAGCACGCTTAACTTCGGAGTTCTGATGGGATCCGGTGCTTTAGTGCTGGTATGATCGCATCCGACATGTTATGCACTCATTTTCCTTTATGCTTGCCCCTCCCGCACCTTGTCTGCTCTATTTTGTACCATGCCCATCCCGCTTTTCCATCCCCACCACCGTTTCCCATCAGAAATAGCCGAGCACGAGTGCCCATAAAAAAATATCGTCGTAACTTCACTATGAATGTCGCCGCCAGACGCAAAAAAAAGGGATGCAACACGAGGACTTCCCAGGAGGTCACCCATCCTAGTACTACTCTCGCCCAAGCACGCTTAACTTCGGAGTTCTGATGGGATCCGGTGCTTTAGTGCTGGTATGATCGCATCCGACATGTTATGCACTCATTTTCCTTTATGCTTGCCCCTCCCGCACCTTGTCTGCTCTATTTTGTACCATGCCCATCCCGCTTTTCCATCCCCACCACCGTTTCCCATCAGAAATAGCCGAGCACGAGTGCCCATAAAAAAATATCGTCGTAACTTCACTATGAATGTCGCCGCCAGACGCAAAAAAAAGGGATGCAACACGAGGACTTCCCAGGAGGTCACCCATCCTAGTACTACTCTCGCCCAAGCACGCTTAACTTCGGAGTTCTGATGGGATCCGGTGCTTTAGTGCTGGTATGATCGCATCCGACATGTTATGCACTCATTTTCCTTTATGCTTGCCCCTCCCGCACCTTGTCTGCTCTATTTTGTACCATGCCCATCCCGCTTTTCCATCCCCACCACCGTTTCCCATCAGAAATAGCCGAGCACGAGTGCCCATAAAAAAATATCGTCGTAACTTCACTATGAATGTCGCCGCCAGACGCAAAAAAAAGGGATGCAACACGAGGACTTCCCAGGAGGTCACCCATCCTAGTACTACTCTCGCCCAAGCACGCTTAACTTCGGAGTTCTGATGGGATCCGGTGCTTTAGTGCTGGTATGATCGCATCCGACATGTTATGCACTCATTTTCCTTTATGCTTGCCCCTCCCGCACCTTGTCTGCTCTATTTTGTACCATGCCCATCCCGCTTTTCCATCCCCACCACCGTTTCCCATCAGAAATAGCCGAGCACGAGTGCCCATAAAAAAATATCGTCGTAACTTCACTATGAATGTCGCCGCCAGACGCAAAAAAAAGGGATGCAACACGAGGACTTCCCAGGAGGTCACCCATCCTAGTACTACTCTCGCCCAAGCACGCTTAACTTCGGAGTTCTGATGGGATCCGGTGCTTTAGTGCTGGTATGATCGCATCCGACATGTTATGCACTCATTTTCCTTTATGCTTGCCCCTCCCGCACCTTGTCTGCTCTATTTTGTACCATGCCCATCCCGCTTTTCCATCCCCACCACCGTTTCCCATCAGAAATAGCCGAGCACGAGTGCCCATAAAAAAATATCGTCGTAACTTCACTATGAATGTCGCCGCCAGACGCAAAAAAAAGGGATGCAACACGAGGACTTCCCAGGAGGTCACCCATCCTAGTACTACTCTCGCCCAAGCACGCTTAACTTCGGAGTTCTGATGGGATCCGGTGCTTTAGTGCTGGTATGATCGCATCCGACATGTTATGCACTCATTTTCCTTTATGCTTGCCCCTCCCGCACCTTGTCTGCTCTATTTTGTACCATGCCCATCCCGCTTTTCCATCCCCACCACCGTTTCCCATCAGAAATAGCCGAGCACGAGTGCCCATAAAAAAATATCGTCGTAACTTCACTATGAATGTCGCCGCCAGACGCAAAAAAAAGGGATGCAACACGAGGACTTCCCAGGAGGTCACCCATCCTAGTACTACTCTCGCCCAAGCACGCTTAACTTCGGAGTTCTGATGGGATCCGGTGCTTTAGTGCTGGTATGATCGCATCCGACATGTTATGCACTCATTTTCCTTTATGCTTGCCCCTCCCGCACCTTGTCTGCTCTATTTTGTACCATGCCCATCCCGCTTTTCCATCCCCACCACCGTTTCCCATCAGAAATAGCCGAGCACGAGTGCCCATAAAAAAATATCGTCGTAACTTCACTATGAATGTCGCCGCCAGACGCAAAAAAAAGGGATGCAACACGAGGACTTCCCAGGAGGTCACCCATCCTAGTACTACTCTCGCCCAAGCACGCTTAACTTCGGAGTTCTGATGGGATCCGGTGCTTTAGTGCTGGTATGATCGCATCCGACATGTTATGCACTCATTTTCCTTTATGCTTGCCCCTCCCGCACCTTGTCTGCTCTATTTTGTACCATGCCCATCCCGCTTTTCCATCCCCACCACCGTTTCCCATCAGAAATAGCCGAGCACGAGTGCCCATAAAAAAATATCGTCGTAACTTCACTATGAATGTCGCCGCCAGACGCAAAAAAAAGGGATGCAACACGAGGACTTCCCAGGAGGTCACCCATCCTAGTACTACTCTCGCCCAAGCACGCTTAACTTCGGAGTTCTGATGGGATCCGGTGCTTTAGTGCTGGTATGATCGCATCCGACATGTTATGCACTCATTTTCCTTTATGCTTGCCCCTCCCGCACCTTGTCTGCTCTATTTTGTACCATGCCCATCCCGCTTTTCCATCCCCACCACCGTTTCCCATCAGAAATAGCCGAGCACGAGTGCCCATAAAAAAATATCGTCGTAACTTCACTATGAATGTCGCCGCCAGACGCAAAAAAAAGGGATGCAACACGAGGACTTCCCAGGAGGTCACCCATCCTAGTACTACTCTCGCCCAAGCACGCTTAACTTCGGAGTTCTGATGGGATCCGGTGCTTTAGTGCTGGTATGATCGCATCCGACATGTTATGCACTCATTTTCCTTTATGCTTGCCCCTCCCGCACCTTGTCTGCTCTATTTTGTACCATGCCCATCCCGCTTTTCCATCCCCACCACCGTTTCCCATCAGAAATAGCCGAGCACGAGTGCCCATAAAAAAATATCGTCGTAACTTCACTATGAATGTCGCCGCCAGACGCAAAAAAAAGGGATGCAACACGAGGACTTCCCAGGAGGTCACCCATCCTAGTACTACTCTCGCCCAAGCACGCTTAACTTCGGAGTTCTGATGGGATCCGGTGCTTTAGTGCTGGTATGATCGCATCCGACATGTTATGCACTCATTTTCCTTTATGCTTGCCCCTCCCGCACCTTGTCTGCTCTATTTTGTACCATGCCCATCCCGCTTTTCCATCCCCACCACCGTTTCCCATCAGAAATAGCCGAGCACGAGTGCCCATAAAAAAATATCGTCGTAACTTCACTATGAATGTCGCCGCCAGACGCAAAAAAAAGGGATGCAACACGAGGACTTCCCAGGAGGTCACCCATCCTAGTACTACTCTCGCCCAAGCACGCTTAACTTCGGAGTTCTGATGGGATCCGGTGCTTTAGTGCTGGTATGATCGCATCCGACATGTTATGCACTCATTTTCCTTTATGCTTGCCCCTCCCGCACCTTGTCTGCTCTATTTTGTACCATGCCCATCCCGCTTTTCCATCCCCACCACCGTTTCCCATCAGAAATAGCCGAGCACGAGTGCCCATAAAAAAATATCGTCGTAACTTCACTATGAATGTCGCCGCCAGACGCAAAAAAAAGGGATGCAACACGAGGACTTCCCAGGAGGTCACCCATCCTAGTACTACTCTCGCCCAAGCACGCTTAACTTCGGAGTTCTGATGGGATCCGGTGCTTTAGTGCTGGTATGATCGCATCCGACATGTTATGCACTCATTTTCCTTTATGCTTGCCCCTCCCGCACCTTGTCTGCTCTATTTTGTACCATGCCCATCCCGCTTTTCCATCCCCACCACCGTTTCCCATCAGAAATAGCCGAGCACGAGTGCCCATAAAAAAATATCGTCGTAACTTCACTATGAATGTCGCCGCCAGACGCAAAAAAAAGGGATGCAACACGAGGACTTCCCAGGAGGTCACCCATCCTAGTACTACTCTCGCCCAAGCACGCTTAACTTCGGAGTTCTGATGGGATCCGGTGCTTTAGTGCTGGTATGATCGCATCCGACATGTTATGCACTCATTTTCCTTTATGCTTGCCCCTCCCGCACCTTGTCTGCTCTATTTTGTACCATGCCCATCCCGCTTTTCCATCCCCACCACCGTTTCCCATCAGAAATAGCCGAGCACGAGTGCCCATAAAAAAATATCGTCGTAACTTCACTATGAATGTCGCCGCCAGACGCAAAAAAAAGGGATGCAACACGAGGACTTCCCAGGAGGTCACCCATCCTAGTACTACTCTCGCCCAAGCACGCTTAACTTCGGAGTTCTGATGGGATCCGGTGCTTTAGTGCTGGTATGATCGCATCCGACATGTTATGCACTCATTTTCCTTTATGCTTGCCCCTCCCGCACCTTGTCTGCTCTATTTTGTACCATGCCCATCCCGCTTTTCCATCCCCACCACCGTTTCCCATCAGAAATAGCCGAGCACGAGTGCCCATAAAAAAATATCGTCGTAACTTCACTATGAATGTCGCCGCCAGACGCAAAAAAAAGGGATGCAACACGAGGACTTCCCAGGAGGTCACCCATCCTAGTACTACTCTCGCCCAAGCACGCTTAACTTCGGAGTTCTGATGGGATCCGGTGCTTTAGTGCTGGTATGATCGCATCCGACATGTTATGCACTCATTTTCCTTTATGCTTGCCCCTCCCGCACCTTGTCTGCTCTATTTTGTACCATGCCCATCCCGCTTTTCCATCCCCACCACCGTTTCCCATCAGAAATAGCCGAGCACGAGTGCCCATAAAAAAATATCGTCGTAACTTCACTATGAATGTCGCCGCCAGACGCAAAAAAAAGGGATGCAACACGAGGACTTCCCAGGAGGTCACCCATCCTAGTACTACTCTCGCCCAAGCACGCTTAACTTCGGAGTTCTGATGGGATCCGGTGCTTTAGTGCTGGTATGATCGCATCCGACATGTTATGCACTCATTTTCCTTTATGCTTGCCCCTCCCGCACCTTGTCTGCTCTATTTTGTACCATGCCCATCCCGCTTTTCCATCCCCACCACCGTTTCCCATCAGAAATAGCCGAGCACGAGTGCCCATAAAAAAATATCGTCGTAACTTCACTATGAATGTCGCCGCCAGACGCAAAAAAAAGGGATGCAACACGAGGACTTCCCAGGAGGTCACCCATCCTAGTACTACTCTCGCCCAAGCACGCTTAACTTCGGAGTTCTGATGGGATCCGGTGCTTTAGTGCTGGTATGATCGCATCCGACATGTTATGCACTCATTTTCCTTTATGCTTGCCCCTCCCGCACCTTGTCTGCTCTATTTTGTACCATGCCCATCCCGCTTTTCCATCCCCACCACCGTTTCCCATCAGAAATAGCCGAGCACGAGTGCCCATAAAAAAATATCGTCGTAACTTCACTATGAATGTCGCCGCCAGACGCAAAAAAAAGGGATGCAACACGAGGACTTCCCAGGAGGTCACCCATCCTAGTACTACTCTCGCCCAAGCACGCTTAACTTCGGAGTTCTGATGGGATCCGGTGCTTTAGTGCTGGTATGATCGCATCCGACATGTTATGCACTCATTTTCCTTTATGCTTGCCCCTCCCGCACCTTGTCTGCTCTATTTTGTACCATGCCCATCCCGCTTTTCCATCCCCACCACCGTTTCCCATCAGAAATAGCCGAGCACGAGTGCCCATAAAAAAATATCGTCGTAACTTCACTATGAATGTCGCCGCCAGACGCAAAAAAAAGGGATGCAACACGAGGACTTCCCAGGAGGTCACCCATCCTAGTACTACTCTCGCCCAAGCACGCTTAACTTCGGAGTTCTGATGGGATCCGGTGCTTTAGTGCTGGTATGATCGCATCCGACATGTTATGCACTCATTTTCCTTTATGCTTGCCCCTCCCGCACCTTGTCTGCTCTATTTTGTACCATGCCCATCCCGCTTTTCCATCCCCACCACCGTTTCCCATCAGAAATAGCCGAGCACGAGTGCCCATAAAAAAATATCGTCGTAACTTCACTATGAATGTCGCCGCCAGACGCAAAAAAAAGGGATGCAACACGAGGACTTCCCAGGAGGTCACCCATCCTAGTACTACTCTCGCCCAAGCACGCTTAACTTCGGAGTTCTGATGGGATCCGGTGCTTTAGTGCTGGTATGATCGCATCCGACATGTTATGCACTCATTTTCCTTTATGCTTGCCCCTCCCGCACCTTGTCTGCTCTATTTTGTACCATGCCCATCCCGCTTTTCCATCCCCACCACCGTTTCCCATCAGAAATAGCCGAGCACGAGTGCCCATAAAAAAATATCGTCGTAACTTCACTATGAATGTCGCCGCCAGACGCAAAAAAAAGGGATGCAACACGAGGACTTCCCAGGAGGTCACCCATCCTAGTACTACTCTCGCCCAAGCACGCTTAACTTCGGAGTTCTGATGGGATCCGGTGCTTTAGTGCTGGTATGATCGCATCCGACATGTTATGCACTCATTTTCCTTTATGCTTGCCCCTCCCGCACCTTGTCTGCTCTATTTTGTACCATGCCCATCCCGCTTTTCCATCCCCACCACCGTTTCCCATCAGAAATAGCCGAGCACGAGTGCCCATAAAAAAATATCGTCGTAACTTCACTATGAATGTCGCCGCCAGACGCAAAAAAAAGGGATGCAACACGAGGACTTCCCAGGAGGTCACCCATCCTAGTACTACTCTCGCCCAAGCACGCTTAACTTCGGAGTTCTGATGGGATCCGGTGCTTTAGTGCTGGTATGATCGCATCCGACATGTTATGCACTCATTTTCCTTTATGCTTGCCCCTCCCGCACCTTGTCTGCTCTATTTTGTACCATGCCCATCCCGCTTTTCCATCCCCACCACCGTTTCCCATCAGAAATAGCCGAGCACGAGTGCCCATAAAAAAATATCGTCGTAACTTCACTATGAATGTCGCCGCCAGACGCAAAAAAAAGGGATGCAACACGAGGACTTCCCAGGAGGTCACCCATCCTAGTACTACTCTCGCCCAAGCACGCTTAACTTCGGAGTTCTGATGGGATCCGGTGCTTTAGTGCTGGTATGATCGCATCCGACATGTTATGCACTCATTTTCCTTTATGCTTGCCCCTCCCGCACCTTGTCTGCTCTATTTTGTACCATGCCCATCCCGCTTTTCCATCCCCACCACCGTTTCCCATCAGAAATAGCCGAGCACGAGTGCCCATAAAAAAATATCGTCGTAACTTCACTATGAATGTCGCCGCCAGACGCAAAAAAAAGGGATGCAACACGAGGACTTCCCAGGAGGTCACCCATCCTAGTACTACTCTCGCCCAAGCACGCTTAACTTCGGAGTTCTGATGGGATCCGGTGCTTTAGTGCTGGTATGATCGCATCCGACATGTTATGCACTCATTTTCCTTTATGCTTGCCCCTCCCGCACCTTGTCTGCTCTATTTTGTACCATGCCCATCCCGCTTTTCCATCCCCACCACCGTTTCCCATCAGAAATAGCCGAGCACGAGTGCCCATAAAAAAATATCGTCGTAACTTCACTATGAATGTCGCCGCCAGACGCAAAAAAAAGGGATGCAACACGAGGACTTCCCAGGAGGTCACCCATCCTAGTACTACTCTCGCCCAAGCACGCTTAACTTCGGAGTTCTGATGGGATCCGGTGCTTTAGTGCTGGTATGATCGCATCCGACATGTTATGCACTCATTTTCCTTTATGCTTGCCCCTCCCGCACCTTGTCTGCTCTATTTTGTACCATGCCCATCCCGCTTTTCCATCCCCACCACCGTTTCCCATCAGAAATAGCCGAGCACGAGTGCCCATAAAAAAATATCGTCGTAACTTCACTATGAATGTCGCCGCCAGACGCAAAAAAAAGGGATGCAACACGAGGACTTCCCAGGAGGTCACCCATCCTAGTACTACTCTCGCCCAAGCACGCTTAACTTCGGAGTTCTGATGGGATCCGGTGCTTTAGTGCTGGTATGATCGCATCCGACATGTTATGCACTCATTTTCCTTTATGCTTGCCCCTCCCGCACCTTGTCTGCTCTATTTTGTACCATGCCCATCCCGCTTTTCCATCCCCACCACCGTTTCCCATCAGAAATAGCCGAGCACGAGTGCCCATAAAAAAATATCGTCGTAACTTCACTATGAATGTCGCCGCCAGACGCAAAAAAAAGGGATGCAACACGAGGACTTCCCAGGAGGTCACCCATCCTAGTACTACTCTCGCCCAAGCACGCTTAACTTCGGAGTTCTGATGGGATCCGGTGCTTTAGTGCTGGTATGATCGCATCCGACATGTTATGCACTCATTTTCCTTTATGCTTGCCCCTCCCGCACCTTGTCTGCTCTATTTTGTACCATGCCCATCCCGCTTTTCCATCCCCACCACCGTTTCCCATCAGAAATAGCCGAGCACGAGTGCCCATAAAAAAATATCGTCGTAACTTCACTATGAATGTCGCCGCCAGACGCAAAAAAAAGGGATGCAACACGAGGACTTCCCAGGAGGTCACCCATCCTAGTACTACTCTCGCCCAAGCACGCTTAACTTCGGAGTTCTGATGGGATCCGGTGCTTTAGTGCTGGTATGATCGCATCCGACATGTTATGCACTCATTTTCCTTTATGCTTGCCCCTCCCGCACCTTGTCTGCTCTATTTTGTACCATGCCCATCCCGCTTTTCCATCCCCACCACCGTTTCCCATCAGAAATAGCCGAGCACGAGTGCCCATAAAAAAATATCGTCGTAACTTCACTATGAATGTCGCCGCCAGACGCAAAAAAAAGGGATGCAACACGAGGACTTCCCAGGAGGTCACCCATCCTAGTACTACTCTCGCCCAAGCACGCTTAACTTCGGAGTTCTGATGGGATCCGGTGCTTTAGTGCTGGTATGATCGCATCCGACATGTTATGCACTCATTTTCCTTTATGCTTGCCCCTCCCGCACCTTGTCTGCTCTATTTTGTACCATGCCCATCCCGCTTTTCCATCCCCACCACCGTTTCCCATCAGAAATAGCCGAGCACGAGTGCCCATAAAAAAATATCGTCGTAACTTCACTATGAATGTCGCCGCCAGACGCAAAAAAAAGGGATGCAACACGAGGACTTCCCAGGAGGTCACCCATCCTAGTACTACTCTCGCCCAAGCACGCTTAACTTCGGAGTTCTGATGGGATCCGGTGCTTTAGTGCTGGTATGATCGCATCCGACATGTTATGCACTCATTTTCCTTTATGCTTGCCCCTCCCGCACCTTGTCTGCTCTATTTTGTACCATGCCCATCCCGCTTTTCCATCCCCACCACCGTTTCCCATCAGAAATAGCCGAGCACGAGTGCCCATAAAAAAATATCGTCGTAACTTCACTATGAATGTCGCCGCCAGACGCAAAAAAAAGGGATGCAACACGAGGACTTCCCAGGAGGTCACCCATCCTAGTACTACTCTCGCCCAAGCACGCTTAACTTCGGAGTTCTGATGGGATCCGGTGCTTTAGTGCTGGTATGATCGCATCCGACATGTTATGCACTCATTTTCCTTTATGCTTGCCCCTCCCGCACCTTGTCTGCTCTATTTTGTACCATGCCCATCCCGCTTTTCCATCCCCACCACCGTTTCCCATCAGAAATAGCCGAGCACGAGTGCCCATAAAAAAATATCGTCGTAACTTCACTATGAATGTCGCCGCCAGACGCAAAAAAAAGGGATGCAACACGAGGACTTCCCAGGAGGTCACCCATCCTAGTACTACTCTCGCCCAAGCACGCTTAACTTCGGAGTTCTGATGGGATCCGGTGCTTTAGTGCTGGTATGATCGCATCCGACATGTTATGCACTCATTTTCCTTTATGCTTGCCCCTCCCGCACCTTGTCTGCTCTATTTTGTACCATGCCCATCCCGCTTTTCCATCCCCACCACCGTTTCCCATCAGAAATAGCCGAGCACGAGTGCCCATAAAAAAATATCGTCGTAACTTCACTATGAATGTCGCCGCCAGACGCAAAAAAAAGGGATGCAACACGAGGACTTCCCAGGAGGTCACCCATCCTAGTACTACTCTCGCCCAAGCACGCTTAACTTCGGAGTTCTGATGGGATCCGGTGCTTTAGTGCTGGTATGATCGCATCCGACATGTTATGCACTCATTTTCCTTTATGCTTGCCCCTCCCGCACCTTGTCTGCTCTATTTTGTACCATGCCCATCCCGCTTTTCCATCCCCACCACCGTTTCCCATCAGAAATAGCCGAGCACGAGTGCCCATAAAAAAATATCGTCGTAACTTCACTATGAATGTCGCCGCCAGACGCAAAAAAAAGGGATGCAACACGAGGACTTCCCAGGAGGTCACCCATCCTAGTACTACTCTCGCCCAAGCACGCTTAACTTCGGAGTTCTGATGGGATCCGGTGCTTTAGTGCTGGTATGATCGCATCCGACATGTTATGCACTCATTTTCCTTTATGCTTGCCCCTCCCGCACCTTGTCTGCTCTATTTTGTACCATGCCCATCCCGCTTTTCCATCCCCACCACCGTTTCCCATCAGAAATAGCCGAGCACGAGTGCCCATAAAAAAATATCGTCGTAACTTCACTATGAATGTCGCCGCCAGACGCAAAAAAAAGGGATGCAACACGAGGACTTCCCAGGAGGTCACCCATCCTAGTACTACTCTCGCCCAAGCACGCTTAACTTCGGAGTTCTGATGGGATCCGGTGCTTTAGTGCTGGTATGATCGCATCCGACATGTTATGCACTCATTTTCCTTTATGCTTGCCCCTCCCGCACCTTGTCTGCTCTATTTTGTACCATGCCCATCCCGCTTTTCCATCCCCACCACCGTTTCCCATCAGAAATAGCCGAGCACGAGTGCCCATAAAAAAATATCGTCGTAACTTCACTATGAATGTCGCCGCCAGACGCAAAAAAAAGGGATGCAACACGAGGACTTCCCAGGAGGTCACCCATCCTAGTACTACTCTCGCCCAAGCACGCTTAACTTCGGAGTTCTGATGGGATCCGGTGCTTTAGTGCTGGTATGATCGCATCCGACATGTTATGCACTCATTTTCCTTTATGCTTGCCCCTCCCGCACCTTGTCTGCTCTATTTTGTACCATGCCCATCCCGCTTTTCCATCCCCACCACCGTTTCCCATCAGAAATAGCCGAGCACGAGTGCCCATAAAAAAATATCGTCGTAACTTCACTATGAATGTCGCCGCCAGACGCAAAAAAAAGGGATGCAACACGAGGACTTCCCAGGAGGTCACCCATCCTAGTACTACTCTCGCCCAAGCACGCTTAACTTCGGAGTTCTGATGGGATCCGGTGCTTTAGTGCTGGTATGATCGCATCCGACATGTTATGCACTCATTTTCCTTTATGCTTGCCCCTCCCGCACCTTGTCTGCTCTATTTTGTACCATGCCCATCCCGCTTTTCCATCCCCACCACCGTTTCCCATCAGAAATAGCCGAGCACGAGTGCCCATAAAAAAATATCGTCGTAACTTCACTATGAATGTCGCCGCCAGACGCAAAAAAAAGGGATGCAACACGAGGACTTCCCAGGAGGTCACCCATCCTAGTACTACTCTCGCCCAAGCACGCTTAACTTCGGAGTTCTGATGGGATCCGGTGCTTTAGTGCTGGTATGATCGCATCCGACATGTTATGCACTCATTTTCCTTTATGCTTGCCCCTCCCGCACCTTGTCTGCTCTATTTTGTACCATGCCCATCCCGCTTTTCCATCCCCACCACCGTTTCCCATCAGAAATAGCCGAGCACGAGTGCCCATAAAAAAATATCGTCGTAACTTCACTATGAATGTCGCCGCCAGACGCAAAAAAAAAGGGATGCAACACGAGGACTTCCCAGGAGGTCACCCATCCTAGTACTACTCTCGCCCAAGCACGCTTAACTTCGGAGTTCTGATGGGATCCGGTGCTTTAGTGCTGGTATGATCGCATCCGACATGTTATGCACTCATTTTCCTTTATGCTTGCCCCTCCCGCACCTTGTCTGCTCTATTTTGTACCATGCCCATCCCGCTTTTCCATCCCCACCACCGTTTCCCATCAGAAATAGCCGAGCACGAGTGCCCATAAAAAAATATCGTCGTAACTTCACTATGAATGTCGCCGCCAGACGCAAAAAAAAGGGATGCAACACGAGGACTTCCCAGGAGGTCACCCATCCTAGTACTACTCTCGCCCAAGCACGCTTAACTTCGGAGTTCTGATGGGATCCGGTGCTTTAGTGCTGGTATGATCGCATCCGACATGTTATGCACTCATTTTCCTTTATGCTTGCCCCTCCCGCACCTTGTCTGCTCTATTTTGTACCATGCCCATCCCGCTTTTCCATCCCCACCACCGTTTCCCATCAGAAATAGCCGAGCACGAGTGCCCATAAAAAAATATCGTCGTAACTTCACTATGAATGTCGCCGCCAGACGCAAAAAAAAGGGATGCAACACGAGGACTTCCCAGGAGGTCACCCATCCTAGTACTACTCTCGCCCAAGCACGCTTAACTTCGGAGTTCTGATGGGATCCGGTGCTTTAGTGCTGGTATGATCGCATCCGACATGTTATGCACTCATTTTCCTTTATGCTTGCCCCTCCCGCACCTTGTCTGCTCTATTTTGTACCATGCCCATCCCGCTTTTCCATCCCCACCACCGTTTCCCATCAGAAATAGCCGAGCACGAGTGCCCATAAAAAAATATCGTCGTAACTTCACTATGAATGTCGCCGCCAGACGCAAAAAAAAGGGATGCAACACGAGGACTTCCCAGGAGGTCACCCATCCTAGTACTACTCTCGCCCAAGCACGCTTAACTTCGGAGTTCTGATGGGATCCGGTGCTTTAGTGCTGGTATGATCGCATCCGACATGTTATGCACTCATTTTCCTTTATGCTTGCCCCTCCCGCACCTTGTCTGCTCTATTTTGTACCATGCCCATCCCGCTTTTCCATCCCCACCACCGTTTCCCATCAGAAATAGCCGAGCACGAGTGCCCATAAAAAAATATCGTCGTAACTTCACTATGAATGTCGCCGCCAGACGCAAAAAAAAGGGATGCAACACGAGGACTTCCCAGGAGGTCACCCATCCTAGTACTACTCTCGCCCAAGCACGCTTAACTTCGGAGTTCTGATGGGATCCGGTGCTTTAGTGCTGGTATGATCGCATCCGACATGTTATGCACTCATTTTCCTTTATGCTTGCCCCTCCCGCACCTTGTCTGCTCTATTTTGTACCATGCCCATCCCGCTTTTCCATCCCCACCACCGTTTCCCATCAGAAATAGCCGAGCACGAGTGCCCATAAAAAAATATCGTCGTAACTTCACTATGAATGTCGCCGCCAGACGCAAAAAAAAGGGATGCAACACGAGGACTTCCCAGGAGGTCACCCATCCTAGTACTACTCTCGCCCAAGCACGCTTAACTTCGGAGTTCTGATGGGATCCGGTGCTTTAGTGCTGGTATGATCGCATCCGACATGTTATGCACTCATTTTCCTTTATGCTTGCCCCTCCCGCACCTTGTCTGCTCTATTTTGTACCATGCCCATCCCGCTTTTCCATCCCCACCACCGTTTCCCATCAGAAATAGCCGAGCACGAGTGCCCATAAAAAAATATCGTCGTAACTTCACTATGAATGTCGCCGCCAGACGCAAAAAAAAGGGATGCAACACGAGGACTTCCCAGGAGGTCACCCATCCTAGTACTACTCTCGCCCAAGCACGCTTAACTTCGGAGTTCTGATGGGATCCGGTGCTTTAGTGCTGGTATGATCGCATCCGACATGTTATGCACTCATTTTCCTTTATGCTTGCCCCTCCCGCACCTTGTCTGCTCTATTTTGTACCATGCCCATCCCGCTTTTCCATCCCCACCACCGTTTCCCATCAGAAATAGCCGAGCACGAGTGCCCATAAAAAAATATCGTCGTAACTTCACTATGAATGTCGCCGCCAGACGCAAAAAAAAGGGATGCAACACGAGGACTTCCCAGGAGGTCACCCATCCTAGTACTACTCTCGCCCAAGCACGCTTAACTTCGGAGTTCTGATGGGATCCGGTGCTTTAGTGCTGGTATGATCGCATCCGACATGTTATGCACTCATTTTCCTTTATGCTTGCCCCTCCCGCACCTTGTCTGCTCTATTTTGTACCATGCCCATCCCGCTTTTCCATCCCCACCACCGTTTCCCATCAGAAATAGCCGAGCACGAGTGCCCATAAAAAAATATCGTCGTAACTTCACTATGAATGTCGCCGCCAGACGCAAAAAAAAGGGATGCAACACGAGGACTTCCCAGGAGGTCACCCATCCTAGTACTACTCTCGCCCAAGCACGCTTAACTTCGGAGTTCTGATGGGATCCGGTGCTTTAGTGCTGGTATGATCGCATCCGACATGTTATGCACTCATTTTCCTTTATGCTTGCCCCTCCCGCACCTTGTCTGCTCTATTTTGTACCATGCCCATCCCGCTTTTCCATCCCCACCACCGTTTCCCATCAGAAATAGCCGAGCACGAGTGCCCATAAAAAAATATCGTCGTAACTTCACTATGAATGTCGCCGCCAGACGCAAAAAAAAGGGATGCAACACGAGGACTTCCCAGGAGGTCACCCATCCTAGTACTACTCTCGCCCAAGCACGCTTAACTTCGGAGTTCTGATGGGATCCGGTGCTTTAGTGCTGGTATGATCGCATCCGACATGTTATGCACTCATTTTCCTTTATGCTTGCCCCTCCCGCACCTTGTCTGCTCTATTTTGTACCATGCCCATCCCGCTTTTCCATCCCCACCACCGTTTCCCATCAGAAATAGCCGAGCACGAGTGCCCATAAAAAAATATCGTCGTAACTTCACTATGAATGTCGCCGCCAGACGCAAAAAAAAGGGATGCAACACGAGGACTTCCCAGGAGGTCACCCATCCTAGTACTACTCTCGCCCAAGCACGCTTAACTTCGGAGTTCTGATGGGATCCGGTGCTTTAGTGCTGGTATGATCGCATCCGACATGTTATGCACTCATTTTCCTTTATGCTTGCCCCTCCCGCACCTTGTCTGCTCTATTTTGTACCATGCCCATCCCGCTTTTCCATCCCCACCACCGTTTCCCATCAGAAATAGCCGAGCACGAGTGCCCATAAAAAAATATCGTCGTAACTTCACTATGAATGTCGCCGCCAGACGCAAAAAAAAGGGATGCAACACGAGGACTTCCCAGGAGGTCACCCATCCTAGTACTACTCTCGCCCAAGCACGCTTAACTTCGGAGTTCTGATGGGATCCGGTGCTTTAGTGCTGGTATGATCGCATCCGACATGTTATGCACTCATTTTCCTTTATGCTTGCCCCTCCCGCACCTTGTCTGCTCTATTTTGTACCATGCCCATCCCGCTTTTCCATCCCCACCACCGTTTCCCATCAGAAATAGCCGAGCACGAGTGCCCATAAAAAAATATCGTCGTAACTTCACTATGAATGTCGCCGCCAGACGCAAAAAAAAGGGATGCAACACGAGGACTTCCCAGGAGGTCACCCATCCTAGTACTACTCTCGCCCAAGCACGCTTAACTTCGGAGTTCTGATGGGATCCGGTGCTTTAGTGCTGGTATGATCGCATCCGACATGTTATGCACTCATTTTCCTTTATGCTTGCCCCTCCCGCACCTTGTCTGCTCTATTTTGTACCATGCCCATCCCGCTTTTCCATCCCCACCACCGTTTCCCATCAGAAATAGCCGAGCACGAGTGCCCATAAAAAAATATCGTCGTAACTTCACTATGAATGTCGCCGCCAGACGCAAAAAAAAGGGATGCAACACGAGGACTTCCCAGGAGGTCACCCATCCTAGTACTACTCTCGCCCAAGCACGCTTAACTTCGGAGTTCTGATGGGATCCGGTGCTTTAGTGCTGGTATGATCGCATCCGACATGTTATGCACTCATTTTCCTTTATGCTTGCCCCTCCCGCACCTTGTCTGCTCTATTTTGTACCATGCCCATCCCGCTTTTCCATCCCCACCACCGTTTCCCATCAGAAATAGCCGAGCACGAGTGCCCATAAAAAAATATCGTCGTAACTTCACTATGAATGTCGCCGCCAGACGCAAAAAAAAGGGATGCAACACGAGGACTTCCCAGGAGGTCACCCATCCTAGTACTACTCTCGCCCAAGCACGCTTAACTTCGGAGTTCTGATGGGATCCGGTGCTTTAGTGCTGGTATGATCGCATCCGACATGTTATGCACTCATTTTCCTTTATGCTTGCCCCTCCCGCACCTTGTCTGCTCTATTTTGTACCATGCCCATCCCGCTTTTCCATCCCCACCACCGTTTCCCATCAGAAATAGCCGAGCACGAGTGCCCATAAAAAAATATCGTCGTAACTTCACTATGAATGTCGCCGCCAGACGCAAAAAAAAGGGATGCAACACGAGGACTTCCCAGGAGGTCACCCATCCTAGTACTACTCTCGCCCAAGCACGCTTAACTTCGGAGTTCTGATGGGATCCGGTGCTTTAGTGCTGGTATGATCGCATCCGACATGTTATGCACTCATTTTCCTTTATGCTTGCCCCTCCCGCACCTTGTCTGCTCTATTTTGTACCATGCCCATCCCGCTTTTCCATCCCCACCACCGTTTCCCATCAGAAATAGCCGAGCACGAGTGCCCATAAAAAAATATCGTCGTAACTTCACTATGAATGTCGCCGCCAGACGCAAAAAAAAGGGATGCAACACGAGGACTTCCCAGGAGGTCACCCATCCTAGTACTACTCTCGCCCAAGCACGCTTAACTTCGGAGTTCTGATGGGATCCGGTGCTTTAGTGCTGGTATGATCGCATCCGACATGTTATGCACTCATTTTCCTTTATGCTTGCCCCTCCCGCACCTTGTCTGCTCTATTTTGTACCATGCCCATCCCGCTTTTCCATCCCCACCACCGTTTCCCATCAGAAATAGCCGAGCACGAGTGCCCATAAAAAAATATCGTCGTAACTTCACTATGAATGTCGCCGCCAGACGCAAAAAAAAGGGATGCAACACGAGGACTTCCCAGGAGGTCACCCATCCTAGTACTACTCTCGCCCAAGCACGCTTAACTTCGGAGTTCTGATGGGATCCGGTGCTTTAGTGCTGGTATGATCGCATCCGACATGTTATGCACTCATTTTCCTTTATGCTTGCCCCTCCCGCACCTTGTCTGCTCTATTTTGTACCATGCCCATCCCGCTTTTCCATCCCCACCACCGTTTCCCATCAGAAATAGCCGAGCACGAGTGCCCATAAAAAAATATCGTCGTAACTTCACTATGAATGTCGCCGCCAGACGCAAAAAAAAAGGGATGCAACACGAGGACTTCCCAGGAGGTCACCCATCCTAGTACTACTCTCGCCCAAGCACGCTTAACTTCGGAGTTCTGATGGGATCCGGTGCTTTAGTGCTGGTATGATCGCATCCGACATGTTATGCACTCATTTTCCTTTATGCTTGCCCCTCCCGCACCTTGTCTGCTCTATTTTGTACCATGCCCATCCCGCTTTTCCATCCCCACCACCGTTTCCCATCAGAAATAGCCGAGCACGAGTGCCCATAAAAAAATATCGTCGTAACTTCACTATGAATGTCGCCGCCAGACGCAAAAAAAAGGGATGCAACACGAGGACTTCCCAGGAGGTCACCCATCCTAGTACTACTCTCGCCCAAGCACGCTTAACTTCGGAGTTCTGATGGGATCCGGTGCTTTAGTGCTGGTATGATCGCATCCGACATGTTATGCACTCATTTTCCTTTATGCTTGCCCCTCCCGCACCTTGTCTGCTCTATTTTGTACCATGCCCATCCCGCTTTTCCATCCCCACCACCGTTTCCCATCAGAAATAGCCGAGCACGAGTGCCCATAAAAAAATATCGTCGTAACTTCACTATGAATGTCGCCGCCAGACGCAAAAAAAAGGGATGCAACACGAGGACTTCCCAGGAGGTCACCCATCCTAGTACTACTCTCGCCCAAGCACGCTTAACTTCGGAGTTCTGATGGGATCCGGTGCTTTAGTGCTGGTATGATCGCATCCGACATGTTATGCACTCATTTTCCTTTATGCTTGCCCCTCCCGCACCTTGTCTGCTCTATTTTGTACCATGCCCATCCCGCTTTTCCATCCCCACCACCGTTTCCCATCAGAAATAGCCGAGCACGAGTGCCCATAAAAAAATATCGTCGTAACTTCACTATGAATGTCGCCGCCAGACGCAAAAAAAAGGGATGCAACACGAGGACTTCCCAGGAGGTCACCCATCCTAGTACTACTCTCGCCCAAGCACGCTTAACTTCGGAGTTCTGATGGGATCCGGTGCTTTAGTGCTGGTATGATCGCATCCGACATGTTATGCACTCATTTTCCTTTATGCTTGCCCCTCCCGCACCTTGTCTGCTCTATTTTGTACCATGCCCATCCCGCTTTTCCATCCCCACCACCGTTTCCCATCAGAAATAGCCGAGCACGAGTGCCCATAAAAAAATATCGTCGTAACTTCACTATGAATGTCGCCGCCAGACGCAAAAAAAAGGGATGCAACACGAGGACTTCCCAGGAGGTCACCCATCCTAGTACTACTCTCGCCCAAGCACGCTTAACTTCGGAGTTCTGATGGGATCCGGTGCTTTAGTGCTGGTATGATCGCATCCGACATGTTATGCACTCATTTTCCTTTATGCTTGCCCCTCCCGCACCTTGTCTGCTCTATTTTGTACCATGCCCATCCCGCTTTTCCATCCCCACCACCGTTTCCCATCAGAAATAGCCGAGCACGAGTGCCCATAAAAAAATATCGTCGTAACTTCACTATGAATGTCGCCGCCAGACGCAAAAAAAAGGGATGCAACACGAGGACTTCCCAGGAGGTCACCCATCCTAGTACTACTCTCGCCCAAGCACGCTTAACTTCGGAGTTCTGATGGGATCCGGTGCTTTAGTGCTGGTATGATCGCATCCGACATGTTATGCACTCATTTTCCTTTATGCTTGCCCCTCCCGCACCTTGTCTGCTCTATTTTGTACCATGCCCATCCCGCTTTTCCATCCCCACCACCGTTTCCCATCAGAAATAGCCGAGCACGAGTGCCCATAAAAAAATATCGTCGTAACTTCACTATGAATGTCGCCGCCAGACGCAAAAAAAAGGGATGCAACACGAGGACTTCCCAGGAGGTCACCCATCCTAGTACTACTCTCGCCCAAGCACGCTTAACTTCGGAGTTCTGATGGGATCCGGTGCTTTAGTGCTGGTATGATCGCATCCGACATGTTATGCACTCATTTTCCTTTATGCTTGCCCCTCCCGCACCTTGTCTGCTCTATTTTGTACCATGCCCATCCCGCTTTTCCATCCCCACCACCGTTTCCCATCAGAAATAGCCGAGCACGAGTGCCCATAAAAAAATATCGTCGTAACTTCACTATGAATGTCGCCGCCAGACGCAAAAAAAAGGGATGCAACACGAGGACTTCCCAGGAGGTCACCCATCCTAGTACTACTCTCGCCCAAGCACGCTTAACTTCGGAGTTCTGATGGGATCCGGTGCTTTAGTGCTGGTATGATCGCATCCGACATGTTATGCACTCATTTTCCTTTATGCTTGCCCCTCCCGCACCTTGTCTGCTCTATTTTGTACCATGCCCATCCCGCTTTTCCATCCCCACCACCGTTTCCCATCAGAAATAGCCGAGCACGAGTGCCCATAAAAAAATATCGTCGTAACTTCACTATGAATGTCGCCGCCAGACGCAAAAAAAAGGGATGCAACACGAGGACTTCCCAGGAGGTCACCCATCCTAGTACTACTCTCGCCCAAGCACGCTTAACTTCGGAGTTCTGATGGGATCCGGTGCTTTAGTGCTGGTATGATCGCATCCGACATGTTATGCACTCATTTTCCTTTATGCTTGCCCCTCCCGCACCTTGTCTGCTCTATTTTGTACCATGCCCATCCCGCTTTTCCATCCCCACCACCGTTTCCCATCAGAAATAGCCGAGCACGAGTGCCCATAAAAAAATATCGTCGTAACTTCACTATGAATGTCGCCGCCAGACGCAAAAAAAAGGGATGCAACACGAGGACTTCCCAGGAGGTCACCCATCCTAGTACTACTCTCGCCCAAGCACGCTTAACTTCGGAGTTCTGATGGGATCCGGTGCTTTAGTGCTGGTATGATCGCATCCGACATGTTATGCACTCATTTTCCTTTATGCTTGCCCCTCCCGCACCTTGTCTGCTCTATTTTGTACCATGCCCATCCCGCTTTTCCATCCCCACCACCGTTTCCCATCAGAAATAGCCGAGCACGAGTGCCCATAAAAAAATATCGTCGTAACTTCACTATGAATGTCGCCGCCAGACGCAAAAAAAAGGGATGCAACACGAGGACTTCCCAGGAGGTCACCCATCCTAGTACTACTCTCGCCCAAGCACGCTTAACTTCGGAGTTCTGATGGGATCCGGTGCTTTAGTGCTGGTATGATCGCATCCGACATGTTATGCACTCATTTTCCTTTATGCTTGCCCCTCCCGCACCTTGTCTGCTCTATTTTGTACCATGCCCATCCCGCTTTTCCATCCCCACCACCGTTTCCCATCAGAAATAGCCGAGCACGAGTGCCCATAAAAAAATATCGTCGTAACTTCACTATGAATGTCGCCGCCAGACGCAAAAAAAAAGGGATGCAACACGAGGACTTCCCAGGAGGTCACCCATCCTAGTACTACTCTCGCCCAAGCACGCTTAACTTCGGAGTTCTGATGGGATCCGGTGCTTTAGTGCTGGTATGATCGCATCCGACATGTTATGCACTCATTTTCCTTTATGCTTGCCCCTCCCGCACCTTGTCTGCTCTATTTTGTACCATGCCCATCCCGCTTTTCCATCCCCACCACCGTTTCCCATCAGAAATAGCCGAGCACGAGTGCCCATAAAAAAATATCGTCGTAACTTCACTATGAATGTCGCCGCCAGACGCAAAAAAAAGGGATGCAACACGAGGACTTCCCAGGAGGTCACCCATCCTAGTACTACTCTCGCCCAAGCACGCTTAACTTCGGAGTTCTGATGGGATCCGGTGCTTTAGTGCTGGTATGATCGCATCCGACATGTTATGCACTCATTTTCCTTTATGCTTGCCCCTCCCGCACCTTGTCTGCTCTATTTTGTACCATGCCCATCCCGCTTTTCCATCCCCACCACCGTTTCCCATCAGAAATAGCCGAGCACGAGTGCCCATAAAAAAATATCGTCGTAACTTCACTATGAATGTCGCCGCCAGACGCAAAAAAAAGGGATGCAACACGAGGACTTCCCAGGAGGTCACCCATCCTAGTACTACTCTCGCCCAAGCACGCTTAACTTCGGAGTTCTGATGGGATCCGGTGCTTTAGTGCTGGTATGATCGCATCCGACATGTTATGCACTCATTTTCCTTTATGCTTGCCCCTCCCGCACCTTGTCTGCTCTATTTTGTACCATGCCCATCCCGCTTTTCCATCCCCACCACCGTTTCCCATCAGAAATAGCCGAGCACGAGTGCCCATAAAAAAATATCGTCGTAACTTCACTATGAATGTCGCCGCCAGACGCAAAAAAAAGGGATGCAACACGAGGACTTCCCAGGAGGTCACCCATCCTAGTACTACTCTCGCCCAAGCACGCTTAACTTCGGAGTTCTGATGGGATCCGGTGCTTTAGTGCTGGTATGATCGCATCCGACATGTTATGCACTCATTTTCCTTTATGCTTGCCCCTCCCGCACCTTGTCTGCTCTATTTTGTACCATGCCCATCCCGCTTTTCCATCCCCACCACCGTTTCCCATCAGAAATAGCCGAGCACGAGTGCCCATAAAAAAATATCGTCGTAACTTCACTATGAATGTCGCCGCCAGACGCAAAAAAAAGGGATGCAACACGAGGACTTCCCAGGAGGTCACCCATCCTAGTACTACTCTCGCCCAAGCACGCTTAACTTCGGAGTTCTGATGGGATCCGGTGCTTTAGTGCTGGTATGATCGCATCCGACATGTTATGCACTCATTTTCCTTTATGCTTGCCCCTCCCGCACCTTGTCTGCTCTATTTTGTACCATGCCCATCCCGCTTTTCCATCCCCACCACCGTTTCCCATCAGAAATAGCCGAGCACGAGTGCCCATAAAAAAATATCGTCGTAACTTCACTATGAATGTCGCCGCCAGACGCAAAAAAAAGGGATGCAACACGAGGACTTCCCAGGAGGTCACCCATCCTAGTACTACTCTCGCCCAAGCACGCTTAACTTCGGAGTTCTGATGGGATCCGGTGCTTTAGTGCTGGTATGATCGCATCCGACATGTTATGCACTCATTTTCCTTTATGCTTGCCCCTCCCGCACCTTGTCTGCTCTATTTTGTACCATGCCCATCCCGCTTTTCCATCCCCACCACCGTTTCCCATCAGAAATAGCCGAGCACGAGTGCCCATAAAAAAATATCGTCGTAACTTCACTATGAATGTCGCCGCCAGACGCAAAAAAAAGGGATGCAACACGAGGACTTCCCAGGAGGTCACCCATCCTAGTACTACTCTCGCCCAAGCACGCTTAACTTCGGAGTTCTGATGGGATCCGGTGCTTTAGTGCTGGTATGATCGCATCCGACATGTTATGCACTCATTTTCCTTTATGCTTGCCCCTCCCGCACCTTGTCTGCTCTATTTTGTACCATGCCCATCCCGCTTTTCCATCCCCACCACCGTTTCCCATCAGAAATAGCCGAGCACGAGTGCCCATAAAAAAATATCGTCGTAACTTCACTATGAATGTCGCCGCCAGACGCAAAAAAAAGGGATGCAACACGAGGACTTCCCAGGAGGTCACCCATCCTAGTACTACTCTCGCCCAAGCACGCTTAACTTCGGAGTTCTGATGGGATCCGGTGCTTTAGTGCTGGTATGATCGCATCCGACATGTTATGCACTCATTTTCCTTTATGCTTGCCCCTCCCGCACCTTGTCTGCTCTATTTTGTACCATGCCCATCCCGCTTTTCCATCCCCACCACCGTTTCCCATCAGAAATAGCCGAGCACGAGTGCCCATAAAAAAATATCGTCGTAACTTCACTATGAATGTCGCCGCCAGACGCAAAAAAAAGGGATGCAACACGAGGACTTCCCAGGAGGTCACCCATCCTAGTACTACTCTCGCCCAAGCACGCTTAACTTCGGAGTTCTGATGGGATCCGGTGCTTTAGTGCTGGTATGATCGCATCCGACATGTTATGCACTCATTTTCCTTTATGCTTGCCCCTCCCGCACCTTGTCTGCTCTATTTTGTACCATGCCCATCCCGCTTTTCCATCCCCACCACCGTTTCCCATCAGAAATAGCCGAGCACGAGTGCCCATAAAAAAATATCGTCGTAACTTCACTATGAATGTCGCCGCCAGACGCAAAAAAAAGGGATGCAACACGAGGACTTCCCAGGAGGTCACCCATCCTAGTACTACTCTCGCCCAAGCACGCTTAACTTCGGAGTTCTGATGGGATCCGGTGCTTTAGTGCTGGTATGATCGCATCCGACATGTTATGCACTCATTTTCCTTTATGCTTGCCCCTCCCGCACCTTGTCTGCTCTATTTTGTACCATGCCCATCCCGCTTTTCCATCCCCACCACCGTTTCCCATCAGAAATAGCCGAGCACGAGTGCCCATAAAAAAATATCGTCGTAACTTCACTATGAATGTCGCCGCCAGACGCAAAAAAAAGGGATGCAACACGAGGACTTCCCAGGAGGTCACCCATCCTAGTACTACTCTCGCCCAAGCACGCTTAACTTCGGAGTTCTGATGGGATCCGGTGCTTTAGTGCTGGTATGATCGCATCCGACATGTTATGCACTCATTTTCCTTTATGCTTGCCCCTCCCGCACCTTGTCTGCTCTATTTTGTACCATGCCCATCCCGCTTTTCCATCCCCACCACCGTTTCCCATCAGAAATAGCCGAGCACGAGTGCCCATAAAAAAATATCGTCGTAACTTCACTATGAATGTCGCCGCCAGACGCAAAAAAAAGGGATGCAACACGAGGACTTCCCAGGAGGTCACCCATCCTAGTACTACTCTCGCCCAAGCACGCTTAACTTCGGAGTTCTGATGGGATCCGGTGCTTTAGTGCTGGTATGATCGCATCCGACATGTTATGCACTCATTTTCCTTTATGCTTGCCCCTCCCGCACCTTGTCTGCTCTATTTTGTACCATGCCCATCCCGCTTTTCCATCCCCACCACCGTTTCCCATCAGAAATAGCCGAGCACGAGTGCCCATAAAAAAATATCGTCGTAACTTCACTATGAATGTCGCCGCCAGACGCAAAAAAAAGGGATGCAACACGAGGACTTCCCAGGAGGTCACCCATCCTAGTACTACTCTCGCCCAAGCACGCTTAACTTCGGAGTTCTGATGGGATCCGGTGCTTTAGTGCTGGTATGATCGCATCCGACATGTTATGCACTCATTTTCCTTTATGCTTGCCCCTCCCGCACCTTGTCTGCTCTATTTTGTACCATGCCCATCCCGCTTTTCCATCCCCACCACCGTTTCCCATCAGAAATAGCCGAGCACGAGTGCCCATAAAAAAATATCGTCGTAACTTCACTATGAATGTCGCCGCCAGACGCAAAAAAAAGGGATGCAACACGAGGACTTCCCAGGAGGTCACCCATCCTAGTACTACTCTCGCCCAAGCACGCTTAACTTCGGAGTTCTGATGGGATCCGGTGCTTTAGTGCTGGTATGATCGCATCCGACATGTTATGCACTCATTTTCCTTTATGCTTGCCCCTCCCGCACCTTGTCTGCTCTATTTTGTACCATGCCCATCCCGCTTTTCCATCCCCACCACCGTTTCCCATCAGAAATAGCCGAGCACGAGTGCCCATAAAAAAATATCGTCGTAACTTCACTATGAATGTCGCCGCCAGACGCAAAAAAAAGGGATGCAACACGAGGACTTCCCAGGAGGTCACCCATCCTAGTACTACTCTCGCCCAAGCACGCTTAACTTCGGAGTTCTGATGGGATCCGGTGCTTTAGTGCTGGTATGATCGCATCCGACATGTTATGCACTCATTTTCCTTTATGCTTGCCCCTCCCGCACCTTGTCTGCTCTATTTTGTACCATGCCCATCCCGCTTTTCCATCCCCACCACCGTTTCCCATCAGAAATAGCCGAGCACGAGTGCCCATAAAAAAATATCGTCGTAACTTCACTATGAATGTCGCCGCCAGACGCAAAAAAAAGGGATGCAACACGAGGACTTCCCAGGAGGTCACCCATCCTAGTACTACTCTCGCCCAAGCACGCTTAACTTCGGAGTTCTGATGGGATCCGGTGCTTTAGTGCTGGTATGATCGCATCCGACATGTTATGCACTCATTTTCCTTTATGCTTGCCCCTCCCGCACCTTGTCTGCTCTATTTTGTACCATGCCCATCCCGCTTTTCCATCCCCACCACCGTTTCCCATCAGAAATAGCCGAGCACGAGTGCCCATAAAAAAATATCGTCGTAACTTCACTATGAATGTCGCCGCCAGACGCAAAAAAAAGGGATGCAACACGAGGACTTCCCAGGAGGTCACCCATCCTAGTACTACTCTCGCCCAAGCACGCTTAACTTCGGAGTTCTGATGGGATCCGGTGCTTTAGTGCTGGTATGATCGCATCCGACATGTTATGCACTCATTTTCCTTTATGCTTGCCCCTCCCGCACCTTGTCTGCTCTATTTTGTACCATGCCCATCCCGCTTTTCCATCCCCACCACCGTTTCCCATCAGAAATAGCCGAGCACGAGTGCCCATAAAAAAATATCGTCGTAACTTCACTATGAATGTCGCCGCCAGACGCAAAAAAAAGGGATGCAACACGAGGACTTCCCAGGAGGTCACCCATCCTAGTACTACTCTCGCCCAAGCACGCTTAACTTCGGAGTTCTGATGGGATCCGGTGCTTTAGTGCTGGTATGATCGCATCCGACATGTTATGCACTCATTTTCCTTTATGCTTGCCCCTCCCGCACCTTGTCTGCTCTATTTTGTACCATGCCCATCCCGCTTTTCCATCCCCACCACCGTTTCCCATCAGAAATAGCCGAGCACGAGTGCCCATAAAAAAATATCGTCGTAACTTCACTATGAATGTCGCCGCCAGACGCAAAAAAAAGGGATGCAACACGAGGACTTCCCAGGAGGTCACCCATCCTAGTACTACTCTCGCCCAAGCACGCTTAACTTCGGAGTTCTGATGGGATCCGGTGCTTTAGTGCTGGTATGATCGCATCCGACATGTTATGCACTCATTTTCCTTTATGCTTGCCCCTCCCGCACCTTGTCTGCTCTATTTTGTACCATGCCCATCCCGCTTTTCCATCCCCACCACCGTTTCCCATCAGAAATAGCCGAGCACGAGTGCCCATAAAAAAATATCGTCGTAACTTCACTATGAATGTCGCCGCCAGACGCAAAAAAAAGGGATGCAACACGAGGACTTCCCAGGAGGTCACCCATCCTAGTACTACTCTCGCCCAAGCACGCTTAACTTCGGAGTTCTGATGGGATCCGGTGCTTTAGTGCTGGTATGATCGCATCCGACATGTTATGCACTCATTTTCCTTTATGCTTGCCCCTCCCGCACCTTGTCTGCTCTATTTTGTACCATGCCCATCCCGCTTTTCCATCCCCACCACCGTTTCCCATCAGAAATAGCCGAGCACGAGTGCCCATAAAAAAATATCGTCGTAACTTCACTATGAATGTCGCCGCCAGACGCAAAAAAAAGGGATGCAACACGAGGACTTCCCAGGAGGTCACCCATCCTAGTACTACTCGCCCAAGCACGCTTAACTTCGGAGTTCAAAAAAGGGATGCAACACGAGGACTTCCCAGGAGGTCACCCATCCTAGTACTACTCTCGCCCAAGCACGCTTAACTTCGGAGTTCTGATGGGATCCGGTGCTTTAGTGCTGGTATGATCGCATCCGACATGTTATGCACTCATTTTCCTTTATGCTTGCCCCTCCCGCACCTTGTCTGCTCTATTTTGTACCATGCCCATCCCGCTTTTCCATCCCCACCACCGTTTCCCATCAGAAATAGCCGAGCACGAGTGCCCATAAAAAAATATCGTCGTAACTTCACTATGAATGTCGCCGCCAGACGCAAAAAAAAAGGGATGCAACACGAGGACTTCCCAGGAGGTCACCCATCCTAGTACTACTCTCGCCCAAGCACGCTTAACTTCGGAGTTCTGATGGGATCCGGTGCTTTAGTGCTGGTATGATCGCATCCGACATGTTATGCACTCATTTTCCTTTATGCTTGCCCCTCCCGCACCTTGTCTGCTCTATTTTGTACCATGCCCATCCCGCTTTTCCATCCCCACCACCGTTTCCCATCAGAAATAGCCGAGCACGAGTGCCCATAAAAAAATATCGTCGTAACTTCACTATGAATGTCGCCGCCAGACGCAAAAAAAGGGATGCAACACGAGGACTTCCCAGGAGGTCACCCATCCTAGTACTACTCTCGCCCAAGCACGCTTAACTTCGGAGTTCTGATGGGATCCGGTGCTTTAGTGCTGGTATGATCGCATCCGACATGTTATGCACTCATTTTCCTTTATGCTTGCCCCTCCCGCACCTTGTCTGCTCTATTTTGTACCATGCCCATCCCGCTTTTCCATCCCCACCACCGTTTCCCATCAGAAATAGCCGAGCACGAGTGCCCATAAAAAAATATCGTCGTAACTTCACTATGAATGTCGCCGCCAGACGCAAAAAAAAGGGATGCAACACGAGGACTTCCCAGGAGGTCACCCATCCTAGTACTACTCTCGCCCAAGCACGCTTAACTTCGGAGTTCTGATGGGATCCGGTGCTTTAGTGCTGGTATGATCGCATCCGACATGTTATGCACTCATTTTCCTTTATGCTTGCCCCTCCCGCACCTTGTCTGCTCTATTTTGTACCATGCCCATCCCGCTTTTCCATCCCCACCACCGTTTCCCATCAGAAATAGCCGAGCACGAGTGCCCATAAAAAAATATCGTCGTAACTTCACTATGAATGTCGCCGCCAGACGCAAAAAAAAGGGATGCAACACGAGGACTTCCCAGGAGGTCACCCATCCTAGTACTACTCTCGCCCAAGCACGCTTAACTTCGGAGTTCTGATGGGATCCGGTGCTTTAGTGCTGGTATGATCGCATCCGACATGTTATGCACTCATTTTCCTTTATGCTTGCCCCTCCCGCACCTTGTCTGCTCTATTTTGTACCATGCCCATCCCGCTTTTCCATCCCCACCACCGTTTCCCATCAGAAATAGCCGAGCACGAGTGCCCATAAAAAAATATCGTCGTAACTTCACTATGAATGTCGCCGCCAGACGCAAAAAAAAGGGATGCAACACGAGGACTTCCCAGGAGGTCACCCATCCTAGTACTACTCTCGCCCAAGCACGCTTAACTTCGGAGTTCTGATGGGATCCGGTGCTTTAGTGCTGGTATGATCGCATCCGACATGTTATGCACTCATTTTCCTTTATGCTTGCCCCTCCCGCACCTTGTCTGCTCTATTTTGTACCATGCCCATCCCGCTTTTCCATCCCCACCACCGTTTCCCATCAGAAATAGCCGAGCACGAGTGCCCATAAAAAAATATCGTCGTAACTTCACTATGAATGTCGCCGCCAGACGCAAAAAAAAGGGATGCAACACGAGGACTTCCCAGGAGGTCACCCATCCTAGTACTACTCTCGCCCAAGCACGCTTAACTTCGGAGTTCTGATGGGATCCGGTGCTTTAGTGCTGGTATGATCGCATCCGACATGTTATGCACTCATTTTCCTTTATGCTTGCCCCTCCCGCACCTTGTCTGCTCTATTTTGTACCATGCCCATCCCGCTTTTCCATCCCCACCACCGTTTCCCATCAGAAATAGCCGAGCACGAGTGCCCATAAAAAAATATCGTCGTAACTTCACTATGAATGTCGCCGCCAGACGCAAAAAAAAAGGGATGCAACACGAGGACTTCCCAGGAGGTCACCCATCCTAGTACTACTCTCGCCCAAGCACGCTTAACTTCGGAGTTCTGATGGGATCCGGTGCTTTAGTGCTGGTATGATCGCATCCGACATGTTATGCACTCATTTTCCTTTATGCTTGCCCCTCCCGCACCTTGTCTGCTCTATTTTGTACCATGCCCATCCCGCTTTTCCATCCCCACCACCGTTTCCCATCAGAAATAGCCGAGCACGAGTGCCCATAAAAAAATATCGTCGTAACTTCACTATGAATGTCGCCGCCAGACGCAAAAAAGGGATGCAACACGAGGAAGGAGGTCACCCATCCTAGTACTACTCTCGGCATGCAACACGAGGACTTCCCAGGAGGTCACCCATCCTAGTACTACTCTCGCCCAAGCACGCTTAACTTCGGAGTTCTGATGGGATCCGGTGCTTTAGTGCTGGTATGATCGCATCCGACATGTTATGCACTCATTTTCCTTTATGCTTGCCCCTCCCGCACCTTGTCTGCTCTATTTTGTACCATGCCCATCCCGCTTTTCCATCCCCACCACCGTTTCCCATCAGAAATAGCCGAGCACGAGTGCCCATAAAAAAATATCGTCGTAACTTCACTATGAATGTCGCCGCCAGACGCAAAAAAAAAGGGATGCAACACGAGGACTTCCCAGGAGGTCACCCATCCTAGTACTACTCTCGCCCAAGCACGCTTAACTTCGGAGTTCTGATGGGATCCGGTGCTTTAGTGCTGGTATGATCGCATCCGACATGTTATGCACTCATTTTCCTTTATGCTTGCCCCTCCCGCACCTTGTCTGCTCTATTTTGTACCATGCCCATCCCGCTTTTCCATCCCCACCACCGTTTCCCATCAGAAATAGCCGAGCACGAGTGCCCATAAAAAAATATCGTCGTAACTTCACTATGAATGTCGCCGCCAGACGCAAAAAAAAGGGATGCAACACGAGGACTTCCCAGGAGGTCACCCATCCTAGTACTACTCTCGCCCAAGCACGCTTAACTTCGGAGTTCTGATGGGATCCGGTGCTTTAGTGCTGGTATGATCGCATCCGACATGTTATGCACTCATTTTCCTTTATGCTTGCCCCTCCCGCACCTTGTCTGCTCTATTTTGTACCATGCCCATCCCGCTTTTCCATCCCCACCACCGTTTCCCATCAGAAATAGCCGAGCACGAGTGCCCATAAAAAAATATCGTCGTAACTTCACTATGAATGTCGCCGCCAGACGCAAAAAAAAAGGGATGCAACACGAGGACTTCCCAGGAGGTCACCCATCCTAGTACTACTCTCGCCCAAGCACGCTTAACTTCGGAGTTCTGATGGGATCCGGTGCTTTAGTGCTGGTATGATCGCATCCGACATGTTATGCACTCATTTTCCTTTATGCTTGCCCCTCCCGCACCTTGTCTGCTCTATTTTGTACCATGCCCATCCCGCTTTTCCATCCCCACCACCGTTTCCCATCAGAAATAGCCGAGCACGAGTGCCCATAAAAAAATATCGTCGTAACTTCACTATGAATGTCGCCGCCAGACGCAAAAAAAAAGGGATGCAACACGAGGACTTCCCAGGAGGTCACCCATCCTAGTACTACTCTCGCCCAAGCACGCTTAACTTCGGAGTTCTGATGGGATCCGGTGCTTTAGTGCTGGTATGATCGCATCCGACATGTTATGCACTCATTTTCCTTTATGCTTGCCCCTCCCGCACCTTGTCTGCTCTATTTTGTACCATGCCCATCCCGCTTTTCCATCCCCACCACCGTTTCCCATCAGAAATAGCCGAGCACGAGTGCCCATAAAAAAATATCGTCGTAACTTCACTATGAATGTCGCCGCCAGACGCAAAAAAAAGGGATGCAACACGAGGACTTCCCAGGAGGTCACCCATCCTAGTACTACTCTCGCCCAAGCACGCTTAACTTCGGAGTTCTGATGGGATCCGGTGCTTTAGTGCTGGTATGATCGCATCCGACATGTTATGCACTCATTTTCCTTTATGCTTGCCCCTCCCGCACCTTGTCTGCTCTATTTTGTACCATGCCCATCCCGCTTTTCCATCCCCACCACCGTTTCCCATCAGAAATAGCCGAGCACGAGTGCCCATAAAAAAATATCGTCGTAACTTCACTATGAATGTCGCCGCCAGACGCAAAAAAAAGGGATGCAACACGAGGACTTCCCAGGAGGTCACCCATCCTAGTACTACTCTCGCCCAAGCACGCTTAACTTCGGAGTTCTGATGGGATCCGGTGCTTTAGTGCTGGTATGATCGCATCCGACATGTTATGCACTCATTTTCCTTTATGCTTGCCCCTCCCGCACCTTGTCTGCTCTATTTTGTACCATGCCCATCCCGCTTTTCCATCCCCACCACCGTTTCCCATCAGAAATAGCCGAGCACGAGTGCCCATAAAAAAATATCGTCGTAACTTCACTATGAATGTCGCCGCCAGACGCAAAAAAAAGGGATGCAACACGAGGACTTCCCAGGAGGTCACCCATCCTAGTACTACTCTCGCCCAAGCACGCTTAACTTCGGAGTTCTGATGGGATCCGGTGCTTTAGTGCTGGTATGATCGCATCCGACATGTTATGCACTCATTTTCCTTTATGCTTGCCCCTCCCGCACCTTGTCTGCTCTATTTTGTACCATGCCCATCCCGCTTTTCCATCCCCACCACCGTTTCCCATCAGAAATAGCCGAGCACGAGTGCCCATAAAAAAATATCGTCGTAACTTCACTATGAATGTCGCCGCCAGACGCAAAAAAAAGGGATGCAACACGAGGACTTCCCAGGAGGTCACCCATCCTAGTACTACTCTCGCCCAAGCACGCTTAACTTCGGAGTTCTGATGGGATCCGGTGCTTTAGTGCTGGTATGATCGCATCCGACATGTTATGCACTCATTTTCCTTTATGCTTGCCCCTCCCGCACCTTGTCTGCTCTATTTTGTACCATGCCCATCCCGCTTTTCCATCCCCACCACCGTTTCCCATCAGAAATAGCCGAGCACGAGTGCCCATAAAAAAATATCGTCGTAACTTCACTATGAATGTCGCCGCCAGACGCAAAAAAAAGGGATGCAACACGAGGACTTCCCAGGAGGTCACCCATCCTAGTACTACTCTCGCCCAAGCACGCTTAACTTCGGAGTTCTGATGGGATCCGGTGCTTTAGTGCTGGTATGATCGCATCCGACATGTTATGCACTCATTTTCCTTTATGCTTGCCCCTCCCGCACCTTGTCTGCTCTATTTTGTACCATGCCCATCCCGCTTTTCCATCCCCACCACCGTTTCCCATCAGAAATAGCCGAGCACGAGTGCCCATAAAAAAATATCGTCGTAACTTCACTATGAATGTCGCCGCCAGACGCAAAAAAAAGGGATGCAACACGAGGACTTCCCAGGAGGTCACCCATCCTAGTACTACTCTCGCCCAAGCACGCTTAACTTCGGAGTTCTGATGGGATCCGGTGCTTTAGTGCTGGTATGATCGCATCCGACATGTTATGCACTCATTTTCCTTTATGCTTGCCCCTCCCGCACCTTGTCTGCTCTATTTTGTACCATGCCCATCCCGCTTTTCCATCCCCACCACCGTTTCCCATCAGAAATAGCCGAGCACGAGTGCCCATAAAAAAATATCGTCGTAACTTCACTATGAATGTCGCCGCCAGACGCAAAAAAAAGGGATGCAACACGAGGACTTCCCAGGAGGTCACCCATCCTAGTACTACTCTCGCCCAAGCACGCTTAACTTCGGAGTTCTGATGGGATCCGGTGCTTTAGTGCTGGTATGATCGCATCCGACATGTTATGCACTCATTTTCCTTTATGCTTGCCCCTCCCGCACCTTGTCTGCTCTATTTTGTACCATGCCCATCCCGCTTTTCCATCCCCACCACCGTTTCCCATCAGAAATAGCCGAGCACGAGTGCCCATAAAAAAATATCGTCGTAACTTCACTATGAATGTCGCCGCCAGACGCAAAAAAAAGGGATGCAACACGAGGACTTCCCAGGAGGTCACCCATCCTAGTACTACTCTCGCCCAAGCACGCTTAACTTCGGAGTTCTGATGGGATCCGGTGCTTTAGTGCTGGTATGATCGCATCCGACATGTTATGCACTCATTTTCCTTTATGCTTGCCCCTCCCGCACCTTGTCTGCTCTATTTTGTACCATGCCCATCCCGCTTTTCCATCCCCACCACCGTTTCCCATCAGAAATAGCCGAGCACGAGTGCCCATAAAAAAATATCGTCGTAACTTCACTATGAATGTCGCCGCCAGACGCAAAAAAAAGGGATGCAACACGAGGACTTCCCAGGAGGTCACCCATCCTAGTACTACTCTCGCCCAAGCACGCTTAACTTCGGAGTTCTGATGGGATCCGGTGCTTTAGTGCTGGTATGATCGCATCCGACATGTTATGCACTCATTTTCCTTTATGCTTGCCCCTCCCGCACCTTGTCTGCTCTATTTTGTACCATGCCCATCCCGCTTTTCCATCCCCACCACCGTTTCCCATCAGAAATAGCCGAGCACGAGTGCCCATAAAAAAATATCGTCGTAACTTCACTATGAATGTCGCCGCCAGACGCAAAAAAAAGGGATGCAACACGAGGACTTCCCAGGAGGTCACCCATCCTAGTACTACTCTCGCCCAAGCACGCTTAACTTCGGAGTTCTGATGGGATCCGGTGCTTTAGTGCTGGTATGATCGCATCCGACATGTTATGCACTCATTTTCCTTTATGCTTGCCCCTCCCGCACCTTGTCTGCTCTATTTTGTACCATGCCCATCCCGCTTTTCCATCCCCACCACCGTTTCCCATCAGAAATAGCCGAGCACGAGTGCCCATAAAAAAATATCGTCGTAACTTCACTATGAATGTCGCCGCCAGACGCAAAAAAAAGGGATGCAACACGAGGACTTCCCAGGAGGTCACCCATCCTAGTACTACTCTCGCCCAAGCACGCTTAACTTCGGAGTTCTGATGGGATCCGGTGCTTTAGTGCTGGTATGATCGCATCCGACATGTTATGCACTCATTTTCCTTTATGCTTGCCCCTCCCGCACCTTGTCTGCTCTATTTTGTACCATGCCCATCCCGCTTTTCCATCCCCACCACCGTTTCCCATCAGAAATAGCCGAGCACGAGTGCCCATAAAAAAATATCGTCGTAACTTCACTATGAATGTCGCCGCCAGACGCAAAAAAAAGGGATGCAACACGAGGACTTCCCAGGAGGTCACCCATCCTAGTACTACTCTCGCCCAAGCACGCTTAACTTCGGAGTTCTGATGGGATCCGGTGCTTTAGTGCTGGTATGATCGCATCCGACATGTTATGCACTCATTTTCCTTTATGCTTGCCCCTCCCGCACCTTGTCTGCTCTATTTTGTACCATGCCCATCCCGCTTTTCCATCCCCACCACCGTTTCCCATCAGAAATAGCCGAGCACGAGTGCCCATAAAAAAATATCGTCGTAACTTCACTATGAATGTCGCCGCCAGACGCAAAAAAAAGGGATGCAACACGAGGACTTCCCAGGAGGTCACCCATCCTAGTACTACTCTCGCCCAAGCACGCTTAACTTCGGAGTTCTGATGGGATCCGGTGCTTTAGTGCTGGTATGATCGCATCCGACATGTTATGCACTCATTTTCCTTTATGCTTGCCCCTCCCGCACCTTGTCTGCTCTATTTTGTACCATGCCCATCCCGCTTTTCCATCCCCACCACCGTTTCCCATCAGAAATAGCCGAGCACGAGTGCCCATAAAAAAATATCGTCGTAACTTCACTATGAATGTCGCCGCCAGACGCAAAAAAAAGGGATGCAACACGAGGACTTCCCAGGAGGTCACCCATCCTAGTACTACTCTCGCCCAAGCACGCTTAACTTCGGAGTTCTGATGGGATCCGGTGCTTTAGTGCTGGTATGATCGCATCCGACATGTTATGCACTCATTTTCCTTTATGCTTGCCCCTCCCGCACCTTGTCTGCTCTATTTTGTACCATGCCCATCCCGCTTTTCCATCCCCACCACCGTTTCCCATCAGAAATAGCCGAGCACGAGTGCCCATAAAAAAATATCGTCGTAACTTCACTATGAATGTCGCCGCCAGACGCAAAAAAAAAGGGATGCAACACGAGGACTTCCCAGGAGGTCACCCATCCTAGTACTACTCTCGCCCAAGCACGCTTAACTTCGGAGTTCTGATGGGATCCGGTGCTTTAGTGCTGGTATGATCGCATCCGACATGTTATGCACTCATTTTCCTTTATGCTTGCCCCTCCCGCACCTTGTCTGCTCTATTTTGTACCATGCCCATCCCGCTTTTCCATCCCCACCACCGTTTCCCATCAGAAATAGCCGAGCACGAGTGCCCATAAAAAAATATCGTCGTAACTTCACTATGAATGTCGCCGCCAGACGCAAAAAAAAGGGATGCAACACGAGGACTTCCCAGGAGGTCACCCATCCTAGTACTACTCTCGCCCAAGCACGCTTAACTTCGGAGTTCTGATGGGATCCGGTGCTTTAGTGCTGGTATGATCGCATCCGACATGTTATGCACTCATTTTCCTTTATGCTTGCCCCTCCCGCACCTTGTCTGCTCTATTTTGTACCATGCCCATCCCGCTTTTCCATCCCCACCACCGTTTCCCATCAGAAATAGCCGAGCACGAGTGCCCATAAAAAAATATCGTCGTAACTTCACTATGAATGTCGCCGCCAGACGCAAAAAAAAGGGATGCAACACGAGGACTTCCCAGGAGGTCACCCATCCTAGTACTACTCTCGCCCAAGCACGCTTAACTTCGGAGTTCTGATGGGATCCGGTGCTTTAGTGCTGGTATGATCGCATCCGACATGTTATGCACTCATTTTCCTTTATGCTTGCCCCTCCCGCACCTTGTCTGCTCTATTTTGTACCATGCCCATCCCGCTTTTCCATCCCCACCACCGTTTCCCATCAGAAATAGCCGAGCACGAGTGCCCATAAAAAAATATCGTCGTAACTTCACTATGAATGTCGCCGCCAGACGCAAAAAAAAGGGATGCAACACGAGGACTTCCCAGGAGGTCACCCATCCTAGTACTACTCTCGCCCAAGCACGCTTAACTTCGGAGTTCTGATGGGATCCGGTGCTTTAGTGCTGGTATGATCGCATCCGACATGTTATGCACTCATTTTCCTTTATGCTTGCCCCTCCCGCACCTTGTCTGCTCTATTTTGTACCATGCCCATCCCGCTTTTCCATCCCCACCACCGTTTCCCATCAGAAATAGCCGAGCACGAGTGCCCATAAAAAAATATCGTCGTAACTTCACTATGAATGTCGCCGCCAGACGCAAAAAAAAGGGATGCAACACGAGGACTTCCCAGGAGGTCACCCATCCTAGTACTACTCTCGCCCAAGCACGCTTAACTTCGGAGTTCTGATGGGATCCGGTGCTTTAGTGCTGGTATGATCGCATCCGACATGTTATGCACTCATTTTCCTTTATGCTTGCCCCTCCCGCACCTTGTCTGCTCTATTTTGTACCATGCCCATCCCGCTTTTCCATCCCCACCACCGTTTCCCATCAGAAATAGCCGAGCACGAGTGCCCATAAAAAAATATCGTCGTAACTTCACTATGAATGTCGCCGCCAGACGCAAAAAAAAAGGGATGCAACACGAGGACTTCCCAGGAGGTCACCCATCCTAGTACTACTCTCGCCCAAGCACGCTTAACTTCGGAGTTCTGATGGGATCCGGTGCTTTAGTGCTGGTATGATCGCATCCGACATGTTATGCACTCATTTTCCTTTATGCTTGCCCCTCCCGCACCTTGTCTGCTCTATTTTGTACCATGCCCATCCCGCTTTTCCATCCCCACCACCGTTTCCCATCAGAAATAGCCGAGCACGAGTGCCCATAAAAAAATATCGTCGTAACTTCACTATGAATGTCGCCGCCAGACGCAAAAAAAAAGGGATGCAACACGAGGACTTCCCAGGAGGTCACCCATCCTAGTACTACTCTCGCCCAAGCACGCTTAACTTCGGAGTTCTGATGGGATCCGGTGCTTTAGTGCTGGTATGATCGCATCCGACATGTTATGCACTCATTTTCCTTTATGCTTGCCCCTCCCGCACCTTGTCTGCTCTATTTTGTACCATGCCCATCCCGCTTTTCCATCCCCACCACCGTTTCCCATCAGAAATAGCCGAGCACGAGTGCCCATAAAAAAATATCGTCGTAACTTCACTATGAATGTCGCCGCCAGACGCAAAAAAAAGGGATGCAACACGAGGACTTCCCAGGAGGTCACCCATCCTAGTACTACTCTCGCCCAAGCACGCTTAACTTCGGAGTTCTGATGGGATCCGGTGCTTTAGTGCTGGTATGATCGCATCCGACATGTTATGCACTCATTTTCCTTTATGCTTGCCCCTCCCGCACCTTGTCTGCTCTATTTTGTACCATGCCCATCCCGCTTTTCCATCCCCACCACCGTTTCCCATCAGAAATAGCCGAGCACGAGTGCCCATAAAAAAATATCGTCGTAACTTCACTATGAATGTCGCCGCCAGACGCAAAAAAAAAGGGATGCAACACGAGGACTTCCCAGGAGGTCACCCATCCTAGTACTACTCTCGCCCAAGCACGCTTAACTTCGGAGTTCTGATGGGATCCGGTGCTTTAGTGCTGGTATGATCGCATCCGACATGTTATGCACTCATTTTCCTTTATGCTTGCCCCTCCCGCACCTTGTCTGCTCTATTTTGTACCATGCCCATCCCGCTTTTCCATCCCCACCACCGTTTCCCATCAGAAATAGCCGAGCACGAGTGCCCATAAAAAAATATCGTCGTAACTTCACTATGAATGTCGCCGCCAGACGCAAAAAAAAAGGGATGCAACACGAGGACTTCCCAGGAGGTCACCCATCCTAGTACTACTCTCGCCCAAGCACGCTTAACTTCGGAGTTCTGATGGGATCCGGTGCTTTAGTGCTGGTATGATCGCATCCGACATGTTATGCACTCATTTTCCTTTATGCTTGCCCCTCCCGCACCTTGTCTGCTCTATTTTGTACCATGCCCATCCCGCTTTTCCATCCCCACCACCGTTTCCCATCAGAAATAGCCGAGCACGAGTGCCCATAAAAAAATATCGTCGTAACTTCACTATGAATGTCGCCGCCAGACGCAAAAAAAAGGGATGCAACACGAGGACTTCCCAGGAGGTCACCCATCCTAGTACTACTCTCGCCCAAGCACGCTTAACTTCGGAGTTCTGATGGGATCCGGTGCTTTAGTGCTGGTATGATCGCATCCGACATGTTATGCACTCATTTTCCTTTATGCTTGCCCCTCCCGCACCTTGTCTGCTCTATTTTGTACCATGCCCATCCCGCTTTTCCATCCCCACCACCGTTTCCCATCAGAAATAGCCGAGCACGAGTGCCCATAAAAAAATATCGTCGTAACTTCACTATGAATGTCGCCGCCAGACGCAAAAAAAAAGGGATGCAACACGAGGACTTCCCAGGAGGTCACCCATCCTAGTACTACTCTCGCCCAAGCACGCTTAACTTCGGAGTTCTGATGGGATCCGGTGCTTTAGTGCTGGTATGATCGCATCCGACATGTTATGCACTCATTTTCCTTTATGCTTGCCCCTCCCGCACCTTGTCTGCTCTATTTTGTACCATGCCCATCCCGCTTTTCCATCCCCACCACCGTTTCCCATCAGAAATAGCCGAGCACGAGTGCCCATAAAAAAATATCGTCGTAACTTCACTATGAATGTCGCCGCCAGACGCAAAAAAAAGGGATGCAACACGAGGACTTCCCAGGAGGTCACCCATCCTAGTACTACTCTCGCCCAAGCACGCTTAACTTCGGAGTTCTGATGGGATCCGGTGCTTTAGTGCTGGTATGATCGCATCCGACATGTTATGCACTCATTTTCCTTTATGCTTGCCCCTCCCGCACCTTGTCTGCTCTATTTTGTACCATGCCCATCCCGCTTTTCCATCCCCACCACCGTTTCCCATCAGAAATAGCCGAGCACGAGTGCCCATAAAAAAATATCGTCGTAACTTCACTATGAATGTCGCCGCCAGACGCAAAAAAAAGGGATGCAACACGAGGACTTCCCAGGAGGTCACCCATCCTAGTACTACTCTCGCCCAAGCACGCTTAACTTCGGAGTTCTGATGGGATCCGGTGCTTTAGTGCTGGTATGATCGCATCCGACATGTTATGCACTCATTTTCCTTTATGCTTGCCCCTCCCGCACCTTGTCTGCTCTATTTTGTACCATGCCCATCCCGCTTTTCCATCCCCACCACCGTTTCCCATCAGAAATAGCCGAGCACGAGTGCCCATAAAAAAATATCGTCGTAACTTCACTATGAATGTCGCCGCCAGACGCAAAAAAAAGGGATGCAACACGAGGACTTCCCAGGAGGTCACCCATCCTAGTACTACTCTCGCCCAAGCACGCTTAACTTCGGAGTTCTGATGGGATCCGGTGCTTTAGTGCTGGTATGATCGCATCCGACATGTTATGCACTCATTTTCCTTTATGCTTGCCCCTCCCGCACCTTGTCTGCTCTATTTTGTACCATGCCCATCCCGCTTTTCCATCCCCACCACCGTTTCCCATCAGAAATAGCCGAGCACGAGTGCCCATAAAAAAATATCGTCGTAACTTCACTATGAATGTCGCCGCCAGACGCAAAAAAGGGATGCAACACGAGGACTTCCCAGGAGGTCACCCATCCTAGTACTACTCTCGCCCAAGCACGCTTAACTTCGGAGTTCTGATGGGATCCGGTGCTTTAGTGCTGGTATGATCGCATCCGACATGTTATGCACTCATTTTCCTTTATGCTTGCCCCTCCCGCACCTTGTCTGCTCTATTTTGTACCATGCCCATCCCGCTTTTCCATCCCCACCACCGTTTCCCATCAGAAATAGCCGAGCACGAGTGCCCATAAAAAAATATCGTCGTAACTTCACTATGAATGTCGCCGCCAGACGCAAAAAAAAAGGGATGCAACACGAGGACTTCCCAGGAGGTCACCCATCCTAGTACTACTCTCGCCCAAGCACGCTTAACTTCGGAGTTCTGATGGGATCCGGTGCTTTAGTGCTGGTATGATCGCATCCGACATGTTATGCACTCATTTTCCTTTATGCTTGCCCCTCCCGCACCTTGTCTGCTCTATTTTGTACCATGCCCATCCCGCTTTTCCATCCCCACCACCGTTTCCCATCAGAAATAGCCGAGCACGAGTGCCCATAAAAAAATATCGTCGTAACTTCACTATGAATGTCGCCGCCAGACGCAAAAAAAAGGGATGCAACACGAGGACTTCCCAGGAGGTCACCCATCCTAGTACTACTCTCGCCCAAGCACGCTTAACTTCGGAGTTCTGATGGGATCCGGTGCTTTAGTGCTGGTATGATCGCATCCGACATGTTATGCACTCATTTTCCTTTATGCTTGCCCCTCCCGCACCTTGTCTGCTCTATTTTGTACCATGCCCATCCCGCTTTTCCATCCCCACCACCGTTTCCCATCAGAAATAGCCGAGCACGAGTGCCCATAAAAAAATATCGTCGTAACTTCACTATGAATGTCGCCGCCAGACGCAAAAAAAAGGGATGCAACACGAGGACTTCCCAGGAGGTCACCCATCCTAGTACTACTCTCGCCCAAGCACGCTTAACTTCGGAGTTCTGATGGGATCCGGTGCTTTAGTGCTGGTATGATCGCATCCGACATGTTATGCACTCATTTTCCTTTATGCTTGCCCCTCCCGCACCTTGTCTGCTCTATTTTGTACCATGCCCATCCCGCTTTTCCATCCCCACCACCGTTTCCCATCAGAAATAGCCGAGCACGAGTGCCCATAAAAAAATATCGTCGTAACTTCACTATGAATGTCGCCGCCAGACGCAAAAAAAAGGGATGCAACACGAGGACTTCCCAGGAGGTCACCCATCCTAGTACTACTCTCGCCCAAGCACGCTTAACTTCGGAGTTCTGATGGGATCCGGTGCTTTAGTGCTGGTATGATCGCATCCGACATGTTATGCACTCATTTTCCTTTATGCTTGCCCCTCCCGCACCTTGTCTGCTCTATTTTGTACCATGCCCATCCCGCTTTTCCATCCCCACCACCGTTTCCCATCAGAAATAGCCGAGCACGAGTGCCCATAAAAAAATATCGTCGTAACTTCACTATGAATGTCGCCGCCAGACGCAAAAAAAAAGGGATGCAACACGAGGACTTCCCAGGAGGTCACCCATCCTAGTACTACTCTCGCCCAAGCACGCTTAACTTCGGAGTTCTGATGGGATCCGGTGCTTTAGTGCTGGTATGATCGCATCCGACATGTTATGCACTCATTTTCCTTTATGCTTGCCCCTCCCGCACCTTGTCTGCTCTATTTTGTACCATGCCCATCCCGCTTTTCCATCCCCACCACCGTTTCCCATCAGAAATAGCCGAGCACGAGTGCCCATAAAAAAATATCGTCGTAACTTCACTATGAATGTCGCCGCCAGACGCAAAAAAAAGGGATGCAACACGAGGACTTCCCAGGAGGTCACCCATCCTAGTACTACTCTCGCCCAAGCACGCTTAACTTCGGAGTTCTGATGGGATCCGGTGCTTTAGTGCTGGTATGATCGCATCCGACATGTTATGCACTCATTTTCCTTTATGCTTGCCCCTCCCGCACCTTGTCTGCTCTATTTTGTACCATGCCCATCCCGCTTTTCCATCCCCACCACCGTTTCCCATCAGAAATAGCCGAGCACGAGTGCCCATAAAAAAATATCGTCGTAACTTCACTATGAATGTCGCCGCCAGACGCAAAAAAAAGGGATGCAACACGAGGACTTCCCAGGAGGTCACCCATCCTAGTACTACTCTCGCCCAAGCACGCTTAACTTCGGAGTTCTGATGGGATCCGGTGCTTTAGTGCTGGTATGATCGCATCCGACATGTTATGCACTCATTTTCCTTTATGCTTGCCCCTCCCGCACCTTGTCTGCTCTATTTTGTACCATGCCCATCCCGCTTTTCCATCCCCACCACCGTTTCCCATCAGAAATAGCCGAGCACGAGTGCCCATAAAAAAATATCGTCGTAACTTCACTATGAATGTCGCCGCCAGACGCAAAAAAAAGGGATGCAACACGAGGACTTCCCAGGAGGTCACCCATCCTAGTACTACTCTCGCCCAAGCACGCTTAACTTCGGAGTTCTGATGGGATCCGGTGCTTTAGTGCTGGTATGATCGCATCCGACATGTTATGCACTCATTTTCCTTTATGCTTGCCCCTCCCGCACCTTGTCTGCTCTATTTTGTACCATGCCCATCCCGCTTTTCCATCCCCACCACCGTTTCCCATCAGAAATAGCCGAGCACGAGTGCCCATAAAAAAATATCGTCGTAACTTCACTATGAATGTCGCCGCCAGACGCAAAAAAAAGGGATGCAACACGAGGACTTCCCAGGAGGTCACCCATCCTAGTACTACTCTCGCCCAAGCACGCTTAACTTCGGAGTTCTGATGGGATCCGGTGCTTTAGTGCTGGTATGATCGCATCCGACATGTTATGCACTCATTTTCCTTTATGCTTGCCCCTCCCGCACCTTGTCTGCTCTATTTTGTACCATGCCCATCCCGCTTTTCCATCCCCACCACCGTTTCCCATCAGAAATAGCCGAGCACGAGTGCCCATAAAAAAATATCGTCGTAACTTCACTATGAATGTCGCCGCCAGACGCAAAAAAAAGGGATGCAACACGAGGACTTCCCAGGAGGTCACCCATCCTAGTACTACTCTCGCCCAAGCACGCTTAACTTCGGAGTTCTGATGGGATCCGGTGCTTTAGTGCTGGTATGATCGCATCCGACATGTTATGCACTCATTTTCCTTTATGCTTGCCCCTCCCGCACCTTGTCTGCTCTATTTTGTACCATGCCCATCCCGCTTTTCCATCCCCACCACCGTTTCCCATCAGAAATAGCCGAGCACGAGTGCCCATAAAAAAATATCGTCGTAACTTCACTATGAATGTCGCCGCCAGACGCAAAAAAAAGGGATGCAACACGAGGACTTCCCAGGAGGTCACCCATCCTAGTACTACTCTCGCCCAAGCACGCTTAACTTCGGAGTTCTGATGGGATCCGGTGCTTTAGTGCTGGTATGATCGCATCCGACATGTTATGCACTCATTTTCCTTTATGCTTGCCCCTCCCGCACCTTGTCTGCTCTATTTTGTACCATGCCCATCCCGCTTTTCCATCCCCACCACCGTTTCCCATCAGAAATAGCCGAGCACGAGTGCCCATAAAAAAATATCGTCGTAACTTCACTATGAATGTCGCCGCCAGACGCAAAAAAAAAGGGATGCAACACGAGGACTTCCCAGGAGGTCACCCATCCTAGTACTACTCTCGCCCAAGCACGCTTAACTTCGGAGTTCTGATGGGATCCGGTGCTTTAGTGCTGGTATGATCGCATCCGACATGTTATGCACTCATTTTCCTTTATGCTTGCCCCTCCCGCACCTTGTCTGCTCTATTTTGTACCATGCCCATCCCGCTTTTCCATCCCCACCACCGTTTCCCATCAGAAATAGCCGAGCACGAGTGCCCATAAAAAAATATCGTCGTAACTTCACTATGAATGTCGCCGCCAGACGCAAAAAAAAGGGATGCAACACGAGGACTTCCCAGGAGGTCACCCATCCTAGTACTACTCTCGCCCAAGCACGCTTAACTTCGGAGTTCTGATGGGATCCGGTGCTTTAGTGCTGGTATGATCGCATCCGACATGTTATGCACTCATTTTCCTTTATGCTTGCCCCTCCCGCACCTTGTCTGCTCTATTTTGTACCATGCCCATCCCGCTTTTCCATCCCCACCACCGTTTCCCATCAGAAATAGCCGAGCACGAGTGCCCATAAAAAAATATCGTCGTAACTTCACTATGAATGTCGCCGCCAGACGCAAAAAAAAGGGATGCAACACGAGGACTTCCCAGGAGGTCACCCATCCTAGTACTACTCTCGCCCAAGCACGCTTAACTTCGGAGTTCTGATGGGATCCGGTGCTTTAGTGCTGGTATGATCGCATCCGACATGTTATGCACTCATTTTCCTTTATGCTTGCCCCTCCCGCACCTTGTCTGCTCTATTTTGTACCATGCCCATCCCGCTTTTCCATCCCCACCACCGTTTCCCATCAGAAATAGCCGAGCACGAGTGCCCATAAAAAAATATCGTCGTAACTTCACTATGAATGTCGCCGCCAGACGCAAAAAAAAAGGGATGCAACACGAGGACTTCCCAGGAGGTCACCCATCCTAGTACTACTCTCGCCCAAGCACGCTTAACTTCGGAGTTCTGATGGGATCCGGTGCTTTAGTGCTGGTATGATCGCATCCGACATGTTATGCACTCATTTTCCTTTATGCTTGCCCCTCCCGCACCTTGTCTGCTCTATTTTGTACCATGCCCATCCCGCTTTTCCATCCCCACCACCGTTTCCCATCAGAAATAGCCGAGCACGAGTGCCCATAAAAAAATATCGTCGTAACTTCACTATGAATGTCGCCGCCAGACGCAAAAAAAAGGGATGCAACACGAGGACTTCCCAGGAGGTCACCCATCCTAGTACTACTCTCGCCCAAGCACGCTTAACTTCGGAGTTCTGATGGGATCCGGTGCTTTAGTGCTGGTATGATCGCATCCGACATGTTATGCACTCATAAAAAAAGGGATGCAACACGAGGACTTCCCAGGAGGTCACCCATCCTAGTACTACTCTCGCCCAAGCACGCTTAACTTCGGAGTTCTGATGGGATCCGGTGCTTTAGTGCTGGTATGATCGCATCCGACATGTTATGCACTCATTTTCCTTTATGCTTGCCCCTCCCGCACCTTGTCTGCTCTATTTTGTACCATGCCCATCCCGCTTTTCCATCCCCACCACCGTTTCCCATCAGAAATAGCCGAGCACGAGTGCCCATAAAAAAATATCGTCGTAACTTCACTATGAATGTCGCCGCCAGACGCAAAAAAAAGGGATGCAACACGAGGACTTCCCAGGAGGTCACCCATCCTAGTACTACTCTCGCCCAAGCACGCTTAACTTCGGAGTTCTGATGGGATCCGGTGCTTTAGTGCTGGTATGATCGCATCCGACATGTTATGCACTCATTTTCCTTTATGCTTGCCCCTCCCGCACCTTGTCTGCTCTATTTTGTACCATGCCCATCCCGCTTTTCCATCCCCACCACCGTTTCCCATCAGAAATAGCCGAGCACGAGTGCCCATAAAAAAATATCGTCGTAACTTCACTATGAATGTCGCCGCCAGACGCAAAAAAAAGGGATGCAACACGAGGACTTCCCAGGAGGTCACCCATCCTAGTACTACTCTCGCCCAAGCACGCTTAACTTCGGAGTTCTGATGGGATCCGGTGCTTTAGTGCTGGTATGATCGCATCCGACATGTTATGCACTCATTTTCCTTTATGCTTGCCCCTCCCGCACCTTGTCTGCTCTATTTTGTACCATGCCCATCCCGCTTTTCCATCCCCACCACCGTTTCCCATCAGAAATAGCCGAGCACGAGTGCCCATAAAAAAATATCGTCGTAACTTCACTATGAATGTCGCCGCCAGACGCAAAAAAAAGGGATGCAACACGAGGACTTCCCAGGAGGTCACCCATCCTAGTACTACTCTCGCCCAAGCACGCTTAACTTCGGAGTTCTGATGGGATCCGGTGCTTTAGTGCTGGTATGATCGCATCCGACATGTTATGCACTCATTTTCCTTTATGCTTGCCCCTCCCGCACCTTGTCTGCTCTATTTTGTACCATGCCCATCCCGCTTTTCCATCCCCACCACCGTTTCCCATCAGAAATAGCCGAGCACGAGTGCCCATAAAAAAATATCGTCGTAACTTCACTATGAATGTCGCCGCCAGACGCAAAAAAAAGGGATGCAACACGAGGACTTCCCAGGAGGTCACCCATCCTAGTACTACTCTCGCCCAAGCACGCTTAACTTCGGAGTTCTGATGGGATCCGGTGCTTTAGTGCTGGTATGATCGCATCCGACATGTTATGCACTCATTTTCCTTTATGCTTGCCCCTCCCGCACCTTGTCTGCTCTATTTTGTACCATGCCCATCCCGCTTTTCCATCCCCACCACCGTTTCCCATCAGAAATAGCCGAGCACGAGTGCCCATAAAAAAATATCGTCGTAACTTCACTATGAATGTCGCCGCCAGACGCAAAAAAAAGGGATGCAACACGAGGACTTCCCAGGAGGTCACCCATCCTAGTACTACTCTCGCCCAAGCACGCTTAACTTCGGAGTTCTGATGGGATCCGGTGCTTTAGTGCTGGTATGATCGCATCCGACATGTTATGCACTCATTTTCCTTTATGCTTGCCCCTCCCGCACCTTGTCTGCTCTATTTTGTACCATGCCCATCCCGCTTTTCCATCCCCACCACCGTTTCCCATCAGAAATAGCCGAGCACGAGTGCCCATAAAAAAATATCGTCGTAACTTCACTATGAATGTCGCCGCCAGACGCAAAAAAAGGGATGCAACACGAGGACTTCCCAGGAGGTCACCCATCCTAGTACTACTCTCGCCCAAGCACGCTTAACTTCGGAGTTCTGATGGGATCCGGTGCTTTAGTGCTGGTATGATCGCATCCGACATGTTATGCACTCATTTTCCTTTATGCTTGCCCCTCCCGCACCTTGTCTGCTCTATTTTGTACCATGCCCATCCCGCTTTTCCATCCCCACCACCGTTTCCCATCAGAAATAGCCGAGCACGAGTGCCCATAAAAAAATATCGTCGTAACTTCACTATGAATGTCGCCGCCAGACGCAAAAAAAAGGGATGCAACACGAGGACTTCCCAGGAGGTCACCCATCCTAGTACTACTCTCGCCCAAGCACGCTTAACTTCGGAGTTCTGATGGGATCCGGTGCTTTAGTGCTGGTATGATCGCATCCGACATGTTATGCACTCATTTTCCTTTATGCTTGCCCCTCCCGCACCTTGTCTGCTCTATTTTGTACCATGCCCATCCCGCTTTTCCATCCCCACCACCGTTTCCCATCAGAAATAGCCGAGCACGAGTGCCCATAAAAAAATATCGTCGTAACTTCACTATGAATGTCGCCGCCAGACGCAAAAAAAAGGGATGCAACACGAGGACTTCCCAGGAGGTCACCCATCCTAGTACTACTCTCGCCCAAGCACGCTTAACTTCGGAGTTCTGATGGGATCCGGTGCTTTAGTGCTGGTATGATCGCATCCGACATGTTATGCACTCATTTTCCTTTATGCTTGCCCCTCCCGCACCTTGTCTGCTCTATTTTGTACCATGCCCATCCCGCTTTTCCATCCCCACCACCGTTTCCCATCAGAAATAGCCGAGCACGAGTGCCCATAAAAAAATATCGTCGTAACTTCACTATGAATGTCGCCGCCAGACGCAAAAAAAAGGGATGCAACACGAGGACTTCCCAGGAGGTCACCCATCCTAGTACTACTCTCGCCCAAGCACGCTTAACTTCGGAGTTCTGATGGGATCCGGTGCTTTAGTGCTGGTATGATCGCATCCGACATGTTATGCACTCATTTTCCTTTATGCTTGCCCCTCCCGCACCTTGTCTGCTCTATTTTGTACCATGCCCATCCCGCTTTTCCATCCCCACCACCGTTTCCCATCAGAAATAGCCGAGCACGAGTGCCCATAAAAAAATATCGTCGTAACTTCACTATGAATGTCGCCGCCAGACGCAAAAAAAAGGGATGCAACACGAGGACTTCCCAGGAGGTCACCCATCCTAGTACTACTCTCGCCCAAGCACGCTTAACTTCGGAGTTCTGATGGGATCCGGTGCTTTAGTGCTGGTATGATCGCATCCGACATGTTATGCACTCATTTTCCTTTATGCTTGCCCCTCCCGCACCTTGTCTGCTCTATTTTGTACCATGCCCATCCCGCTTTTCCATCCCCACCACCGTTTCCCATCAGAAATAGCCGAGCACGAGTGCCCATAAAAAAATATCGTCGTAACTTCACTATGAATGTCGCCGCCAGACGCAAAAAAAAAGGGATGCAACACGAGGACTTCCCAGGAGGTCACCCATCCTAGTACTACTCTCGCCCAAGCACGCTTAACTTCGGAGTTCTGATGGGATCCGGTGCTTTAGTGCTGGTATGATCGCATCCGACATGTTATGCACTCATTTTCCTTTATGCTTGCCCCTCCCGCACCTTGTCTGCTCTATTTTGTACCATGCCCATCCCGCTTTTCCATCCCCACCACCGTTTCCCATCAGAAATAGCCGAGCACGAGTGCCCATAAAAAAATATCGTCGTAACTTCACTATGAATGTCGCCGCCAGACGCAAAAAAAAAGGGATGCAACACGAGGACTTCCCAGGAGGTCACCCATCCTAGTACTACTCTCGCCCAAGCACGCTTAACTTCGGAGTTCTGATGGGATCCGGTGCTTTAGTGCTGGTATGATCGCATCCGACATGTTATGCACTCATTTTCCTTTATGCTTGCCCCTCCCGCACCTTGTCTGCTCTATTTTGTACCATGCCCATCCCGCTTTTCCATCCCCACCACCGTTTCCCATCAGAAATAGCCGAGCACGAGTGCCCATAAAAAAATATCGTCGTAACTTCACTATGAATGTCGCCGCCAGACGCAAAAAAAAGGGATGCAACACGAGGACTTCCCAGGAGGTCACCCATCCTAGTACTACTCTCGCCCAAGCACGCTTAACTTCGGAGTTCTGATGGGATCCGGTGCTTTAGTGCTGGTATGATCGCATCCGACATGTTATGCACTCATTTTCCTTTATGCTTGCCCCTCCCGCACCTTGTCTGCTCTATTTTGTACCATGCCCATCCCGCTTTTCCATCCCCACCACCGTTTCCCATCAGAAATAGCCGAGCACGAGTGCCCATAAAAAAATATCGTCGTAACTTCACTATGAATGTCGCCGCCAGACGCAAAAAAAAGGGATGCAACACGAGGACTTCCCAGGAGGTCACCCATCCTAGTACTACTCTCGCCCAAGCACGCTTAACTTCGGAGTTCTGATGGGATCCGGTGCTTTAGTGCTGGTATGATCGCATCCGACATGTTATGCACTCATTTTCCTTTATGCTTGCCCCTCCCGCACCTTGTCTGCTCTATTTTGTACCATGCCCATCCCGCTTTTCCATCCCCACCACCGTTTCCCATCAGAAATAGCCGAGCACGAGTGCCCATAAAAAAATATCGTCGTAACTTCACTATGAATGTCGCCGCCAGACGCAAAAAAAAGGGATGCAACACGAGGACTTCCCAGGAGGTCACCCATCCTAGTACTACTCTCGCCCAAGCACGCTTAACTTCGGAGTTCTGATGGGATCCGGTGCTTTAGTGCTGGTATGATCGCATCCGACATGTTATGCACTCATTTTCCTTTATGCTTGCCCCTCCCGCACCTTGTCTGCTCTATTTTGTACCATGCCCATCCCGCTTTTCCATCCCCACCACCGTTTCCCATCAGAAATAGCCGAGCACGAGTGCCCATAAAAAAATATCGTCGTAACTTCACTATGAATGTCGCCGCCAGACGCAAAAAAAAGGGATGCAACACGAGGACTTCCCAGGAGGTCACCCATCCTAGTACTACTCTCGCCCAAGCACGCTTAACTTCGGAGTTCTGATGGGATCCGGTGCTTTAGTGCTGGTATGATCGCATCCGACATGTTATGCACTCATTTTCCTTTATGCTTGCCCCTCCCGCACCTTGTCTGCTCTATTTTGTACCATGCCCATCCCGCTTTTCCATCCCCACCACCGTTTCCCATCAGAAATAGCCGAGCACGAGTGCCCATAAAAAAATATCGTCGTAACTTCACTATGAATGTCGCCGCCAGACGCAAAAAAAGGGATGCAACACGAGGACTTCCCAGGAGGTCACCCATCCTAGTACTACTCTCGCCCAAGCACGCTTAACTTCGGAGTTCTGATGGGATCCGGTGCTTTAGTGCTGGTATGATCGCATCCGACATGTTATGCACTCATTTTCCTTTATGCTTGCCCCTCCCGCACCTTGTCTGCTCTATTTTGTACCATGCCCATCCCGCTTTTCCATCCCCACCACCGTTTCCCATCAGAAATAGCCGAGCACGAGTGCCCATAAAAAAATATCGTCGTAACTTCACTATGAATGTCGCCGCCAGACGCAAAAAAAAGGGATGCAACACGAGGACTTCCCAGGAGGTCACCCATCCTAGTACTACTCTCGCCCAAGCACGCTTAACTTCGGAGTTCTGATGGGATCCGGTGCTTTAGTGCTGGTATGATCGCATCCGACATGTTATGCACTCATTTTCCTTTATGCTTGCCCCTCCCGCACCTTGTCTGCTCTATTTTGTACCATGCCCATCCCGCTTTTCCATCCCCACCACCGTTTCCCATCAGAAATAGCCGAGCACGAGTGCCCATAAAAAAATATCGTCGTAACTTCACTATGAATGTCGCCGCCAGACGCAAAAAAAAGGGATGCAACACGAGGACTTCCCAGGAGGTCACCCATCCTAGTACTACTCTCGCCCAAGCACGCTTAACTTCGGAGTTCTGATGGGATCCGGTGCTTTAGTGCTGGTATGATCGCATCCGACATGTTATGCACTCATTTTCCTTTATGCTTGCCCCTCCCGCACCTTGTCTGCTCTATTTTGTACCATGCCCATCCCGCTTTTCCATCCCCACCACCGTTTCCCATCAGAAATAGCCGAGCACGAGTGCCCATAAAAAAATATCGTCGTAACTTCACTATGAATGTCGCCGCCAGACGCAAAAAAAAGGGATGCAACACGAGGACTTCCCAGGAGGTCACCCATCCTAGTACTACTCTCGCCCAAGCACGCTTAACTTCGGAGTTCTGATGGGATCCGGTGCTTTAGTGCTGGTATGATCGCATCCGACATGTTATGCACTCATTTTCCTTTATGCTTGCCCCTCCCGCACCTTGTCTGCTCTATTTTGTACCATGCCCATCCCGCTTTTCCATCCCCACCACCGTTTCCCATCAGAAATAGCCGAGCACGAGTGCCCATAAAAAAATATCGTCGTAACTTCACTATGAATGTCGCCGCCAGACGCAAAAAAAAGGGATGCAACACGAGGACTTCCCAGGAGGTCACCCATCCTAGTACTACTCTCGCCCAAGCACGCTTAACTTCGGAGTTCTGATGGGATCCGGTGCTTTAGTGCTGGTATGATCGCATCCGACATGTTATGCACTCATTTTCCTTTATGCTTGCCCCTCCCGCACCTTGTCTGCTCTATTTTGTACCATGCCCATCCCGCTTTTCCATCCCCACCACCGTTTCCCATCAGAAATAGCCGAGCACGAGTGCCCATAAAAAAATATCGTCGTAACTTCACTATGAATGTCGCCGCCAGACGCAAAAAAAAGGGATGCAACACGAGGACTTCCCAGGAGGTCACCCATCCTAGTACTACTCTCGCCCAAGCACGCTTAACTTCGGAGTTCTGATGGGATCCGGTGCTTTAGTGCTGGTATGATCGCATCCGACATGTTATGCACTCATTTTCCTTTATGCTTGCCCCTCCCGCACCTTGTCTGCTCTATTTTGTACCATGCCCATCCCGCTTTTCCATCCCCACCACCGTTTCCCATCAGAAATAGCCGAGCACGAGTGCCCATAAAAAAATATCGTCGTAACTTCACTATGAATGTCGCCGCCAGACGCAAAAAAAAGGGATGCAACACGAGGACTTCCCAGGAGGTCACCCATCCTAGTACTACTCTCGCCCAAGCACGCTTAACTTCGGAGTTCTGATGGGATCCGGTGCTTTAGTGCTGGTATGATCGCATCCGACATGTTATGCACTCATTTTCCTTTATGCTTGCCCCTCCCGCACCTTGTCTGCTCTATTTTGTACCATGCCCATCCCGCTTTTCCATCCCCACCACCGTTTCCCATCAGAAATAGCCGAGCACGAGTGCCCATAAAAAAATATCGTCGTAACTTCACTATGAATGTCGCCGCCAGACGCAAAAAAAAGGGATGCAACACGAGGACTTCCCAGGAGGTCACCCATCCTAGTACTACTCTCGCCCAAGCACGCTTAACTTCGGAGTTCTGATGGGATCCGGTGCTTTAGTGCTGGTATGATCGCATCCGACATGTTATGCACTCATTTTCCTTTATGCTTGCCCCTCCCGCACCTTGTCTGCTCTATTTTGTACCATGCCCATCCCGCTTTTCCATCCCCACCACCGTTTCCCATCAGAAATAGCCGAGCACGAGTGCCCATAAAAAAATATCGTCGTAACTTCACTATGAATGTCGCCGCCAGACGCAAAAAAAAGGGATGCAACACGAGGACTTCCCAGGAGGTCACCCATCCTAGTACTACTCTCGCCCAAGCACGCTTAACTTCGGAGTTCTGATGGGATCCGGTGCTTTAGTGCTGGTATGATCGCATCCGACATGTTATGCACTCATTTTCCTTTATGCTTGCCCCTCCCGCACCTTGTCTGCTCTATTTTGTACCATGCCCATCCCGCTTTTCCATCCCCACCACCGTTTCCCATCAGAAATAGCCGAGCACGAGTGCCCATAAAAAAATATCGTCGTAACTTCACTATGAATGTCGCCGCCAGACGCAAAAAAAAGGGATGCAACACGAGGACTTCCCAGGAGGTCACCCATCCTAGTACTACTCTCGCCCAAGCACGCTTAACTTCGGAGTTCTGATGGGATCCGGTGCTTTAGTGCTGGTATGATCGCATCCGACATGTTATGCACTCATTTTCCTTTATGCTTGCCCCTCCCGCACCTTGTCTGCTCTATTTTGTACCATGCCCATCCCGCTTTTCCATCCCCACCACCGTTTCCCATCAGAAATAGCCGAGCACGAGTGCCCATAAAAAAATATCGTCGTAACTTCACTATGAATGTCGCCGCCAGACGCAAAAAAAAGGGATGCAACACGAGGACTTCCCAGGAGGTCACCCATCCTAGTACTACTCTCGCCCAAGCACGCTTAACTTCGGAGTTCTGATGGGATCCGGTGCTTTAGTGCTGGTATGATCGCATCCGACATGTTATGCACTCATTTTCCTTTATGCTTGCCCCTCCCGCACCTTGTCTGCTCTATTTTGTACCATGCCCATCCCGCTTTTCCATCCCCACCACCGTTTCCCATCAGAAATAGCCGAGCACGAGTGCCCATAAAAAAATATCGTCGTAACTTCACTATGAATGTCGCCGCCAGACGCAAAAAAAAAGGGATGCAACACGAGGACTTCCCAGGAGGTCACCCATCCTAGTACTACTCTCGCCCAAGCACGCTTAACTTCGGAGTTCTGATGGGATCCGGTGCTTTAGTGCTGGTATGATCGCATCCGACATGTTATGCACTCATTTTCCTTTATGCTTGCCCCTCCCGCACCTTGTCTGCTCTATTTTGTACCATGCCCATCCCGCTTTTCCATCCCCACCACCGTTTCCCATCAGAAATAGCCGAGCACGAGTGCCCATAAAAAAATATCGTCGTAACTTCACTATGAATGTCGCCGCCAGACGCAAAAAAAAGGGATGCAACACGAGGACTTCCCAGGAGGTCACCCATCCTAGTACTACTTTCGCCCAAGCACGCTTAACTTCGGAGTTCTGATGGGATCCGGTGCTTTAGTGCTGGTATGATCGCATCCGACATGTTATGCACTCATTTTCCTTTATGCTTGCCCCTCCCGCACCTTGTCTGCTCTATTTTGTACCATGCCCATCCCGCTTTTCCATCCCCACCACCGTTTCCCATCAGAAATAGCCGAGCACGAGTGCCCATAAAAAAATATCGTCGTAACTTCACTATGAATGTCGCCGCCAGACGCAAAAAAAAGGGATGCAACACGAGGACTTCCCAGGAGGTCACCCATCCTAGTACTACTCTCGCCCAAGCACGCTTAACTTCGGAGTTCTGATGGGATCCGGTGCTTTAGTGCTGGTATGATCGCATCCGACATGTTATGCACTCATTTTCCTTTATGCTTGCCCCTCCCGCACCTTGTCTGCTCTATTTTGTACCATGCCCATCCCGCTTTTCCATCCCCACCACCGTTTCCCATCAGAAATAGCCGAGCACGAGTGCCCATAAAAAAATATCGTCGTAACTTCACTATGAATGTCGCCGCCAGACGCAAAAAAAAGGGATGCAACACGAGGACTTCCCAGGAGGTCACCCATCCTAGTACTACTCTCGCCCAAGCACGCTTAACTTCGGAGTTCTGATGGGATCCGGTGCTTTAGTGCTGGTATGATCGCATCCGACATGTTATGCACTCATTTTCCTTTATGCTTGCCCCTCCCGCACCTTGTCTGCTCTATTTTGTACCATGCCCATCCCGCTTTTCCATCCCCACCACCGTTTCCCATCAGAAATAGCCGAGCACGAGTGCCCATAAAAAAATATCGTCGTAACTTCACTATGAATGTCGCCGCCAGACGCAAAAAAAAGGGATGCAACACGAGGACTTCCCAGGAGGTCACCCATCCTAGTACTACTCTCGCCCAAGCACGCTTAACTTCGGAGTTCTGATGGGATCCGGTGCTTTAGTGCTGGTATGATCGCATCCGACATGTTATGCACTCATTTTCCTTTATGCTTGCCCCTCCCGCACCTTGTCTGCTCTATTTTGTACCATGCCCATCCCGCTTTTCCATCCCCACCACCGTTTCCCATCAGAAATAGCCGAGCACGAGTGCCCATAAAAAAATATCGTCGTAACTTCACTATGAATGTCGCCGCCAGACGCAAAAAAAAGGGATGCAACACGAGGACTTCCCAGGAGGTCACCCATCCTAGTACTACTCTCGCCCAAGCACGCTTAACTTCGGAGTTCTGATGGGATCCGGTGCTTTAGTGCTGGTATGATCGCATCCGACATGTTATGCACTCATTTTCCTTTATGCTTGCCCCTCCCGCACCTTGTCTGCTCTATTTTGTACCATGCCCATCCCGCTTTTCCATCCCCACCACCGTTTCCCATCAGAAATAGCCGAGCACGAGTGCCCATAAAAAAATATCGTCGTAACTTCACTATGAATGTCGCCGCCAGACGCAAAAAAAGGGATGCAACACGAGGACTTCCCAGGAGGTCACCCATCCTAGTACTACTCTCGCCCAAGCACGCTTAACTTCGGAGTTCTGATGGGATCCGGTGCTTTAGTGCTGGTATGATCGCATCCGACATGTTATGCACTCATTTTCCTTTATGCTTGCCCCTCCCGCACCTTGTCTGCTCTATTTTGTACCATGCCCATCCCGCTTTTCCATCCCCACCACCGTTTCCCATCAGAAATAGCCGAGCACGAGTGCCCATAAAAAAATATCGTCGTAACTTCACTATGAATGTCGCCGCCAGACGCAAAAAAAAGGGATGCAACACGAGGACTTCCCAGGAGGTCACCCATCCTAGTACTACTCTCGCCCAAGCACGCTTAACTTCGGAGTTCTGATGGGATCCGGTGCTTTAGTGCTGGTATGATCGCATCCGACATGTTATGCACTCATTTTCCTTTATGCTTGCCCCTCCCGCACCTTGTCTGCTCTATTTTGTACCATGCCCATCCCGCTTTTCCATCCCCACCACCGTTTCCCATCAGAAATAGCCGAGCACGAGTGCCCATAAAAAAATATCGTCGTAACTTCACTATGAATGTCGCCGCCAGACGCAAAAAAAAGGGATGCAACACGAGGACTTCCCAGGAGGTCACCCATCCTAGTACTACTCTCGCCCAAGCACGCTTAACTTCGGAGTTCTGATGGGATCCGGTGCTTTAGTGCTGGTATGATCGCATCCGACATGTTATGCACTCATTTTCCTTTATGCTTGCCCCTCCCGCACCTTGTCTGCTCTATTTTGTACCATGCCCATCCCGCTTTTCCATCCCCACCACCGTTTCCCATCAGAAATAGCCGAGCACGAGTGCCCATAAAAAAATATCGTCGTAACTTCACTATGAATGTCGCCGCCAGACGCAAAAAAAAGGGATGCAACACGAGGACTTCCCAGGAGGTCACCCATCCTAGTACTACTCTCGCCCAAGCACGCTTAACTTCGGAGTTCTGATGGGATCCGGTGCTTTAGTGCTGGTATGATCGCATCCGACATGTTATGCACTCATTTTCCTTTATGCTTGCCCCTCCCGCACCTTGTCTGCTCTATTTTGTACCATGCCCATCCCGCTTTTCCATCCCCACCACCGTTTCCCATCAGAAATAGCCGAGCACGAGTGCCCATAAAAAAATATCGTCGTAACTTCACTATGAATGTCGCCGCCAGACGCAAAAAAAAGGGATGCAACACGAGGACTTCCCAGGAGGTCACCCATCCTAGTACTACTCTCGCCCAAGCACGCTTAACTTCGGAGTTCTGATGGGATCCGGTGCTTTAGTGCTGGTATGATCGCATCCGACATGTTATGCACTCATTTTCCTTTATGCTTGCCCCTCCCGCACCTTGTCTGCTCTATTTTGTACCATGCCCATCCCGCTTTTCCATCCCCACCACCGTTTCCCATCAGAAATAGCCGAGCACGAGTGCCCATAAAAAAATATCGTCGTAACTTCACTATGAATGTCGCCGCCAGACGCAAAAAAAAGGGATGCAACACGAGGACTTCCCAGGAGGTCACCCATCCTAGTACTACTCTCGCCCAAGCACGCTTAACTTCGGAGTTCTGATGGGATCCGGTGCTTTAGTGCTGGTATGATCGCATCCGACATGTTATGCACTCATTTTCCTTTATGCTTGCCCCTCCCGCACCTTGTCTGCTCTATTTTGTACCATGCCCATCCCGCTTTTCCATCCCCACCACCGTTTCCCATCAGAAATAGCCGAGCACGAGTGCCCATAAAAAAATATCGTCGTAACTTCACTATGAATGTCGCCGCCAGACGCAAAAAAAAGGGATGCAACACGAGGACTTCCCAGGAGGTCACCCATCCTAGTACTACTCTCGCCCAAGCACGCTTAACTTCGGAGTTCTGATGGGATCCGGTGCTTTAGTGCTGGTATGATCGCATCCGACATGTTATGCACTCATTTTCCTTTATGCTTGCCCCTCCCGCACCTTGTCTGCTCTATTTTGTACCATGCCCATCCCGCTTTTCCATCCCCACCACCGTTTCCCATCAGAAATAGCCGAGCACGAGTGCCCATAAAAAAATATCGTCGTAACTTCACTATGAATGTCGCCGCCAGACGCAAAAAAAAGGGATGCAACACGAGGACTTCCCAGGAGGTCACCCATCCTAGTACTACTCTCGCCCAAGCACGCTTAACTTCGGAGTTCTGATGGGATCCGGTGCTTTAGTGCTGGTATGATCGCATCCGACATGTTATGCACTCATTTTCCTTTATGCTTGCCCCTCCCGCACCTTGTCTGCTCTATTTTGTACCATGCCCATCCCGCTTTTCCATCCCCACCACCGTTTCCCATCAGAAATAGCCGAGCACGAGTGCCCATAAAAAAATATCGTCGTAACTTCACTATGAATGTCGCCGCCAGACGCAAAAAAAAGGGATGCAACACGAGGACTTCCCAGGAGGTCACCCATCCTAGTACTACTCTCGCCCAAGCACGCTTAACTTCGGAGTTCTGATGGGATCCGGTGCTTTAGTGCTGGTATGATCGCATCCGACATGTTATGCACTCATTTTCCTTTATGCTTGCCCCTCCCGCACCTTGTCTGCTCTATTTTGTACCATGCCCATCCCGCTTTTCCATCCCCACCACCGTTTCCCATCAGAAATAGCCGAGCACGAGTGCCCATAAAAAAATATCGTCGTAACTTCACTATGAATGTCGCCGCCAGACGCAAAAAAAAGGGATGCAACACGAGGACTTCCCAGGAGGTCACCCATCCTAGTCCTACTCTCGCCCAAGCACGCTTAACTTCGGAGTTCTGATGGGATCCGGTGCTTTAGTGCTGGTATGATCGCATCCGACATGTTATGCACTCATTTTCCTTTATGCTTGCCCCTCCCGCACCTTGTCTGCTCTATTTTGTACCATGCCCATCCCGCTTTTCCATCCCCACCACCGTTTCCCATCAGAAATAGCCGAGCACGAGTGCCCATAAAAAAATATCGTCGTAACTTCACTATGAATGTTGCCGCCAGACGCAAAAAAAAGGGATGCAACACGAGGACTTCCCAGGAGGTCACCCATCCTAGTACTACTCTCGCCCAAGCACGCTTAACTTCGGAGTTCTGATGGGATCCGGTGCTTTAGTGCTGGTATGATCGCATCCGACATGTTATGCACTCATTTTCCTTTATGCTTGCCCCTCCCGCACCTTGTCTGCTCTATTTTGTACCATGCCCATCCCGCTTTTCCATCCCCACCACCGTTTCCCATCAGAAATAGCCGAGCACGAGTGCCCATAAAAAAATATCGTCGTAACTTCACTATGAATGTCGCCGCCAGACGCAAAAAAAAGGGATGCAACACGAGGACTTCCCAGGAGGTCACCCATCCTAGTACTACTCTCGCCCAAGCACGCTTAACTTCGGAGTTCTGATGGGATCCGGTGCTTTAGTGCTGGTATGATCGCATCCGACATGTTATGCACTCATTTTCCTTTATGCTTGCCCCTCCCGCACCTTGTCTGCTCTATTTTGTACCATGCCCATCCCGCTTTTCCATCCCCACCACCGTTTCCCATCAGAAATAGCCGAGCACGAGTGCCCATAAAAAAATATCGTCGTAACTTCACTATGAATGTCGCCGCCAGACGCAAAAAAAAGGGATGCAACACGAGGACTTCCCAGGAGGTCACCCATCCTAGTACTACTCTCGCCCAAGCACGCTTAACTTCGGAGTTTTGATGGGATCCGGTGCTTTAGTGCTGGTATGATCGCATCCGACATGTTATGCACTCATTTTCCTTTATGCTTGCCCCTCCCGCACCTTGTCTGCTCTATTTTGTACCATGCCCATCCCGCTTTTCCATCCCCACCACCGTTTCCCATCAGAAATAGCCGAGCACGAGTGCCCATAAAAAAATATCGTCGTAACTTCACTATGAATGTCGCCGCCAGACGCAAAAAAAAGGGATGCAACACGAGGACTTCCCAGGAGGTCACCCATCCTAGTACTACTCTCGCCCAAGCACGCTTAACTTCGGAGTTCTGATGGGATCCGGTGCTTTAGTGCTGGTATGATCGCATCCGACATGTTATGCACTCATTTTCCTTTATGCTTGCCCCTCCCGCACCTTGTCTGCTCTATTTTGTACCATGCCCATCCCGCTTTTCCATCCCCACCACCGTTTCCCATCAGAAATAGCCGAGCACGAGTGCCCATAAAAAAATATCGTCGTAACTTCACTATGAATGTCGCCGCCAGACGCAAAAAAAAGGGACGCAACACGAGGACTTCCCAGGAGGTCACCCATCCTAGTCCTACTCTCGCCCAAGCACGCTTAACTTCGGAGTTCTGATGGGATCCGGTGCTTTAGTGCTGGTATGATCGCATCCGACATGTTATGCACTCATTTTCCTTTATGCTTGCCCCTCCCGCACCTTGTCTGCTCTATTTTGTACCATGCCCATCCCGCTTTTCCATCCCCACCACCGTTTCCCATCAGAAATAGCCGAGCACGAGTGCCCATAAAAAAATATCGTCGTAACTTCACTATGAATGTCGCCGCCAGACGCAAAAAAAAGGGATGCAACACGAGGACTTCCCAGGAGGTCACCCATCCTAGTACTACTCTCGCCCAAGCACGCTTAACTTCGGAGTTCTGATGGGATCCGGTGCTTTAGTGCTGGTATGATCGCATCCGACATGTTATGCACTCATTTTCCTTTATGCTTGCCCCTCCCGCACCTTGTCTGCTCTATTTTGTACCATGCCCATCCCGCTTTTCCATCCCCACCACCGTTTCCCATCAGAAATAGCCGAGCACGAGTGCCCATAAAAAAATATCGTCGTAACTTCACTATGAATGTCGCCGCCAGACGCAAAAAAGGGATGCAACACGAGGACTTCCCAGGAGGTCACCCATCCTAGTCCTACTCTCGCCCAAGCACGCTTAACTTCGGAGTTCTGATGGGATCCGGTGCTTTAGTGCTGGTATGATCGCATCCGACATGTTATGCACTCATTTTCCTTTATGCTTGCCCCTCCCGCACCTTGTCTGCTCTATTTTGTACCATGCCCATCCCGCTTTTCCATCCCCACCACCGTTTCCCATCAGAAATAGCCGAGCACGAGTGCCCATAAAAAAATATCGTCGTAACTTCACTATGAATGTCGCCGCCAGACGCAAAAAAAGGGATGCAACACGAGGACTTCCCAGGAGGTCACCCATCCTAGTACTACTCTCGCCCAAGCACGCTTAACTTCGGAGTTCTGATGGGATCCGGTGCTTTAGTGCTGGTATGATCGCATCCGACATGTTATGCACTCATTTTCCTTTATGCTTGCCCCTCCCGCACCTTGTCTGCTCTATTTTGTACCATGCCCATCCCGCTTTTCCATCCCCACCACCGTTTCCCATCAGAAATAGCCGAGCATGAGTGCCCATAAAAAAATATCGTCGTAACTTCACTATGAATGTCGCCGCCAGACGCAAAAAAAAGGGATGCAACACGAGGACTTCCCAGGAGGTCACCCATCCTAGTACTACTCTCGCCCAAGCACGCTTAACTTCGGAGTTCTGATGGGATCCGGTGCTTTAGTGCTGGTATGATCGCATCCGACATGTTATGCACTCATTTTCCTTTATGCTTGCCCCTCCCGCACCTTGTCTGCTCTATTTTGTACCATGCCCATCCCGCTTTTCCATCCCCACCACCGTTTCCCATCAGAAATAGCCGAGCACGAGTGCCCATAAAAAAATATCGTCGTAACTTCACTATGAATGTCGCCGCCAGACGCAAAAAAAAGGGACGCAACACGAGGACTTCCCAGGAGGTCACCCATCCTAGTCCTACTATCGCCCAAGCACGCTTAACTTCGGAGTTCTGATGGGATCCGGTGCTTTAGTGCTGGTATGATCGCATCCGACATGTTATGCACTCATTTTCCTTTATGCTTGCCCCTCCCGCACCTTGTCTGCTCTATTTTGTACCATGCCCATCCCGCTTTTCCATCCCCACCACCGTTTCCCATCAGAAATAGCCGAGCACGAGTGCCCATAAAAAAATATCGTCGTAACTTCACTATGAATGTCGCCGCCAGACGCAAAAAAAAGGGATGCAACACGAGGACTTCCCAGGAGGTCACCCATCCTAGTACTACTCTCGCCCAAGCACGCTTAACTTCGGAGTTCTGATGGGATCCGGTGCTTTAGTGCTGGTATGATCGCATCCGACATGTTATGCACTCATTTTCCTTTATGCTTGCCCCTCCCGCACCTTGTCTGCTCTATTTTGTACCATGCCCATCCCGCTTTTCCATCCCCACCACCGTTTCCCATCAGAAATAGCCGAGCACGAGTGCCCATAAAAAAATATCGTCGTAACTTCACTATGAATGTCGCCGCCAGACGCAAAAAAAGGGATGCAACACGAGGACTTCCCAGGAGGTCACCCATCCTAGTCCTACTCTCGCCCAAGCACGCTTAACTTCGGAGTTCTGATGGGATCCGGTGCTTTAGTGCTGGTATGATCGCATCCGACATGTTATGCACTCATTTTCCTTTATGCTTGCCCCTCCCGCACCTTGTCTGCTCTATTTTGTACCATGCCCATCCCGCTTTTCCATCCCCACCACCGTTTCCCATCAGAAATAGCCGAGCACGAGTGCCCATAAAAAAATATCGTCGTAACTTCACTATGAATGTCGCCGCCAGACGCAAAAAAAAGGGATGCAACACGAGGACTTCCCAGGAGGTCACCCATCCTAGTACTACTCTGTAACATCCCATGTTTGTTAATCCAATAATGTTGCTAAGTTGTTCATAAGCATGCATTCATCTACATTTGATTTGTGAAATTTTGCACTAAAAAGGTTTGCAACAATGTTGCTCATGTGGTTGTTTGCTCTATTTAAAAATTTGTGTAAAAATTCCCTTAACATTTGGGTCAAAATACCCCAAAAATCCTAATCTTTGCCCTGTTTTTATTTTTTTCCTGAGAAACTCAAAAACCCAGGGGGCTATGGGCAAAATGCCCCTGTCTTCTTCTCCACGCACGCAGGCAGGCTGCTGCCTGGCGCGCCCCTCGCCGCCCGATGGAGCCGGCCGCCCGGATGCTCCTCGCCGCCCCCTGGCGCCTTTAAATCCTCGCCGCCGCCGCGGGAGAAACCCTAACACGCCTCCCCTTGCTTCCTCTCCCCCATTCTGCAAGCTCGGGAGGAAACCCTAGCTCCGGCCACCTCACCGTCGCCGCCGCTACCGGCCTCCCCGCACCCAGCCGCCACCGCCAGGAGCTCCGCCTTGACCCCCTCTTCCTCCTAAGCTAAGCGGCAGCCGCCGGGGAGCTCTCTAGCGCGCCAATCGGACGGAGCCCGTGGCTCAGTCCTCCGCCGCTCGCCGGCGATTCCGGCCACCTCCGGCGACGCCGTCTTCACCGGCGTGCTCAGGGTGAGCCCCTGATCCTCCCCATGCCCTTAGCCCGCTCCAGCTCGCTCTCTAGCGCCGCCGCCACGCGAACCTGCGAGCTTGGCCGCCGGCCATCGCCGCCGTGGTCGCTCCGGCGACCATTGGTGGGCGGCGCCGCCACCAAAAGCCTCCCCGCGTCGAGCTGCATCTCTTGCCCCCGCGCACGCGCCCTATTGCGGCCCGAATCGGCCGATTGATGCTGCACCTGCGAGCTCAAGGGCGTGCTGACGTCAGCATGACGTCAGCATGACGCAATAAAGCTTTTTCTATTTTCTGTTATTTTTTCAGTAATTGTTTAATAATTCATATAAATTCGGAAAAATACAAAATTATATATCAATTTGATCAGGAAAACATTTCCTATTTGTTTATACATGTTTCATGCATCATTGCAACAAGTAAAACTGCATAAGTAGTGAAACCCTAATACACCCCTCTCATATGTCGGGGTCCGATGCCGGAACCCCTTTAATCTGATGATGCACCTAGGGTTTACTCAATTCCATTAATATGCCATATCATTCATACTTGTATGTGCATTGCATCGATGCCATGTGTTGATTGTTATTTCTCTCTTTATAGTATTTGCTTCTTCGCGATCGATAGAGCACGAGTCCGAGACAATGAGGATCTACAACGACACAGATCAATAGTTGGCCATCGACGAACAATTCAAGCATGGGATCCTCGAAGATCCATATTGGTTTGTCAGGGACAAAGGCAAGCCCTAGCCTGGTTCATATATGATTTCGAAATGCTTTTATCTCTGGTTCCTTCATATTGCATGCGTTTCAACTGTCTTTTATCGATAGATATAGTTACCCTATCTATTGCATGTTCCATCCCTGTAGCCTCAAATCCATGATCCACTGCTCCTAGCATACCTAGGTTTGGCATGTGTGCGTCGCGAGAGCCTTTATCTCTTTATGCTTAGCCATGCTTAGTATGTTACGCTTCTACTCCGGTCTTTGGACTGGAGCCTTACAATGAAATGAAACTAGCATGACAGGTTGACGTGGTAAGTATAGAGATGTGTGTTAAACATGATTAAAGGCTCAGACGAAAGGCCACATTGGGATGTGGTGGGTTGTTTCGTTTCTGCCGACCCTAGGATGCGAGTTCTCGCCTCTTGAACCAAGACTGAGCGTACAACCACACGAGGCCCTATTATGGTACCCTCTCGACTCACTAACTTGCCTAGTAGATTCCATGAGTCACATAGTTTGCGCTTTACCTGGACATATGCATTGCATTTTTGCTTGGGGGAAAAGGTACATAACAGGTAGGTAAGCGTGGTCGTGGTGGCTGGGGTTAGAGTCCCTGGGGAAACCCACCTCGGCTCACATCGTTAAGGACCGGCTTCGGGACTTGACCCGTTACGGCGGAACAATCCTTAGCGCGTGACTCATGGTCTCGGCGACAGCAAGGTAAAGGTCGTGGTCAACCACTCTCTGCCGGCTCCAAGGAAGAGAGCTAATGATCTGGCACTAAGAATCGGTTGGCACGTGTGGATAAAATTGTGCACCCCTGCAGGGTTAAATCTTTTCGAAAAGCCGTGTCCGCGGTTATGGACGACTTGGGAATGGATTCTGTGACCATAGAGAACATGAACCTGATCGTAAAACTTGGCAAACAATGTGTGTTTACGGATACCTTCTTCGGGTTTTGAGGGGGTAATCCGAGGATAGTGGTTCGAGATGATGAAGATTGGTGGATGCAATATGATGATCAAATAGAGATAGAGATATCGCTCTCTTATCCCCTTTTAAAGGTTCTGAGTAGTCGAGCTTCTCCTCCCTCTTGTCTTACAAAGGAAAACTGGCTTTATGCAAAAGAAGCTCCACAGAAAGCCCGCATACCCGCTTTGCTAAAAGGTTGTACTAAGTCTTGCTGAGTCCCTGTACTCAGCTTTGCATGCTTTTGTTTCAGATGAAGTTGCTTCAGCCGAAGGTGGTTTCTACGTTAACATCGACTAGTAGTTTGGGGTTCCCAGGCAGCAGCCTGAGACTTATGGACTGGGACGTCGCTTTATGTTATGGCTTCTTAAGCCCTTTGCTATCTTGTTATTTAGAATAACATAATTTGCTTCCGTTGCTTGTTGAATGTTGGGTCAGTGACCTCTGCGTGTAATAATTTGGATCTTACTCTGCTAAGAGTTGTAATATATTCTTTTGAGTCGTAGAGTCACTGTTGTGTTACCGATTCTCTCACTGTAGTCTCTCGAGCTCGAGATTAGGCTTATGTCAGACGAAGATCTGGTATTTGTCTAACCCTGATCCCGGGGGTGCCACAGGTTTTGGTATCAGAGCAGGACTGCCTGTAGGAAGCCCTTTCTGTTGGTCGATGTTGAGTCTAGTGTTTGTGAAAACTATTTGAAAGCTAAAAGTATTTGCGAAAATCTGATTAGGCTTCTTTTTACTCCTTATCTGGTATCGCTCTAATTCAAAGGTGTCTTACCTTGTGTTGATTTGAAAGTTTTTCTATCTCTTCTAGTCTTTCAAACTTAGGTGCCTCAAAGGCATGTCGTTTCTAAACCAGTTGACCTAGTGCAGAGTTCTCTGGAGTCGTGTGTGTTCTGTGCATCCTCTTTGTTTTGTTTTGTTTCAACAGAGAGATTCCTTTCCATCATGATCTCTCTATTTTGTGGGTTCCATATCATTCTGTTCTCGGTTTCGAGGTTTACTTTCGCCTTGTATGCCTCCTTTTTATTTTCTTGGGTACTTCGGAAGCTATGCATGTCTTCTTGAAAGCTACTTCGGGATTACTACCTCGTAGTGTCCTTTGTGTCACTCAGTAAGTGGTTACTTCTTTCTCGGGTTTTAACCCTTGGACTTGAACCGAAGGTCCCCGATTGTGCTGGATTCTAATGAATCTTAGTACATGAAGCTGGCCTTTAACCCAAGATCCATGCCATTGAACACTGGTGTTAATGTTCAAACATTACATCGGGATGGCTAAATTCAAATCAAGCTATCCTTCAAGCTTGTGGTTGTTGTCGTGTTGAACTGCGGCAATAAAGATCTTTCCCTTCCACTAGCTATTCCAGATGTTCTTTCGTCGAACCAAACGGATCACGACAAGAGTGCTCTTTGAGAGTCTCTTATCTATGTTTGTGACTCTGCCACATCTCCTTTTTCAGCATGAGTTTGACAAAAGTGTTAACTTGTGCATCTACCTCTCAGGAATTCTGATCCTAATTGTGTTCCTCCTCCTTAGTTGCTTTCCTACCTTTGTCTGCTAGTTGGCAGCCAAGATGTAAATGTGCATTGATGTGTTCTAGTGCATGTTACTCTTGTGGTTCGTCAAGACATTCCACTTCAGTATGTCAGGAGAAACAAACTCCAGTACCTCGTCCATTTCTAAGACTTGGTCAAAGTGTTGTAATCTGCAGATTAGGAGGCTTCGTTAGCTTCTGTTCTGTTCTACCTTGGAGTATCACCCTCTTCTATATCATGAGGTCATGCTTTGTATCATGGCCTTATTGATGAAGTGATGCCCTTACACATCTTTACTCGCCCTTCCTCCGAGTTGTCCGTGCTTGGGAAGGTTGGGGTGTACTTATTGATGTGGCTATCCGAGATTCTTAGCAATTCTTATTGCTTCGAAATCCAAGGACATTTGTGTCATTCTTAGCATGATTGGTTCGCCAATTACTAAGCGAAGTTTGATTGTGCTGTCAAGTCCATTCGTTCAGGCGCACATCTTTGGTCAAAGAGTTAGGTTTATGCCAAAGCTCTCAAGACCACATCAGTTGCTTTGTAAAGCAAGATTCCCTCTTGAATTCAGTGATATACCGGTGGATCTTGATATTCTGGATGTCTTTCTAGAAGTATCGCCGTGTCGCCACATGACCGTGTTGTCGAGTTCGTGAGTAAGTTGGTTCTCTGAATCACTACTTCTCCAAGAAACCGTACTGGATATCCTGGACTAGTTGGTTGAACTTAAACAACAACTTGGAGAGTTGAAAGACAAAAGCTCTATCCGACTTGATTCTTCATAAAGGGATGTCTAGTGTTGTCTGTGTTGAAGTCAGAAGTAGATCTTCATGTCCTTTGATTTGAGCTTGGGCTATCGTCAAATCAAACTCAGTTCCAAGGACTATCTTGATGATGTTTATACTCATGGTGTCTCGTCTGAGTATACCTTCATGTCCTTTGGTCTGACCAATATTTCTGTCGAATCCACATAGAATATGAGTTTCTCATTGGAGTATCTTGATAAGTTTGTTATTGAGCCCATCGATGACATTCTTATTCTCTCCATGTCTAAAGAGATTCATATTTAACAACTGGCACTAATGTTGGAAACTTTTAAGAACCATCTTTGTGTTTTCATGAAGTATGTGTTCTGGATGTTCGAAGTGACCTTCTCTGGTTCACGTGCATTTGCTGAAAGATGTTGCTGTGGATCTGAGTCGAGTTTCCTTTGTTTTCCTCGGGAATCATCGCAAGTCGGTCAGGCATGTGTGAAGTATTCTTGAGATGGAAGGTTGTTACCTCCAATCCTTGAAACGTTCCTCTATGCACCCTAAGCCACTGACTGATTTGTTTAAGAAAGAGAAGAAGCTTAAAAGCTTCAAAATCTTCTTTGATGTCCCCACAAGGACTCACTTGTGTTACATTGCAAGTTCATGTGCACGCAATTGCCTCTGGCAGTCGCAACCACATGTATTACGCAATCTAGCTCAATCCTTTGGAGCTTGACATTGTGGTCCATATCTTGAGAATGTAGCAACTTTACCTTGGTGGTAACTGCTGAAAATCTTCTATTCGGACATTCTGAGTCTGAAATATCGTTACACCTAACCTAAGCTGAATCTCAAGCAGCAACGATGGTTAGTGTTTCTCAAAGATTTTTGACATAGGTCTCTCTGTAATCCGGCAAGATTGAGGTCGTGGTTAACACAATTAGTCGGAAGACCTAATGCCAAGATTCTTGAAGTAGCAAGAATAACCACTCTCCATAAGGATCTTGTGCGGCTTATTCTAGGAGTTGCCCTTATGATGTCTTTTCAATTCCGAAGCCTGACCTTCACTTGATGACCTATTGAAGGCTGGTCAATAGCCTAAAATTGGTGTCTATAACATCAAGGAGAACATTATAAGTAGAGTTGTTAAATCTCTCTCGATCAATCCATTGAAATAATTTCTCCGGTGAAGCAACTTCGTTCGGAGAAATTTCACTCCCTCTGATCCTTGGAACTTTCCTAGCAAGTACCCTTCTCTTTCCGCTGATCCTTACATGAAATTCTAATCAATTCACACGTTGTGTGAATTCGTCAGCCATCTATAGGCCCCAGCCTTTTGAGTAGACAACAATCATTTCATGTACCCATGCCAGAAAAGTGACTATGATTCTTAAATCCAAAGTTGCTATGGTTGGATAATCCTTTGTGCTTCCACGAGTCACCCTCTCTAAGAGTGCCTCTTCATGGTAACCAAGACAGTCTAACTCCTCGCTACCTTGCCCTTCGTATTCTTGCAAAGCGTGGAGCAATTGTCTAACAAAATTTGAAACTTCTGTCGTCTCCTCCGTTACCTTGACGTGTTTCTTGTTTGTTAGCTCAAGAGATGTTTTTAGACACTCCTTCCATGAGTTGACCATGAGATACTCGATCTTTGTGAAGATCCACTGTCTAGTGTCATTCCCTCTTTCCTTTAGAGTGAAGAAAGCAAAATGAAGAGCTCTTCATGGTGTTGCGGGTCAACTTCTTCATGATGTCGCGGATCAACTTCCTCAACACAGAAGATCGGCGTGGTATCAACAAGCTCGTTCAAGACCGTCGTAGTCCTTGTTACCTTCTCTTTTCCTACCTTAGGAATCTCGGGGACGAGATTCTTGTAAGGGGGTAGAGTTGTAACATCCCATGTTTGTTAATCCAATAATGTTGCTAAGTTGTTCATAAGCATGCATTCATCTACATTTGATTTGTGAAATTTTGCACTAAAAAGGTTTGCAACAATGTTGCTCATGTGGTTGTTTGCTCTATTTAAAAATTTGTGTAAAAATTCCCTTAACATTTGGGTCAAAATACCCCAAAAATCCTAATCTTTGCCCTGTTTTTATTTTTTTCCTGAGAAACTCAAAAACCCAGGGGGCTATGGGCAAAATGCCCCTGTCTTCTTCTCCACGCACGCAGGCAGGCTGCTGCCTGGCGCGCCCCTCGCCGCCCGATGGAGCCGGCCGCCCGGATGCTCCTCGCCGCCCCCTGGCGCCTTTAAATCCTCGCCGCCGCCGCGGGAGAAACCCTAACACGCCTCCCCTTGCTTCCTCTCCCCCATTCTGCAAGCTCGGGAGGAAACCCTAGCTCCGGCCACCTCACCGTCGCCGCCGCTACCGGCCTCCCCGCACCCAGCCGCCACCGCCAGGAGCTCCGCCTTGACCCCCTCTTCCTCCTAAGCTAAGCGGCAGCCGCCGGGGAGCTCTCTAGCGCGCCAATCGGACGGAGCCCGTGGCTCAGTCCTCCGCCGCTCGCCGGCGATTCCGGCCACCTCCGGCGACGCCGTCTTCACCGGCGTGCTCAGGGTGAGCCCCTGATCCTCCCCATGCCCTTAGCCCGCTCCAGCTCGCTCTCTAGCGCCGCCGCCACGCGAACCTGCGAGCTTGGCCGCCGGCCATCGCCGCCGTGGTCGCTCCGGCGACCATTGGTGGGCGGCGCCGCCACCAAAAGCCTCCCCGCGTCGAGCTGCATCTCTTGCCCCCGCGCACGCGCCCTATTGCGGCCCGAATCGGCCGATTGATGCTGCACCTGCGAGCTCAAGGGCGTGCTGACGTCAGCATGACGTCAGCATGACGCAATAAAGCTTTTTCTATTTTCTGTTATTTTTTCAGTAATTGTTTAATAATTCATATAAATTCGGAAAAATACAAAATTATATATCAATTTGATCAGGAAAACATTTCCTATTTGTTTATACATGTTTCATGCATCATTGCAACAAGTAAACTGCATAAGTAGTGAAACCCTAATACACCCCTCTCATATGTCGGGGTCCGATGCCGGAACCCCTTTAATCTGATGATGCACCTAGGGTTTACTCAATTCCATTAATATGCCATATCATTCATACTTGTATGTGCATTGCATCGATGCCATGTGTTGATTGTTATTTCTCTCTTTATAGTATTTGCTTCTTCGCGATCGATAGAGCACGAGTCCGAGACAATGAGGATCTACAACGACACAGATCAATAGTTGGCCATCGACGAACAATTCAAGCATGGGATCCTCGAAGATCCATATTGGTTTGTCAGGGACAAAGGCAAGCCCTAGCCTGGTTCATATATGATTTCGAAATGCTTTTATCTCTGGTTCCTTCATATTGCATGCGTTCAACTGTCTTTTATCGATAGATATAGTTACCCTATCTATTGCATGTTCCATCCCTGTAGCCTCAAATCCATGATCCACTGCTCCTAGCATACCTAGGTTTGGCATGTGTGCGTCGCGAGAGCCTTTATCTCTTTATGCTTAGCCATGCTTAGTATGTTACGCTTCTACTCCGGTCTTTGGACTGGAGCCTTACAATGAAATGAAACTAGCATGACAGGTTGACGTGGTAAGTATAGAGATGTGTGTTAAACATGATTAAAGGCTCAGACGAAAGGCCACATTGGGATGTGGTGGGTTGTTTCGTTTCTGCCGACCCTAGGATGCGAGTTCTCGCCTCTTGAACCAAGACTGAGCGTACAACCACACGAGGCCCTATTATGGTACCCTCTCGACTCACTAACTTGCCTAGTAGATTCCATGAGTCACATAGTTTGCGCTTTACCTGGACATATGCATTGCATTTTTGCTTGGGGGAAAAGGTACATAACAGGTAGGTAAGCGTGGTCGTGGTGGCTGGGGTTAGAGTCCCTGGGGAAACCCACCTCGGCTCACATCGTTAAGGACCGGCTTCGGGACTTGACCCGTTACGGCGGAACAATCCTTAGCGCGTGACTCATGGTCTCGGCGACAGCAAGGTAAAGGTCGTGGTCAACCACTCTCTGCCGGCTCTCCAAGGAAGAGAGCTAATGATCTGGCACTAAGAATCGGTTGGCACGTGTGGATAAAATTGTGCACCCCTGCAGGGTTAAATCTTTTCGAAAAGCCGTGTCCGCGGTTATGGACGACTTGGGAATGGATTCTGTGACCATAGAGAACATGAACCTGATCGTAAAACTTGGCAAACAATGTGTGTTTACGGATACCTTCTTCGGGTTTTGAGGGGGTAATCCGAGGATAGTGGTTCGAGATGATGAAGATTGGTGGATGCAATATGATGATCAAATAGAGATAGAGATATCGCTCTCTTATCCCCTTTTAAAGGTTCTGAGTAGTCGAGCTTCTCCTCCCTCTTGTCTTACAAAGGAAAACTGGCTTTATGCAAAAGAAGCTCCACAGAAAGCCCGCATACCCGCTTTGCTAAAAGGTTGTACTAAGTCTTGCTGAGTCCCTGTACTCAGCTTTGCATGCTTTTGTTTCAGATGAAGTTGCTTCAGCCAAGGTGGTTTCTACGTTAACATCGACTAGTAGTTTGGGGTTCCCAGGCAGCAGCCTGAGACTTATGGACTGGGACGTCGCTTTATGTTATGGCTTCTTAAGCCCTTTGCTATCTTGTTATTTAGAATAACATAATTTGCTTCCGTTGCTTGTTGAATGTTGGGTCAGTGACCTCTGCGTGTAATAATTTGGATCTTACTCTGCTAAGAGTTGTAATATATTCTTTTGAGTCGTAGAGTCACTGTTGTGTTACCGATTCTCTCACTGTAGTCTCTCGAGCTCGAGATTAGGCTTATGTCAGACGAAGATCTGGTATTTGTCTAACCCTGATCCCGGGGGTGCCACATACTCTCGCCCAAGCACGCTTAACTTCGGAGTTCTGATGGGATCTGGTGCTTTAGTGCTGGTATGATCGCATCCGACATGTTATGCACTCATTTTCCTTTATGCTTGCCCCTCCCGCACCTTGTCTGCTCTATTTTGTACCATGCCCATCCCGCTTTTCCATCCCCACCACCGTTTCCCATCAGAAATAGCCGAGCACGAGTGCCCATAAAAAAATATCGTCGTAACTTCACTATGAATGTCGCCGCCAGACGCAAAAAAAAGGGATGCAACACGAGGACTTCCCAGGAGGTCACCCATCCTAGTACTACTCTCGCCCAAGCACGCTTAACTTCGGAGTTCTGATGGGATCCGGTGCTTTAGTGCTGGTATGATCGCATCCGACATGTTATGCACTCATTTTCCTTTATGCTTGCCCCTCCCGCACCTTGTCTGCTCTATTTTGTACCATGCCCATCCCGCTTTTCCATCCCCACCACCGTTTCCCATCAGAAATAGCCGAGCACGAGTGCCCATAAAAAAATATCGTCGTAACTTCACTATGAATGTCGCCGCCAGACGCAAAAAAAAGGGATGCAACACGAGGACTTCCCAGGAGGTCACCCATCCTAGTACTACTCTCGCCCAAGCACGCTTAACTTCGGAGTTCTGATGGGATCCGGTGCTTTAGTGCTGGTATGATCGCATCCGACATGTTATGCACTCATTTTCCTTTATGCTTGCCCCTCCCGCACCTTGTCTGCTCTATTTTGTACCATGCCCATCCCGCTTTTCCATCCCCACCACCGTTTCCCATCAGAAATAGCCGAGCACGAGTGCCCATAAAAAAATATCGTCGTAACTTCACTATGAATGTCGCCGCCAGACGCAAAAAAAAGGGATGCAACACGAGGACTTCCCAGGAGGTCACCCATCCTAGTACTACTCTCGCCCAAGCACGCTTAACTTCGGAGTTCTGATGGGATCCGGTGCTTTAGTGCTGGTATGATCGCATCCGACATGTTATGCACTCATTTTCCTTTATGCTTGCCCCTCCCGCACCTTGTCTGCTCTATTTTGTACCATGCCCATCCCGCTTTTCCATCCCCACCACCGTTTCCCATCAGAAATAGCCGAGCACGAGTGCCCATAAAAAAATATCGTCGTAACTTCACTATGAATGTCGCCGCCAGACGCAAAAAAAAGGGATGCAACACGAGGACTTCCCAGGAGGTCACCCATCCTAGTACTACTCTCGCCCAAGCACGCTTAACTTCGGAGTTCTGATGGGATCCGGTGCTTTAGTGCTGGTATGATCGCATCCGACATGTTATGCACTCATTTTCCTTTATGCTTGCCCCTCCCGCACCTTGTCTGCTCTATTTTGTACCATGCCCATCCCGCTTTTCCATCCCCACCACCGTTTCCCATCAGAAATAGCCGAGCACGAGTGCCCATAAAAAAATATCGTCGTAACTTCACTATGAATGTCGCCGCCAGACGCAAAAAAAAGGGATGCAACACGAGGACTTCCCAGGAGGTCACCCATCCTAGTACTACTCTCGCCCAAGCACGCTTAACTTCGGAGTTCTGATGGGATCCGGTGCTTTAGTGCTGGTATGATCGCATCCGACATGTTATGCACTCATTTTCCTTTATGCTTGCCCCTCCCGCACCTTGTCTGCTCTATTTTGTACCATGCCCATCCCGCTTTTCCATCCCCACCACCGTTTCCCATCAGAAATAGCCGAGCACGAGTGCCCATAAAAAAATATCGTCGTAACTTCACTATGAATGTCGCCGCCAGACGCAAAAAAAAGGGATGCAACACGAGGACTTCCCAGGAGGTCACCCATCCTAGTACTACTCTCGCCCAAGCACGCTTAACTTCGGAGTTCTGATGGGATCCGGTGCTTTAGTGCTGGTATGATCGCATCCGACATGTTATGCACTCATTTTCCTTTATGCTTGCCCCTCCCGCACCTTGTCTGCTCTATTTTGTACCATGCCCATCCCGCTTTTCCATCCCCACCACCGTTTCCCATCAGAAATAGCCGAGCACGAGTGCCCATAAAAAAATATCGTCGTAACTTCACTATGAATGTCGCCGCCAGACGCAAAAAAAAGGGATGCAACACGAGGACTTCCCAGGAGGTCACCCATCCTAGTACTACTCTCGCCCAAGCACGCTTAACTTCGGAGTTCTGATGGGATCCGGTGCTTTAGTGCTGGTATGATCGCATCCGACATGTTATGCACTCATTTTCCTTTATGCTTGCCCCTCCCGCACCTTGTCTGCTCTATTTTGTACCATGCCCATCCCGCTTTTCCATCCCCACCACCGTTTCCCATCAGAAATAGCCGAGCACGAGTGCCCATAAAAAAATATCGTCGTAACTTCACTATGAATGTCGCCGCCAGACGCAAAAAAAAGGGATGCAACACGAGGACTTCCCAGGAGGTCACCCATCCTAGTACTACTCTCGCCCAAGCACGCTTAACTTCGGAGTTCTGATGGGATCCGGTGCTTTAGTGCTGGTATGATCGCATCCGACATGTTATGCACTCATTTTCCTTTATGCTTGCCCCTCCCGCACCTTGTCTGCTCTATTTTGTACCATGCCCATCCCGCTTTTCCATCCCCACCACCGTTTCCCATCAGAAATAGCCGAGCACGAGTGCCCATAAAAAAATATCGTCGTAACTTCACTATGAATGTCGCCGCCAGACGCAAAAAAAAGGGATGCAACACGAGGACTTCCCAGGAGGTCACCCATCCTAGTACTACTCTCGCCCAAGCACGCTTAACTTCGGAGTTCTGATGGGATCCGGTGCTTTAGTGCTGGTATGATCGCATCCGACATGTTATGCACTCATTTTCCTTTATGCTTGCCCCTCCCGCACCTTGTCTGCTCTATTTTGTACCATGCCCATCCCGCTTTTCCATCCCCACCACCGTTTCCCATCAGAAATAGCCGAGCACGAGTGCCCATAAAAAAATATCGTCGTAACTTCACTATGAATGTCGCCGCCAGACGCAAAAAAAAGGGATGCAACACGAGGACTTCCCAGGAGGTCACCCATCCTAGTACTACTCTCGCCCAAGCACGCTTAACTTCGGAGTTCTGATGGGATCCGGTGCTTTAGTGCTGGTATGATCGCATCCGACATGTTATGCACTCATTTTCCTTTATGCTTGCCCCTCCCGCACCTTGTCTGCTCTATTTTGTACCATGCCCATCCCGCTTTTCCATCCCCACCACCGTTTCCCATCAGAAATAGCCGAGCACGAGTGCCCATAAAAAAATATCGTCGTAACTTCACTATGAATGTCGCCGCCAGACGCAAAAAAAAGGGATGCAACACGAGGACTTCCCAGGAGGTCACCCATCCTAGTACTACTCTCGCCCAAGCACGCTTAACTTCGGAGTTCTGATGGGATCCGGTGCTTTAGTGCTGGTATGATCGCATCCGACATGTTATGCACTCATTTTCCTTTATGCTTGCCCCTCCCGCACCTTGTCTGCTCTATTTTGTACCATGCCCATCCCGCTTTTCCATCCCCACCACCGTTTCCCATCAGAAATAGCCGAGCACGAGTGCCCATAAAAAAATATCGTCGTAACTTCACTATGAATGTCGCCGCCAGACGCAAAAAAAAGGGATGCAACACGAGGACTTCCCAGGAGGTCACCCATCCTAGTACTACTCTCGCCCAAGCACGCTTAACTTCGGAGTTCTGATGGGATCCGGTGCTTTAGTGCTGGTATGATCGCATCCGACATGTTATGCACTCATTTTCCTTTATGCTTGCCCCTCCCGCACCTTGTCTGCTCTATTTTGTACCATGCCCATCCCGCTTTTCCATCCCCACCACCGTTTCCCATCAGAAATAGCCGAGCACGAGTGCCCATAAAAAAATATCGTCGTAACTTCACTATGAATGTCGCCGCCAGACGCAAAAAAAAGGGATGCAACACGAGGACTTCCCAGGAGGTCACCCATCCTAGTACTACTCTCGCCCAAGCACGCTTAACTTCGGAGTTCTGATGGGATCCGGTGCTTTAGTGCTGGTATGATCGCATCCGACATGTTATGCACTCATTTTCCTTTATGCTTGCCCCTCCCGCACCTTGTCTGCTCTATTTTGTACCATGCCCATCCCGCTTTTCCATCCCCACCACCGTTTCCCATCAGAAATAGCCGAGCACGAGTGCCCATAAAAAAATATCGTCGTAACTTCACTATGAATGTCGCCGCCAGACGCAAAAAAAAGGGATGCAACACGAGGACTTCCCAGGAGGTCACCCATCCTAGTACTACTCTCGCCCAAGCACGCTTAACTTCGGAGTTCTGATGGGATCCGGTGCTTTAGTGCTGGTATGATCGCATCCGACATGTTATGCACTCATTTTCCTTTATGCTTGCCCCTCCCGCACCTTGTCTGCTCTATTTTGTACCATGCCCATCCCGCTTTTCCATCCCCACCACCGTTTCCCATCAGAAATAGCCGAGCACGAGTGCCCATAAAAAAATATCGTCGTAACTTCACTATGAATGTCGCCGCCAGACGCAAAAAAAAGGGATGCAACACGAGGACTTCCCAGGAGGTCACCCATCCTAGTACTACTCTCGCCCAAGCACGCTTAACTTCGGAGTTCTGATGGGATCCGGTGCTTTAGTGCTGGTATGATCGCATCCGACATGTTATGCACTCATTTTCCTTTATGCTTGCCCCTCCCGCACCTTGTCTGCTCTATTTTGTACCATGCCCATCCCGCTTTTCCATCCCCACCACCGTTTCCCATCAGAAATAGCCGAGCACGAGTGCCCATAAAAAAATATCGTCGTAACTTCACTATGAATGTCGCCGCCAGACGCAAAAAAAAGGGATGCAACACGAGGACTTCCCAGGAGGTCACCCATCCTAGTACTACTCTCGCCCAAGCACGCTTAACTTCGGAGTTCTGATGGGATCCGGTGCTTTAGTGCTGGTATGATCGCATCCGACATGTTATGCACTCATTTTCCTTTATGCTTGCCCCTCCCGCACCTTGTCTGCTCTATTTTGTACCATGCCCATCCCGCTTTTCCATCCCCACCACCGTTTCCCATCAGAAATAGCCGAGCACGAGTGCCCATAAAAAAATATCGTCGTAACTTCACTATGAATGTCGCCGCCAGACGCAAAAAAAAGGGATGCAACACGAGGACTTCCCAGGAGGTCACCCATCCTAGTACTACTCTCGCCCAAGCACGCTTAACTTCGGAGTTCTGATGGGATCCGGTGCTTTAGTGCTGGTATGATCGCATCCGACATGTTATGCACTCATTTTCCTTTATGCTTGCCCCTCCCGCACCTTGTCTGCTCTATTTTGTACCATGCCCATCCCGCTTTTCCATCCCCACCACCGTTTCCCATCAGAAATAGCCGAGCACGAGTGCCCATAAAAAAATATCGTCGTAACTTCACTATGAATGTCGCCGCCAGACGCAAAAAAAAGGGATGCAACACGAGGACTTCCCAGGAGGTCACCCATCCTAGTACTACTCTCGCCCAAGCACGCTTAACTTCGGAGTTCTGATGGGATCCGGTGCTTTAGTGCTGGTATGATCGCATCCGACATGTTATGCACTCATTTTCCTTTATGCTTGCCCCTCCCGCACCTTGTCTGCTCTATTTTGTACCATGCCCATCCCGCTTTTCCATCCCCACCACCGTTTCCCATCAGAAATAGCCGAGCACGAGTGCCCATAAAAAAATATCGTCGTAACTTCACTATGAATGTCGCCGCCAGACGCAAAAAAAAGGGATGCAACACGAGGACTTCCCAGGAGGTCACCCATCCTAGTACTACTCTCGCCCAAGCACGCTTAACTTCGGAGTTCTGATGGGATCCGGTGCTTTAGTGCTGGTATGATCGCATCCGACATGTTATGCACTCATTTTCCTTTATGCTTGCCCCTCCCGCACCTTGTCTGCTCTATTTTGTACCATGCCCATCCCGCTTTTCCATCCCCACCACCGTTTCCCATCAGAAATAGCCGAGCACGAGTGCCCATAAAAAAATATCGTCGTAACTTCACTATGAATGTCGCCGCCAGACGCAAAAAAAAGGGATGCAACACGAGGACTTCCCAGGAGGTCACCCATCCTAGTACTACTCTCGCCCAAGCACGCTTAACTTCGGAGTTCTGATGGGATCCGGTGCTTTAGTGCTGGTATGATCGCATCCGACATGTTATGCACTCATTTTCCTTTATGCTTGCCCCTCCCGCACCTTGTCTGCTCTATTTTGTACCATGCCCATCCCGCTTTTCCATCCCCACCACCGTTTCCCATCAGAAATAGCCGAGCACGAGTGCCCATAAAAAAATATCGTCGTAACTTCACTATGAATGTCGCCGCCAGACGCAAAAAAAAGGGATGCAACACGAGGACTTCCCAGGAGGTCACCCATCCTAGTACTACTCTCGCCCAAGCACGCTTAACTTCGGAGTTCTGATGGGATCCGGTGCTTTAGTGCTGGTATGATCGCATCCGACATGTTATGCACTCATTTTCCTTTATGCTTGCCCCTCCCGCACCTTGTCTGCTCTATTTTGTACCATGCCCATCCCGCTTTTCCATCCCCACCACCGTTTCCCATCAGAAATAGCCGAGCACGAGTGCCCATAAAAAAATATCGTCGTAACTTCACTATGAATGTCGCCGCCAGACGCAAAAAAAAGGGATGCAACACGAGGACTTCCCAGGAGGTCACCCATCCTAGTACTACTCTCGCCCAAGCACGCTTAACTTCGGAGTTCTGATGGGATCCGGTGCTTTAGTGCTGGTATGATCGCATCCGACATGTTATGCACTCATTTTCCTTTATGCTTGCCCCTCCCGCACCTTGTCTGCTCTATTTTGTACCATGCCCATCCCGCTTTTCCATCCCCACCACCGTTTCCCATCAGAAATAGCCGAGCACGAGTGCCCATAAAAAAATATCGTCGTAACTTCACTATGAATGTCGCCGCCAGACGCAAAAAAAAGGGATGCAACACGAGGACTTCCCAGGAGGTCACCCATCCTAGTACTACTCTCGCCCAAGCACGCTTAACTTCGGAGTTCTGATGGGATCCGGTGCTTTAGTGCTGGTATGATCGCATCCGACATGTTATGCACTCATTTTCCTTTATGCTTGCCCCTCCCGCACCTTGTCTGCTCTATTTTGTACCATGCCCATCCCGCTTTTCCATCCCCACCACCGTTTCCCATCAGAAATAGCCGAGCACGAGTGCCCATAAAAAAATATCGTCGTAACTTCACTATGAATGTCGCCGCCAGACGCAAAAAAAAGGGATGCAACACGAGGACTTCCCAGGAGGTCACCCATCCTAGTACTACTCTCGCCCAAGCACGCTTAACTTCGGAGTTCTGATGGGATCCGGTGCTTTAGTGCTGGTATGATCGCATCCGACATGTTATGCACTCATTTTCCTTTATGCTTGCCCCTCCCGCACCTTGTCTGCTCTATTTTGTACCATGCCCATCCCGCTTTTCCATCCCCACCACCGTTTCCCATCAGAAATAGCCGAGCACGAGTGCCCATAAAAAAATATCGTCGTAACTTCACTATGAATGTCGCCGCCAGACGCAAAAAAAAGGGATGCAACACGAGGACTTCCCAGGAGGTCACCCATCCTAGTACTACTCTCGCCCAAGCACGCTTAACTTCGGAGTTCTGATGGGATCCGGTGCTTTAGTGCTGGTATGATCGCATCCGACATGTTATGCACTCATTTTCCTTTATGCTTGCCCCTCCCGCACCTTGTCTGCTCTATTTTGTACCATGCCCATCCCGCTTTTCCATCCCCACCACCGTTTCCCATCAGAAATAGCCGAGCACGAGTGCCCATAAAAAAATATCGTCGTAACTTCACTATGAATGTCGCCGCCAGACGCAAAAAAAAGGGATGCAACACGAGGACTTCCCAGGAGGTCACCCATCCTAGTACTACTCTCGCCCAAGCACGCTTAACTTCGGAGTTCTGATGGGATCCGGTGCTTTAGTGCTGGTATGATCGCATCCGACATGTTATGCACTCATTTTCCTTTATGCTTGCCCCTCCCGCACCTTGTCTGCTCTATTTTGTACCATGCCCATCCCGCTTTTCCATCCCCACCACCGTTTCCCATCAGAAATAGCCGAGCACGAGTGCCCATAAAAAAATATCGTCGTAACTTCACTATGAATGTCGCCGCCAGACGCAAAAAAAAGGGATGCAACACTTCCCATGAGCACGAGTGCCCACGTCGTAACTTCACTATGAATGTCGCCGCCAGACGCAAAAAAAAGGGATGCAACACGAGGACTTCCCAGGAGGTCACCCATCCTAGTACTACTCTCGCCCAAGCACGCTTAACTTCGGAGTTCTGATGGGATCCGGTGCTTTAGTGCTGGTATGATCGCATCCGACATGTTATGCACTCATTTTCCTTTATGCTTGCCCCTCCCGCACCTTGTCTGCTCTATTTTGTACCATGCCCATCCCGCTTTTCCATCCCCACCACCGTTTCCCATCAGAAATAGCCGAGCACGAGTGCCCATAAAAAAATATCGTCGTAACTTCACTATGAATGTCGCCGCCAGACGCAAAAAAAAGGGATGCAACACGAGGACTTCCCAGGAGGTCACCCATCCTAGTACTACTCTCGCCCAAGCACGCTTAACTTCGGAGTTCTGATGGGATCCGGTGCTTTAGTGCTGGTATGATCGCATCCGACATGTTATGCACTCATTTTCCTTTATGCTTGCCCCTCCCGCACCTTGTCTGCTCTATTTTGTACCATGCCCATCCCGCTTTTCCATCCCCACCACCGTTTCCCATCAGAAATAGCCGAGCACGAGTGCCCATAAAAAAATATCGTCGTAACTTCACTATGAATGTCGCCGCCAGACGCAAAAAAAAGGGATGCAACACGAGGACTTCCCAGGAGGTCACCCATCCTAGTACTACTCTCGCCCAAGCACGCTTAACTTCGGAGTTCTGATGGGATCCGGTGCTTTAGTGCTGGTATGATCGCATCCGACATGTTATGCACTCATTTTCCTTTATGCTTGCCCCTCCCGCACCTTGTCTGCTCTATTTTGTACCATGCCCATCCCGCTTTTCCATCCCCACCACCGTTTCCCATCAGAAATAGCCGAGCACGAGTGCCCATAAAAAAATATCGTCGTAACTTCACTATGAATGTCGCCGCCAGACGCAAAAAAAAGGGATGCAACACGAGGACTTCCCAGGAGGTCACCCATCCTAGTACTACTCTCGCCCAAGCACGCTTAACTTCGGAGTTCTGATGGGATCCGGTGCTTTAGTGCTGGTATGATCGCATCCGACATGTTATGCACTCATTTTCCTTTATGCTTGCCCCTCCCGCACCTTGTCTGCTCTATTTTGTACCATGCCCATCCCGCTTTTCCATCCCCACCACCGTTTCCCATCAGAAATAGCCGAGCACGAGTGCCCATAAAAAAATATCGTCGTAACTTCACTATGAATGTCGCCGCCAGACGCAAAAAAAAGGGATGCAACACGAGGACTTCCCAGGAGGTCACCCATCCTAGTACTACTCTCGCCCAAGCACGCTTAACTTCGGAGTTCTGATGGGATCCGGTGCTTTAGTGCTGGTATGATCGCATCCGACATGTTATGCACTCATTTTCCTTTATGCTTGCCCCTCCCGCACCTTGTCTGCTCTATTTTGTACCATGCCCATCCCGCTTTTCCATCCCCACCACCGTTTCCCATCAGAAATAGCCGAGCACGAGTGCCCATAAAAAAATATCGTCGTAACTTCACTATGAATGTCGCCGCCAGACGCAAAAAAAAGGGATGCAACACGAGGACTTCCCAGGAGGTCACCCATCCTAGTACTACTCTCGCCCAAGCACGCTTAACTTCGGAGTTCTGATGGGATCCGGTGCTTTAGTGCTGGTATGATCGCATCCGACATGTTATGCACTCATTTTCCTTTATGCTTGCCCCTCCCGCACCTTGTCTGCTCTATTTTGTACCATGCCCATCCCGCTTTTCCATCCCCACCACCGTTTCCCATCAGAAATAGCCGAGCACGAGTGCCCATAAAAAAATATCGTCGTAACTTCACTATGAATGTCGCCGCCAGACGCAAAAAAAAGGGATGCAACACGAGGACTTCCCAGGAGGTCACCCATCCTAGTACTACTCTCGCCCAAGCACGCTTAACTTCGGAGTTCTGATGGGATCCGGTGCTTTAGTGCTGGTATGATCGCATCCGACATGTTATGCACTCGCAAAAAAAAGGGATGCAACACGAGGACTTCCCAGGAGGTCACCCATCCTAGTACTACTCTCGCCCAAGCACGCTTAACTTCGGAGTTCTGATGGGATCCGGTGCTTTAGTGCTGGTATGATCGCATCCGACATGTTATGCACTCATTTTCCTTTATGCTTGCCCCTCCCGCACCTTGTCTGCTCTATTTTGTACCATGCCCATCCCGCTTTTCCATCCCCACCACCGTTTCCCATCAGAAATAGCCGAGCACGAGTGCCCATAAAAAAATATCGTCGTAACTTCACTATGAATGTCGCCGCCAGACGCAAAAAAAAGGGATGCAACACGAGGACTTCCCAGGAGGTCACCCATCCTAGTACTACTCTCGCCCAAGCACGCTTAACTTCGGAGTTCTGATGGGATCCGGTGCTTTAGTGCTGGTATGATCGCATCCGACATGTTATGCACTCATTTTCCTTTATGCTTGCCCCTCCCGCACCTTGTCTGCTCTATTTTGTACCATGCCCATCCCGCTTTTCCATCCCCACCACCGTTTCCCATCAGAAATAGCCGAGCACGAGTGCCCATAAAAAAATATCGTCGTAACTTCACTATGAATGTCGCCGCCAGACGCAAAAAAAAGGGATGCAACACGAGGACTTCCCAGGAGGTCACCCATCCTAGTACTACTCTCGCCCAAGCACGCTTAACTTCGGAGTTCTGATGGGATCCGGTGCTTTAGTGCTGGTATGATCGCATCCGACATGTTATGCACTCATTTTCCTTTATGCTTGCCCCTCCCGCACCTTGTCTGCTCTATTTTGTACCATGCCCATCCCGCTTTTCCATCCCCACCACCGTTTCCCATCAGAAATAGCCGAGCACGAGTGCCCATAAAAAAATATCGTCGTAACTTCACTATGAATGTCGCCGCCAGACGCAAAAAAAAGGGATGCAACACGAGGACTTCCCAGGAGGTCACCCATCCTAGTACTACTCTCGCCCAAGCACGCTTAACTTCGGAGTTCTGATGGGATCCGGTGCTTTAGTGCTGGTATGATCGCATCCGACATGTTATGCACTCATTTTCCTTTATGCTTGCCCCTCCCGCACCTTGTCTGCTCTATTTTGTACCATGCCCATCCCGCTTTTCCATCCCCACCACCGTTTCCCATCAGAAATAGCCGAGCACGAGTGCCCATAAAAAAATATCGTCGTAACTTCACTATGAATGTCGCCGCCAGACGCAAAAAAAAGGGATGCAACACGAGGACTTCCCAGGAGGTCACCCATCCTAGTACTACTCTCGCCCAAGCACGCTTAACTTCGGAGTTCTGATGGGATCCGGTGCTTTAGTGCTGGTATGATCGCATCCGACATGTTATGCACTCATTTTCCTTTATGCTTGCCCCTCCCGCACCTTGTCTGCTCTATTTTGTACCATGCCCATCCCGCTTTTCCATCCCCACCACCGTTTCCCATCAGAAATAGCCGAGCACGAGTGCCCATAAAAAAATATCGTCGTAACTTCACTATGAATGTCGCCGCCAGACGCAAAAAAAAGGGATGCAACACGAGGACTTCCCAGGAGGTCACCCATCCTAGTACTACTCTCGCCCAAGCACGCTTAACTTCGGAGTTCTGATGGGATCCGGTGCTTTAGTGCTGGTATGATCGCATCCGACATGTTATGCACTCATTTTAAAAAGGGATGCAACACGAGGACTTCCCAGGAGGTCACCCATCCTAGTACTACTCTCGCCCAAGCACGCTTAACTTCGGAGTTCTGATGGGATCCGGTGCTTTAGTGCTGGTATGATCGCATCCGACATGTTATGCACTCATTTTCCTTTATGCTTGCCCCTCCCGCACCTTGTCTGCTCTATTTTGTACCATGCCCATCCCGCTTTTCCATCCCCACCACCGTTTCCCATCAGAAATAGCCGAGCACGAGTGCCCATAAAAAAATATCGTCGTAACTTCACTATGAATGTCGCCGCCAGACGCAAAAAAAAGGGATGCAACACGAGGACTTCCCAGGAGGTCACCCATCCTAGTACTACTCTCGCCCAAGCACGCTTAACTTCGGAGTTCTGATGGGATCCGGTGCTTTAGTGCTGGTATGATCGCATCCGACATGTTATGCACTCATTTTCCTTTATGCTTGCCCCTCCCGCACCTTGTCTGCTCTATTTTGTACCATGCCCATCCCGCTTTTCCATCCCCACCACCGTTTCCCATCAGAAATAGCCGAGCACGAGTGCCCATAAAAAAATATCGTCGTAACTTCACTATGAATGTCGCCGCCAGACGCAAAAAAAAGGGATGCAACACGAGGACTTCCCAGGAGGTCACCCATCCTAGTACTACTCTCGCCCAAGCACGCTTAACTTCGGAGTTCTGATGGGATCCGGTGCTTTAGTGCTGGTATGATCGCATCCGACATGTTATGCACTCATTTTCCTTTATGCTTGCCCCTCCCGCACCTTGTCTGCTCTATTTTGTACCATGCCCATCCCGCTTTTCCATCCCCACCACCGTTTCCCATCAGAAATAGCCGAGCACGAGTGCCCATAAAAAAATATCGTCGTAACTTCACTATGAATGTCGCCGCCAGACGCAAAAAAAAGGGATGCAACACGAGGACTTCCCAGGAGGTCACCCATCCTAGTACTACTCTCGCCCAAGCACGCTTAACTTCGGAGTTCTGATGGGATCCGGTGCTTTAGTGCTGGTATGATCGCATCCGACATGTTATGCACTCATTTTCCTTTATGCTTGCCCCTCCCGCACCTTGTCTGCTCTATTTTGTACCATGCCCATCCCGCTTTTCCATCCCCACCACCGTTTCCCATCAGAAATAGCCGAGCACGAGTGCCCATAAAAAAATATCGTCGTAACTTCACTATGAATGTCGCCGCCAGACGCAAAAAAAAGGGATGCAACACGAGGACTTCCCAGGAGGTCACCCATCCTAGTACTACTCTCGCCCAAGCACGCTTAACTTCGGAGTTCTGATGGGATCCGGTGCTTTAGTGCTGGTATGATCGCATCCGACATGTTATGCACTCATTTTCCTTTATGCTTGCCCCTCCCGCACCTTGTCTGCTCTATTTTGTACCATGCCCATCCCGCTTTTCCATCCCCACCACCGTTTCCCATCAGAAATAGCCGAGCACGAGTGCCCATAAAAAAATATCGTCGTAACTTCACTATGAATGTCGCCGCCAGACGCAAAAAAAAGGGATGCAACACGAGGACTTCCCAGGAGGTCACCCATCCTAGTACTACTCTCGCCCAAGCACGCTTAACTTCGGAGTTCTGATGGGATCCGGTGCTTTAGTGCTGGTATGATCGCATCCGACATGTTATGCACTCATTTTCCTTTATGCTTGCCCCTCCCGCACCTTGTCTGCTCTATTTTGTACCATGCCCATCCCGCTTTTCCATCCCCACCACCGTTTCCCATCAGAAATAGCCGAGCACGAGTGCCCATAAAAAAATATCGTCGTAACTTCACTATGAATGTCGCCGCCAGACGCAAAAAAAAGGGATGCAACACGAGGACTTCCCAGGAGGTCACCCATCCTAGTACTACTCTCGCCCAAGCACGCTTAACTTCGGAGTTCTGATGGGATCCGGTGCTTTAGTGCTGGTATGATCGCATCCGACATGTTATGCACTCATTTTCCTTTATGCTTGCCCCTCCCGCACCTTGTCTGCTCTATTTTGTACCATGCCCATCCCGCTTTTCCATCCCCACCACCGTTTCCCATCAGAAATAGCCGAGCACGAGTGCCCATAAAAAAATATCGTCGTAACTTCACTATGAATGTCGCCGCCAGACGCAAAAAAAAGGGATGCAACACGAGGACTTCCCAGGAGGTCACCCATCCTAGTACTACTCTCGCCCAAGCACGCTTAACTTCGGAGTTCTGATGGGATCCGGTGCTTTAGTGCTGGTATGATCGCATCCGACATGTTATGCACTCATTTTCCTTTATGCTTGCCCCTCCCGCACCTTGTCTGCTCTATTTTGTACCATGCCCATCCCGCTTTTCCATCCCCACCACCGTTTCCCATCAGAAATAGCCGAGCACGAGTGCCCATAAAAAAATATCGTCGTAACTTCACTATGAATGTCGCCGCCAGACGCAAAAAAAAGGGATGCAACACGAGGACTTCCCAGGAGGTCACCCATCCTAGTACTACTCTCGCCCAAGCACGCTTAACTTCGGAGTTCTGATGGGATCCGGTGCTTTAGTGCTGGTATGATCGCATCCGACATGTTATGCACTCATTTTCCTTTATGCTTGCCCCTCCCGCACCTTGTCTGCTCTATTTTGTACCATGCCCATCCCGCTTTTCCATCCCCACCACCGTTTCCCATCAGAAATAGCCGAGCACGAGTGCCCATAAAAAAATATCGTCGTAACTTCACTATGAATGTCGCCGCCAGACGCAAAAAAAAGGGATGCAACACGAGGACTTCCCAGGAGGTCACCCATCCTAGTACTACTCTCGCCCAAGCACGCTTAACTTCGGAGTTCTGATGGGATCCGGTGCTTTAGTGCTGGTATGATCGCATCCGACATGTTATGCACTCATTTTCCTTTATGCTTGCCCCTCCCGCACCTTGTCTGCTCTATTTTGTACCATGCCCATCCCGCTTTTCCATCCCCACCACCGTTTCCCATCAGAAATAGCCGAGCACGAGTGCCCATAAAAAAATATCGTCGTAACTTCACTATGAATGTCGCCGCCAGACGCAAAAAAAAGGGATGCAACACGAGGACTTCCCAGGAGGTCACCCATCCTAGTACTACTCTCGCCCAAGCACGCTTAACTTCGGAGTTCTGATGGGATCCGGTGCTTTAGTGCTGGTATGATCGCATCCGACATGTTATGCACTCATTTTCCTTTATGCTTGCCCCTCCCGCACCTTGTCTGCTCTATTTTGTACCATGCCCATCCCGCTTTTCCATCCCCACCACCGTTTCCCATCAGAAATAGCCGAGCACGAGTGCCCATAAAAAAATATCGTCGTAACTTCACTATGAATGTCGCCGCCAGACGCAAAAAAAAGGGATGCAACACGAGGACTTCCCAGGAGGTCACCCATCCTAGTACTACTCTCGCCCAAGCACGCTTAACTTCGGAGTTCTGATGGGATCCGGTGCTTTAGTGCTGGTATGATCGCATCCGACATGTTATGCACTCATTTTCCTTTATGCTTGCCCCTCCCGCACCTTGTCTGCTCTATTTTGTACCATGCCCATCCCGCTTTTCCATCCCCACCACCGTTTCCCATCAGAAATAGCCGAGCACGAGTGCCCATAAAAAAATATCGTCGTAACTTCACTATGAATGTCGCCGCCAGACGCAAAAAAAAGGGATGCAACACGAGGACTTCCCAGGAGGTCACCCATCCTAGTACTACTCTCGCCCAAGCACGCTTAACTTCGGAGTTCTGATGGGATCCGGTGCTTTAGTGCTGGTATGATCGCATCCGACATGTTATGCACTCATTTTCCTTTATGCTTGCCCCTCCCGCACCTTGTCTGCTCTATTTTGTACCATGCCCATCCCGCTTTTCCATCCCCACCACCGTTTCCCATCAGAAATAGCCGAGCACGAGTGCCCATAAAAAAATATCGTCGTAACTTCACTATGAATGTCGCCGCCAGACGCAAAAAAAAGGGATGCAACACGAGGACTTCCCAGGAGGTCACCCATCCTAGTACTACTCTCGCCCAAGCACGCTTAACTTCGGAGTTCTGATGGGATCCGGTGCTTTAGTGCTGGTATGATCGCATCCGACATGTTATGCACTCATTTTCCTTTATGCTTGCCCCTCCCGCACCTTGTCTGCTCTATTTTGTACCATGCCCATCCCGCTTTTCCATCCCCACCACCGTTTCCCATCAGAAATAGCCGAGCACGAGTGCCCATAAAAAAATATCGTCGTAACTTCACTATGAATGTCGCCGCCAGACGCAAAAAAAAGGGATGCAACACGAGGACTTCCCAGGAGGTCACCCATCCTAGTACTACTCTCGCCCAAGCACGCTTAACTTCGGAGTTCTGATGGGATCCGGTGCTTTAGTGCTGGTATGATCGCATCCGACATGTTATGCACTCATTTTCCTTTATGCTTGCCCCTCCCGCACCTTGTCTGCTCTATTTTGTACCATGCCCATCCCGCTTTTCCATCCCCACCACCGTTTCCCATCAGAAATAGCCGAGCACGAGTGCCCATAAAAAAATATCGTCGTAACTTCACTATGAATGTCGCCGCCAGACGCAAAAAAAAGGGATGCAACACGAGGACTTCCCAGGAGGTCACCCATCCTAGTACTACTCTCGCCCAAGCACGCTTAACTTCGGAGTTCTGATGGGATCCGGTGCTTTAGTGCTGGTATGATCGCATCCGACATGTTATGCACTCATTTTCCTTTATGCTTGCCCCTCCCGCACCTTGTCTGCTCTATTTTGTACCATGCCCATCCCGCTTTTCCATCCCCACCACCGTTTCCCATCAGAAATAGCCGAGCACGAGTGCCCATAAAAAAATATCGTCGTAACTTCACTATGAATGTCGCCGCCAGACGCAAAAAAAAGGGATGCAACACGAGGACTTCCCAGGAGGTCACCCATCCTAGTACTACTCTCGCCCAAGCACGCTTAACTTCGGAGTTCTGATGGGATCCGGTGCTTTAGTGCTGGTATGATCGCATCCGACATGTTATGCACTCATTTTCCTTTATGCTTGCCCCTCCCGCACCTTGTCTGCTCTATTTTGTACCATGCCCATCCCGCTTTTCCATCCCCACCACCGTTTCCCATCAGAAATAGCCGAGCACGAGTGCCCATAAAAAAATATCGTCGTAACTTCACTATGAATGTCGCCGCCAGACGCAAAAAAAAGGGATGCAACACGAGGACTTCCCAGGAGGTCACCCATCCTAGTACTACTCTCGCCCAAGCACGCTTAACTTCGGAGTTCTGATGGGATCCGGTGCTTTAGTGCTGGTATGATCGCATCCGACATGTTATGCACTCATTTTCCTTTATGCTTGCCCCTCCCGCACCTTGTCTGCTCTATTTTGTACCATGCCCATCCCGCTTTTCCATCCCCACCACCGTTTCCCATCAGAAATAGCCGAGCACGAGTGCCCATAAAAAAATATCGTCGTAACTTCACTATGAATGTCGCCGCCAGACGCAAAAAAAAGGGATGCAACACGAGGACTTCCCAGGAGGTCACCCATCCTAGTACTACTCTCGCCCAAGCACGCTTAACTTCGGAGTTCTGATGGGATCCGGTGCTTTAGTGCTGGTATGATCGCATCCGACATGTTATGCACTCATTTTCCTTTATGCTTGCCCCTCCCGCACCTTGTCTGCTCTATTTTGTACCATGCCCATCCCGCTTTTCCATCCCCACCACCGTTTCCCATCAGAAATAGCCGAGCACGAGTGCCCATAAAAAAATATCGTCGTAACTTCACTATGAATGTCGCCGCCAGACGCAAAAAAAAGGGATGCAACACGAGGACTTCCCAGGAGGTCACCCATCCTAGTACTACTCTCGCCCAAGCACGCTTAACTTCGGAGTTCTGATGGGATCCGGTGCTTTAGTGCTGGTATGATCGCATCCGACATGTTATGCACTCATTTTCCTTTATGCTTGCCCCTCCCGCACCTTGTCTGCTCTATTTTGTACCATGCCCATCCCGCTTTTCCATCCCCACCACCGTTTCCCATCAGAAATAGCCGAGCACGAGTGCCCATAAAAAAATATCGTCGTAACTTCACTATGAATGTCGCCGCCAGACGCAAAAAAAAGGGATGCAACACGAGGACTTCCCAGGAGGTCACCCATCCTAGTACTACTCTCGCCCAAGCACGCTTAACTTCGGAGTTCTGATGGGATCCGGTGCTTTAGTGCTGGTATGATCGCATCCGACATGTTATGCACTCATTTTCCTTTATGCTTGCCCCTCCCGCACCTTGTCTGCTCTATTTTGTACCATGCCCATCCCGCTTTTCCATCCCCACCACCGTTTCCCATCAGAAATAGCCGAGCACGAGTGCCCATAAAAAAATATCGTCGTAACTTCACTATGAATGTCGCCGCCAGACGCAAAAAAAAGGGATGCAACACGAGGACTTCCCAGGAGGTCACCCATCCTAGTACTACTCTCGCCCAAGCACGCTTAACTTCGGAGTTCTGATGGGATCCGGTGCTTTAGTGCTGGTATGATCGCATCCGACATGTTATGCACTCATTTTCCTTTATGCTTGCCCCTCCCGCACCTTGTCTGCTCTATTTTGTACCATGCCCATCCCGCTTTTCCATCCCCACCACCGTTTCCCATCAGAAATAGCCGAGCACGAGTGCCCATAAAAAAATATCGTCGTAACTTCACTATGAATGTCGCCGCCAGACGCAAAAAAAAGGGATGCAACACGAGGACTTCCCAGGAGGTCACCCATCCTAGTACTACTCTCGCCCAAGCACGCTTAACTTCGGAGTTCTGATGGGATCCGGTGCTTTAGTGCTGGTATGATCGCATCCGACATGTTATGCACTCATTTTCCTTTATGCTTGCCCCTCCCGCACCTTGTCTGCTCTATTTTGTACCATGCCCATCCCGCTTTTCCATCCCCACCACCGTTTCCCATCAGAAATAGCCGAGCACGAGTGCCCATAAAAAAATATCGTCGTAACTTCACTATGAATGTCGCCGCCAGACGCAAAAAAAAGGGATGCAACACGAGGACTTCCCAGGAGGTCACCCATCCTAGTACTACTCTCGCCCAAGCACGCTTAACTTCGGAGTTCTGATGGGATCCGGTGCTTTAGTGCTGGTATGATCGCATCCGACATGTTATGCACTCATTTTCCTTTATGCTTGCCCCTCCCGCACCTTGTCTGCTCTATTTTGTACCATGCCCATCCCGCTTTTCCATCCCCACCACCGTTTCCCATCAGAAATAGCCGAGCACGAGTGCCCATAAAAAAATATCGTCGTAACTTCACTATGAATGTCGCCGCCAGACGCAAAAAAAAGGGATGCAACACGAGGACTTCCCAGGAGGTCACCCATCCTAGTACTACTCTCGCCCAAGCACGCTTAACTTCGGAGTTCTGATGGGATCCGGTGCTTTAGTGCTGGTATGATCGCATCCGACATGTTATGCACTCATTTTCCTTTATGCTTGCCCCTCCCGCACCTTGTCTGCTCTATTTTGTACCATGCCCATCCCGCTTTTCCATCCCCACCACCGTTTCCCATCAGAAATAGCCGAGCACGAGTGCCCATAAAAAAATATCGTCGTAACTTCACTATGAATGTCGCCGCCAGACGCAAAAAAAAGGGATGCAACACGAGGACTTCCCAGGAGGTCACCCATCCTAGTACTACTCTCGCCCAAGCACGCTTAACTTCGGAGTTCTGATGGGATCCGGTGCTTTAGTGCTGGTATGATCGCATCCGACATGTTATGCACTCATTTTCCTTTATGCTTGCCCCTCCCGCACCTTGTCTGCTCTATTTTGTACCATGCCCATCCCGCTTTTCCATCCCCACCACCGTTTCCCATCAGAAATAGCCGAGCACGAGTGCCCATAAAAAAATATCGTCGTAACTTCACTATGAATGTCGCCGCCAGACGCAAAAAAAAGGGATGCAACACGAGGACTTCCCAGGAGGTCACCCATCCTAGTACTACTCTCGCCCAAGCACGCTTAACTTCGGAGTTCTGATGGGATCCGGTGCTTTAGTGCTGGTATGATCGCATCCGACATGTTATGCACTCATTTTCCTTTATGCTTGCCCCTCCCGCACCTTGTCTGCTCTATTTTGTACCATGCCCATCCCGCTTTTCCATCCCCACCACCGTTTCCCATCAGAAATAGCCGAGCACGAGTGCCCATAAAAAAATATCGTCGTAACTTCACTATGAATGTCGCCGCCAGACGCAAAAAAAAGGGATGCAACACGAGGACTTCCCAGGAGGTCACCCATCCTAGTACTACTCTCGCCCAAGCACGCTTAACTTCGGAGTTCTGATGGGATCCGGTGCTTTAGTGCTGGTATGATCGCATCCGACATGTTATGCACTCATTTTCCTTTATGCTTGCCCCTCCCGCACCTTGTCTGCTCTATTTTGTACCATGCCCATCCCGCTTTTCCATCCCCACCACCGTTTCCCATCAGAAATAGCCGAGCACGAGTGCCCATAAAAAAATATCGTCGTAACTTCACTATGAATGTCGCCGCCAGACGCAAAAAAAAGGGATGCAACACGAGGACTTCCCAGGAGGTCACCCATCCTAGTACTACTCTCGCCCAAGCACGCTTAACTTCGGAGTTCTGATGGGATCCGGTGCTTTAGTGCTGGTATGATCGCATCCGACATGTTATGCACTCATTTTCCTTTATGCTTGCCCCTCCCGCACCTTGTCTGCTCTATTTTGTACCATGCCCATCCCGCTTTTCCATCCCCACCACCGTTTCCCATCAGAAATAGCCGAGCACGAGTGCCCATAAAAAAATATCGTCGTAACTTCACTATGAATGTCGCCGCCAGACGCAAAAAAAAGGGATGCAACACGAGGACTTCCCAGGAGGTCACCCATCCTAGTACTACTCTCGCCCAAGCACGCTTAACTTCGGAGTTCTGATGGGATCCGGTGCTTTAGTGCTGGTATGATCGCATCCGACATGTTATGCACTCATTTTCCTTTATGCTTGCCCCTCCCGCACCTTGTCTGCTCTATTTTGTACCATGCCCATCCCGCTTTTCCATCCCCACCACCGTTTCCCATCAGAAATAGCCGAGCACGAGTGCCCATAAAAAAATATCGTCGTAACTTCACTATGAATGTCGCCGCCAGACGCAAAAAAAAGGGATGCAACACGAGGACTTCCCAGGAGGTCACCCATCCTAGTACTACTCTCGCCCAAGCACGCTTAACTTCGGAGTTCTGATGGGATCCGGTGCTTTAGTGCTGGTATGATCGCATCCGACATGTTATGCACTCATTTTCCTTTATGCTTGCCCCTCCCGCACCTTGTCTGCTCTATTTTGTACCATGCCCATCCCGCTTTTCCATCCCCACCACCGTTTCCCATCAGAAATAGCCGAGCACGAGTGCCCATAAAAAAATATCGTCGTAACTTCACTATGAATGTCGCCGCCAGACGCAAAAAAAAGGGATGCAACACGAGGACTTCCCAGGAGGTCACCCATCCTAGTACTACTCTCGCCCAAGCACGCTTAACTTCGGAGTTCTGATGGGATCCGGTGCTTTAGTGCTGGTATGATCGCATCCGACATGTTATGCACTCATTTTCCTTTATGCTTGCCCCTCCCGCACCTTGTCTGCTCTATTTTGTACCATGCCCATCCCGCTTTTCCATCCCCACCACCGTTTCCCATCAGAAATAGCCGAGCACGAGTGCCCATAAAAAAATATCGTCGTAACTTCACTATGAATGTCGCCGCCAGACGCAAAAAAAAGGGATGCAACACGAGGACTTCCCAGGAGGTCACCCATCCTAGTACTACTCTCGCCCAAGCACGCTTAACTTCGGAGTTCTGATGGGATCCGGTGCTTTAGTGCTGGTATGATCGCATCCGACATGTTATGCACTCATTTTCCTTTATGCTTGCCCCTCCCGCACCTTGTCTGCTCTATTTTGTACCATGCCCATCCCGCTTTTCCATCCCCACCACCGTTTCCCATCAGAAATAGCCGAGCACGAGTGCCCATAAAAAAATATCGTCGTAACTTCACTATGAATGTCGCCGCCAGACGCAAAAAAAAGGGATGCAACACGAGGACTTCCCAGGAGGTCACCCATCCTAGTACTACTCTCGCCCAAGCACGCTTAACTTCGGAGTTCTGATGGGATCCGGTGCTTTAGTGCTGGTATGATCGCATCCGACATGTTATGCACTCATTTTCCTTTATGCTTGCCCCTCCCGCACCTTGTCTGCTCTATTTTGTACCATGCCCATCCCGCTTTTCCATCCCCACCACCGTTTCCCATCAGAAATAGCCGAGCACGAGTGCCCATAAAAAAATATCGTCGTAACTTCACTATGAATGTCGCCGCCAGACGCAAAAAAAAGGGATGCAACACGAGGACTTCCCAGGAGGTCACCCATCCTAGTACTACTCTCGCCCAAGCACGCTTAACTTCGGAGTTCTGATGGGATCCGGTGCTTTAGTGCTGGTATGATCGCATCCGACATGTTATGCACTCATTTTCCTTTATGCTTGCCCCTCCCGCACCTTGTCTGCTCTATTTTGTACCATGCCCATCCCGCTTTTCCATCCCCACCACCGTTTCCCATCAGAAATAGCCGAGCACGAGTGCCCATAAAAAAATATCGTCGTAACTTCACTATGAATGTCGCCGCCAGACGCAAAAAAAAGGGATGCAACACGAGGACTTCCCAGGAGGTCACCCATCCTAGTACTACTCTCGCCCAAGCACGCTTAACTTCGGAGTTCTGATGGGATCCGGTGCTTTAGTGCTGGTATGATCGCATCCGACATGTTATGCACTCATTTTCCTTTATGCTTGCCCCTCCCGCACCTTGTCTGCTCTATTTTGTACCATGCCCATCCCGCTTTTCCATCCCCACCACCGTTTCCCATCAGAAATAGCCGAGCACGAGTGCCCATAAAAAAATATCGTCGTAACTTCACTATGAATGTCGCCGCCAGACGCAAAAAAAAGGGATGCAACACGAGGACTTCCCAGGAGGTCACCCATCCTAGTACTACTCTCGCCCAAGCACGCTTAACTTCGGAGTTCTGATGGGATCCGGTGCTTTAGTGCTGGTATGATCGCATCCGACATGTTATGCACTCATTTTCCTTTATGCTTGCCCCTCCCGCACCTTGTCTGCTCTATTTTGTACCATGCCCATCCCGCTTTTCCATCCCCACCACCGTTTCCCATCAGAAATAGCCGAGCACGAGTGCCCATAAAAAAATATCGTCGTAACTTCACTATGAATGTCGCCGCCAGACGCAAAAAAAAGGGATGCAACACGAGGACTTCCCAGGAGGTCACCCATCCTAGTACTACTCTCGCCCAAGCACGCTTAACTTCGGAGTTCTGATGGGATCCGGTGCTTTAGTGCTGGTATGATCGCATCCGACATGTTATGCACTCATTTTCCTTTATGCTTGCCCCTCCCGCACCTTGTCTGCTCTATTTTGTACCATGCCCATCCCGCTTTTCCATCCCCACCACCGTTTCCCATCAGAAATAGCCGAGCACGAGTGCCCATAAAAAAATATCGTCGTAACTTCACTATGAATGTCGCCGCCAGACGCAAAAAAAAGGGATGCAACACGAGGACTTCCCAGGAGGTCACCCATCCTAGTACTACTCTCGCCCAAGCACGCTTAACTTCGGAGTTCTGATGGGATCCGGTGCTTTAGTGCTGGTATGATCGCATCCGACATGTTATGCACTCATTTTCCTTTATGCTTGCCCCTCCCGCACCTTGTCTGCTCTATTTTGTACCATGCCCATCCCGCTTTTCCATCCCCACCACCGTTTCCCATCAGAAATAGCCGAGCACGAGTGCCCATAAAAAAATATCGTCGTAACTTCACTATGAATGTCGCCGCCAGACGCAAAAAAAAGGGATGCAACACGAGGACTTCCCAGGAGGTCACCCATCCTAGTACTACTCTCGCCCAAGCACGCTTAACTTCGGAGTTCTGATGGGATCCGGTGCTTTAGTGCTGGTATGATCGCATCCGACATGTTATGCACTCATTTTCCTTTATGCTTGCCCCTCCCGCACCTTGTCTGCTCTATTTTGTACCATGCCCATCCCGCTTTTCCATCCCCACCACCGTTTCCCATCAGAAATAGCCGAGCACGAGTGCCCATAAAAAAATATCGTCGTAACTTCACTATGAATGTCGCCGCCAGACGCAAAAAAAAGGGATGCAACACGAGGACTTCCCAGGAGGTCACCCATCCTAGTACTACTCTCGCCCAAGCACGCTTAACTTCGGAGTTCTGATGGGATCCGGTGCTTTAGTGCTGGTATGATCGCATCCGACATGTTATGCACTCATTTTCCTTTATGCTTGCCCCTCCCGCACCTTGTCTGCTCTATTTTGTACCATGCCCATCCCGCTTTTCCATCCCCACCACCGTTTCCCATCAGAAATAGCCGAGCACGAGTGCCCATAAAAAAATATCGTCGTAACTTCACTATGAATGTCGCCGCCAGACGCAAAAAAAAGGGATGCAACACGAGGACTTCCCAGGAGGTCACCCATCCTAGTACTACTCTCGCCCAAGCACGCTTAACTTCGGAGTTCTGATGGGATCCGGTGCTTTAGTGCTGGTATGATCGCATCCGACATGTTATGCACTCATTTTCCTTTATGCTTGCCCCTCCCGCACCTTGTCTGCTCTATTTTGTACCATGCCCATCCCGCTTTTCCATCCCCACCACCGTTTCCCATCAGAAATAGCCGAGCACGAGTGCCCATAAAAAAATATCGTCGTAACTTCACTATGAATGTCGCCGCCAGACGCAAAAAAAAGGGATGCAACACGAGGACTTCCCAGGAGGTCACCCATCCTAGTACTACTCTCGCCCAAGCACGCTTAACTTCGGAGTTCTGATGGGATCCGGTGCTTTAGTGCTGGTATGATCGCATCCGACATGTTATGCACTCATTTTCCTTTATGCTTGCCCCTCCCGCACCTTGTCTGCTCTATTTTGTACCATGCCCATCCCGCTTTTCCATCCCCACCACCGTTTCCCATCAGAAATAGCCGAGCACGAGTGCCCATAAAAAAATATCGTCGTAACTTCACTATGAATGTCGCCGCCAGACGCAAAAAAAAGGGATGCAACACGAGGACTTGATACGCGTAGATGCACACGTCCGTTGGGAACCCCAAGTGGAAGGTATGATGCGTATAGAAGCAAGTTTCCCTCAGTATGAAACCAAGGTTTAATCGAACCAGTAGGAGCCAAGAAGCACGTTGAAGGTTGATGGTCGCGAAATGTGATGCGGCGCAACACCAGGGATTCCGGCGCCAACTAGGAACCTGCACAACACAACCAAAGTACTTTGCCCCAACGAAACAGTGAGGTTGTCAATCTCACCGGCTTGCTGTAACAAAGGATTAAACGTATCGAGTGGAAGATGTTTGCAAAGAAAACAGTAAAACAAGTAGATTGTATGCTATGGAAAGAATAGGACCGGGGTCCACAGTTCACTAGAGGTGTCTCTCCCATAAGATAAAAGCATGTTGGGTGAACAAATTACAGTCGGGCAATTGACAAATAGAGAAAGGCATAATAATGCATATACATGACATGGTAAATATAGTGAGATTTAATTGGGCATTACGACAAAGTACATAGACCGCCATCCAACTGCATCTATGCCTAAAAAGTCCACCTTCAGGTTATCGTCCGAACCCCCTCCAGTATTAAGTTGCAAAGCAACAGACAATTGCATTAAGTATTGTGCGTAATGTAATCAATAACTACATCCTTAGACATAGCATCAATGTTTTATCCCTAGTGGCAACAGCACATCACAACCTTAGAACTTTCTGTCACTGTCCCAGGTATCAATGAAGGCATGAACCCACTATCGAGCATAATTACTCCCTCTTGGAGTTAAGAGTAAAAACTTGGCCAGAGCCTCTACTAATAACGGAGAGCATGCAAGATCATAAACAACACATGAACAATAGATTGATAATCACCATAATCATAGTACTCTCTATCCATCGGATCCCGACAAACACAACATATAGAATTACATATAGATGATCTTGATCATGTTAGGCAGCTCACAAGATCTAACAATGAAGCACAACAAGGAGAAGACGACCATCTAGCTACTGCTATGGACCCATGGTCCAGGGGTGAACTACTCACTCATCACTCCGGAGGCGATCATGGCGATGAAGAGTCCTCCGGGAGATGAATCCCCTCTCCGGCAGGGTGCCGGAGGCGATCTCCTGAATCCCCCGAGATGGGATTCGCGGCGGCGGCGTCTCTGTAAGGTTTTCCGTATCGTGGCTCTCGGTACTGGGGGTTTCGCGACGGGAGCTTTAAGTAGGCGGAAGGTCAACGCGAGGGGCCACACGAGGGGCCCAGGGGGCAGGGCCGCGCGGCCAAGGGCTGGGCCGCGCCGGCCTCCCTCCTGGCGCCTCGTGGCCCCACTTCGTTAGGTCTTCGGTCTTCTGGAAGCTTCGTGCAAAAATAGGACCCTGGGCGAAAGTTTCGTCCAATTCCGAGAATATTTCTTTACTAGGATTTCTGAAACCAAAAACAGCAGAAAACAACAACTGGCTCTTCGGCATCTTGTTAATAGGTTAGTTCCAGAAAATGCATAAATATGACATATAATGTGCATAAAACATGTAGGTATCATCAATAAAGTAGCATGGAACATAAGAAATTATCGATACGTTGGAGACGTATCAGCATCCCCAAGCTTAGTTCTGCTCGTCCCGAGCAGGTAAAACGATAACAAAGATAATTTCTGAAGTGACATGCCATCATAATCTTGATCATACTATTTGTAAACATATGTAATGAATGCAGCGATCAAAGCAAAGGTAATGACATGAGTAAACAACTGAATCATATAGCAAAGACTTTTCATGAATAGTACTTCAAGACAAGCATCAATAAGTCTTGCATAAGAGTTAACTCATAAAGCAATAAATCAAAGTAAAGGTGTTGAAGCAACACATAAGAAGATTAAGTTTCAGCGGTTGCTTTCAACTTGTAACATGTATATCTCATGGATATTGTCAACATAAAGTAATATAACAAGTGCAATATGCAAGTATGTAGGAATCAATGCACAGTTCACACAAGTGTTTGCTTCTTAAGGTGGAAGGAGATAGGTAAACTGACTCAACAATAAAAGTAAAAGAAAGGTCCTTCAAAGAGGAAAGCATCGATTGCTGTATTTGTGCTAGAGCTTTTATTTTGAAAACATGAAACAATTTTGTCAACGGTAGTAATAAAGCATATGAGTTATGTAAATTATATCTTACAAGTTGCAAGCCTCACGCATAGTATACTAATAGTGCCCGCACCTCGTCCTACTTAACTTGGACTACCGGATCTTTGCATGCCATGTTTCAACCAAGTGTCACAAAGGGGTACCTCCATGCCGCCTGTACAAAGGTCCAAGGAGAATGCTCGCATTTCGGATTTCTCGCTTTTGATTATTCTCAACTTAGACATCCATACCGGGACAACATGGACAACAGATAATGGACTCCTCTTAAATGCATAAGCATGTAGCAAAGTTATTATTCTCATATGAGATTGAGGATATATGTCCAAAACTGAAACTTCCACCATGATTCATGGCTTTAGTTAGCGGCCCAATGTTCTTCTCTAACAATTTTGCATGCTCCAACCACTAAAATGATAGACCTTCAGACAAGACGGACATGCATAGCAACTCACATGATATTCAACAATAGTTGATGGCGTTCCCCAGAAACATGGTTATCGCACAACAAGCAACTTAATAAAATATAAAGTGCATAAGTACATATTCAATACTACGATAGTTTTTAAGGCTATTTTGTCCCATGAGCTATATATTGCATAGGTGGATGATGGAATTTTAAAGGTAGCACTCAAGCAATTTACTTTGGAATGGCGGGTAAATACCATGTAGTAGGTAGGTATGGTGGACACAAATGGCATAGTGGTTGGCTCAAGGATTTTGGATGCATGAGAAGTATTCCCTCTCGATACAAGGTTTAGGCTAGCAAGGTTATTTGAAGCAAACTCAAGGATGAACAAGTGCAGCAAGACTCACATAAAAGACATATTGTAAACATTATAAGACTCTACACTGTCTTCCTTGTTGTTCAAAACTCAATACTAGATATTATCTAGACCTTAGAGAAACCAAATATGCAAACCAAATTTTAGCAAGCTCTATGTATTTCTTCATTAATGGGTGCAAAGCATATGATGCAAGAGCTTAAACATGAGCACAACAATTGCCAAGTATCACATTATCCAAGACATTTTTAGAATTACTACATGTAGCATTTTCCAATTCCAACCATATAACAAATTAACGAAGAAGAAACTTCGCCTTGAACATTATGAGTAAAGCCTAAGGACACATGTGTCCATATGCAACAGCGGAGCGTGTCTCTCTCCCACAAAGTGAATGCTAGGATCCATCTTATTCAAACAAAAACAAAAACGAAAACAAACCGACGCTCCAAGTAAAGAACACCAGATGTGACTGAATAAAAATATAGTTTCAGGGGAGGAACCTGATGATGTTGTCGATGAAGAAGGGGATGCCTTGGGCATCCCCAAGCTTAGATGCTTGAGTCTTCTTAAAATATGCAGGGATGAACCACGGGGGCATCCCCAAGCTTAGAGCTTTCACTCCTCTTGATCTTAGTATATCATTCTCCTCTCTTGACCCTTGAAAACTTCCTTCACACCAAACTTCAAGCAAACTCATTAGAGGGTTAGTGCATCATTAATAATTCACACATTCAGAGGTGACACAATCATTCTTTTCACTTCTGGACATTGCATAATGCTACTGGACATTAATGGATCAAAGAAATAAATCCAACATAGCAAAAGAGGCAATGCGAAATAAAAGGCAGAATCTGTCAAAAACAGAACAGTCCGTAAAGACGAATTTATAAATGGCACCAGACTTGCTCAAATGGAAAAACTCAAAACTAATGAAAGTTGCGTATATATCTGAGGATCACGCTCGTAAATTGGCAGATTTTTTCGAATTTTCTACAGGGAATTATGCCCAGATTCGTGACAGACAGCAATGCTGTTTCTGTGCAGCGATCCCAAATATAACATCAACTTTGACATAGAAACTTTACTTGGCACAAAAACATGATAAGGAGAGGTTGCTACAGTAGTAAACAACTTCCAAGACTCAATAAAACAAAAAATTGCTGTAGGTAAAAACATGGGTTGTCTCCCATAAGCGCTTTTCTTTAACGCCTTTCAGCTAGGCGCAGAAAGTGCAAATCAAGTATTATCGAGAGATGGTGTGTCAACCTTACCTTGGGCTTCATCTTTACCTTTCTTAATGTTTTTCTTTCCTTTTGGTTTAGGAAATATATGATTCCCCCTGGTATAGAGGTGAATTTCAGAGTGCCTTCTCCCACATCAATGACTGCTCCCAATAGTTTCAGCAAGGATCTTCCGAGTATGATTTTTCCTGTTTCAATAATAAGATAATCAATGGATACTGTTCTTCCAAGAATGGTTGTATGCACACCTGCAGCTATTCCCTTAGGAATTATGATAGAGTTATCAATAAGAGCTATTTCTTCTCCCCCTTTATCGACTCCCCAAAGTTTCAAAGATTTATAAATGTTTTCAGGCATAAGGCAAAATTCATACATAATATCACAATAGGCATGAAGAGTTCGATCACCGATAACAATTTTAACAGAAGGGTCCCATGATGAAGGTTTAGGATTCTCTAAGACTTGTTCAAGACGATTACGAACACAGTGATAATTATCATTTAAGCGAGATGTACTTATCTCGAGATTGTTCAATCTATTATAAATGCTAATAAGGGCTGAATCAAAGTTATTAGCTGAATCATGTGATGCAACCAATTTCTTTATGGCATTAAAAGCTTGATCCCCATTACAATGAAGGAAATCTCCTCCTACTAAAGTGTCCAAAGCATATCTATAGCGAACCATAAGACCAAAATAAAAATTACTAAGGAGCAAACTTAGAGTCATTTGAGGTTCAGTTTTACGATAAGAAGTAAAAATTCTAGACCAAGCATCCTTAAAACTCTCCTCATCCCCTTGCTTGAAAGTGAAAACTAAGTCTTCAGGTGAAGAAGTAACAGGTTCAGAGCTAGACATGGTAATAAAAGTAACTAAAATTTTTTTTGTATTCATTTTAGCAACAGTAAATAAAGCAAACTAGATAAAGTAAATGCAAGTAACTAATTTTTTTGTGTTTTTGATATAGCAAACAAGATAGCAAATAAAGTAAAACTAGCAACTAATTTTTTTGTATTTTGATTTAGTGCAGCAAACAAAGTAGTAAATAAAATAAAGCAAGACAAAAACAAAGTAAAGAGATTGAGAAGTGGAGACTCCCCTTGCAGCGTGTCTTGATCTCCCCGGCAACGGCGCCAGAAATTTAGCTTGATACGCGTAGATGCACACGTCCGTTGGGAACCCCAAGTGGAAGGTATGATGCGTATAGAAGCAAGTTTCCCTCAGTATGAAACCAAGGTTTAATCGAACCAGTAGGAGCCAAGAAGCACGTTGAAGGTTGATGGTCGCGAAATGTGATGCGGCGCAACACCAGGGATTCCGGCGCCAACTAGGAACCTGCACAACACAACCAAAGTACTTTGCCCCAACGAAACAGTGAGGTTGTCAATCTCACCGGCTTGCTGTAACAAAGGATTAAACGTATCGAGTGGAAGATGTTTGCAAAGAAAACAGTAAAACAAGTAGATTGTATGCTATGGAAAGAATAGGACCGGGGTCCACAGTTCACTAGAGGTGTCTCTCCCATAAGATAAAAGCATGTTGGGTGAACAAATTACAGTCGGGCAATTGACAAATAGAGAAAGGCATAATAATGCATATACATGACATGGTAAATATAGTGAGATTTAATTGGGCATTACGACAAAGTACATAGACCGCCATCCAACTGCATCTATGCCTAAAAAGTCCACCTTCAGGTTATCGTCCGAACCCCCTCCAGTATTAAGTTGCAAAGCAACAGACAATTGCATTAAGTATTGTGCGTAATGTAATCAATAACTACATCCTTAGACATAGCATCAATGTTTTATCCCTAGTGGCAACAGCACATCACAACCTTAGAACTTTCTGTCACTGTCCCAGGTATCAATGAAGGCATGAACCCACTATCGAGCATAATTACTCCCTCTTGGAGTTAAGAGTAAAAACTTGGCCAGAGCCTCTACTAATAACGGAGAGCATGCAAGATCATAAACAACACATGAACAATAGATTGATAATCACCATAATCATAGTACTCTCTATCCATCGGATCCCGACAAACACAACATATAGAATTACATATAGATGATCTTGATCATGTTAGGCAGCTCACAAGATCTAACAATGAAGCACAACAAGGAGAAGACGACCATCTAGCTACTGCTATGGACCCATGGTCCAGGGGTGAACTACTCACTCATCACTCCGGAGGCGATCATGGCGATGAAGAGTCCTCCGGGAGATGAATCCCCTCTCCGGCAGGGTGCCGGAGGCGATCTCCTGAATCCCCCGAGATGGGATTCGCGGCGGCGGCGTCTCTGTAAGGTTTTCCGTATCGTGGCTCTCGGTACTGGGGGTTTCGCGACGGGAGCTTTAAGTAGGCGGAAGGTCAACGCGAGGGGCCACACGAGGGGCCCAGGGGGCAGGGCCGCGCGGCCAAGGGCTGGGCCGCGCCGGCCTCCCTCCTGGCCGCCTCGTGGCCCCACTTCGTTAGGTCTTCGGTCTTCTGGAAGCTTCGTGCAAAAATAGGACCCTGGGCGAAAGTTTCGTCCAATTCCGAGAATATTTCTTTACTAGGATTTCTGAAACCAAAAACAGCAGAAAACAGCAACTGGCTCTTCGGCATCTTGTTAATAGGTTAGTTCCAGAAAATGCATAAATATGACATATAATGTGCATAAAACATGTAGGTATCATCAATAAAGTAGCATGGAACATAAGAAATTATCGATACGTTGGAGACGTATCGAGGACTTCCCAGGAGGTCACCCATCCTAGTACTACTCTCGCCCAAGCACGCTTAACTTCGGAGTTCTGATGGGATCCGGTGCTTTAGTGCTGGTATGATCGCATCCGACATGTTATGCACTCATTTTCCTTTATGCTTGCCCCTCCCGCACCTTGTCTGCTCTATTTTGTACCATGCCCATCCCGCTTTTCCATCCCCACCACCGTTTCCCATCAGAAATAGCCGAGCACGAGTGCCCATAAAAAAATATCGTCGTAACTTCACTATGAATGTCGCCGCCAGACGCAAAAAAAAGGGATGCAACACGAGGACTTCCCAGGAGGTCACCCATCCTAGTACTACTCTCGCCCAAGCACGCTTAACTTCGGAGTTCTGATGGGATCCGGTGCTTTAGTGCTGGTATGATCGCATCCGACATGTTATGCACTCATTTTCCTTTATGCTTGCCCCTCCCGCACCTTGTCTGCTCTATTTTGTACCATGCCCATCCCGCTTTTCCATCCCCACCACCGTTTCCCATCAGAAATAGCCGAGCACGAGTGCCCATAAAAAAATATCGTCGTAACTTCACTATGAATGTCGCCGCCAGACGCAAAAAAAAGGGATGCAACACGAGGACTTCCCAGGAGGTCACCCATCCTAGTACTACTCTCGCCCAAGCACGCTTAACTTCGGAGTTCTGATGGGATCCGGTGCTTTAGTGCTGGTATGATCGCATCCGACATGTTATGCACTCATTTTCCTTTATGCTTGCCCCTCCCGCACCTTGTCTGCTCTATTTTGTACCATGCCCATCCCGCTTTTCCATCCCCACCACCGTTTCCCATCAGAAATAGCCGAGCACGAGTGCCCATAAAAAAATATCGTCGTAACTTCACTATGAATGTCGCCGCCAGACGCAAAAAAAAGGGATGCAACACGAGGACTTCCCAGGAGGTCACCCATCCTAGTACTACTCTCGCCCAAGCACGCTTAACTTCGGAGTTCTGATGGGATCCGGTGCTTTAGTGCTGGTATGATCGCATCCGACATGTTATGCACTCATTTTCCTTTATGCTTGCCCCTCCCGCACCTTGTCTGCTCTATTTTGTACCATGCCCATCCCGCTTTTCCATCCCCACCACCGTTTCCCATCAGAAATAGCCGAGCACGAGTGCCCATAAAAAAATATCGTCGTAACTTCACTATGAATGTCGCCGCCAGACGCAAAAAAAAGGGATGCAACACGAGGACTTCCCAGGAGGTCACCCATCCTAGTACTACTCTCGCCCAAGCACGCTTAACTTCGGAGTTCTGATGGGATCCGGTGCTTTAGTGCTGGTATGATCGCATCCGACATGTTATGCACTCATTTTCCTTTATGCTTGCCCCTCCCGCACCTTGTCTGCTCTATTTTGTACCATGCCCATCCCGCTTTTCCATCCCCACCACCGTTTCCCATCAGAAATAGCCGAGCACGAGTGCCCATAAAAAAATATCGTCGTAACTTCACTATGAATGTCGCCGCCAGACGCAAAAAAAAGGGATGCAACACGAGGACTTCCCAGGAGGTCACCCATCCTAGTACTACTCTCGCCCAAGCACGCTTAACTTCGGAGTTCTGATGGGATCCGGTGCTTTAGTGCTGGTATGATCGCATCCGACATGTTATGCACTCATTTTCCTTTATGCTTGCCCCTCCCGCACCTTGTCTGCTCTATTTTGTACCATGCCCATCCCGCTTTTCCATCCCCACCACCGTTTCCCATCAGAAATAGCCGAGCACGAGTGCCCATAAAAAAATATCGTCGTAACTTCACTATGAATGTCGCCGCCAGACGCAAAAAAAAGGGATGCAACACGAGGACTTCCCAGGAGGTCACCCATCCTAGTACTACTCTCGCCCAAGCACGCTTAACTTCGGAGTTCTGATGGGATCCGGTGCTTTAGTGCTGGTATGATCGCATCCGACATGTTATGCACTCATTTTCCTTTATGCTTGCCCCTCCCGCACCTTGTCTGCTCTATTTTGTACCATGCCCATCCCGCTTTTCCATCCCCACCACCGTTTCCCATCAGAAATAGCCGAGCACGAGTGCCCATAAAAAAATATCGTCGTAACTTCACTATGAATGTCGCCGCCAGACGCAAAAAAAAGGGATGCAACACGAGGACTTCCCAGGAGGTCACCCATCCTAGTACTACTCTCGCCCAAGCACGCTTAACTTCGGAGTTCTGATGGGATCCGGTGCTTTAGTGCTGGTATGATCGCATCCGACATGTTATGCACTCATTTTCCTTTATGCTTGCCCCTCCCGCACCTTGTCTGCTCTATTTTGTACCATGCCCATCCCGCTTTTCCATCCCCACCACCGTTTCCCATCAGAAATAGCCGAGCACGAGTGCCCATAAAAAAATATCGTCGTAACTTCACTATGAATGTCGCCGCCAGACGCAAAAAAAAGGGATGCAACACGAGGACTTCCCAGGAGGTCACCCATCCTAGTACTACTCTCGCCCAAGCACGCTTAACTTCGGAGTTCTGATGGGATCCGGTGCTTTAGTGCTGGTATGATCGCATCCGACATGTTATGCACTCATTTTCCTTTATGCTTGCCCCTCCCGCACCTTGTCTGCTCTATTTTGTACCATGCCCATCCCGCTTTTCCATCCCCACCACCGTTTCCCATCAGAAATAGCCGAGCACGAGTGCCCATAAAAAAATATCGTCGTAACTTCACTATGAATGTCGCCGCCAGACGCAAAAAAAAGGGATGCAACACGAGGACTTCCCAGGAGGTCACCCATCCTAGTACTACTCTCGCCCAAGCACGCTTAACTTCGGAGTTCTGATGGGATCCGGTGCTTTAGTGCTGGTATGATCGCATCCGACATGTTATGCACTCATTTTCCTTTATGCTTGCCCCTCCCGCACCTTGTCTGCTCTATTTTGTACCATGCCCATCCCGCTTTTCCATCCCCACCACCGTTTCCCATCAGAAATAGCCGAGCACGAGTGCCCATAAAAAAATATCGTCGTAACTTCACTATGAATGTCGCCGCCAGACGCAAAAAAAAGGGATGCAACACGAGGACTTCCCAGGAGGTCACCCATCCTAGTACTACTCTCGCCCAAGCACGCTTAACTTCGGAGTTCTGATGGGATCCGGTGCTTTAGTGCTGGTATGATCGCATCCGACATGTTATGCACTCATTTTCCTTTATGCTTGCCCCTCCCGCACCTTGTCTGCTCTATTTTGTACCATGCCCATCCCGCTTTTCCATCCCCACCACCGTTTCCCATCAGAAATAGCCGAGCACGAGTGCCCATAAAAAAATATCGTCGTAACTTCACTATGAATGTCGCCGCCAGACGCAAAAAAAAGGGATGCAACACGAGGACTTCCCAGGAGGTCACCCATCCTAGTACTACTCTCGCCCAAGCACGCTTAACTTCGGAGTTCTGATGGGATCCGGTGCTTTAGTGCTGGTATGATCGCATCCGACATGTTATGCACTCATTTTCCTTTATGCTTGCCCCTCCCGCACCTTGTCTGCTCTATTTTGTACCATGCCCATCCCGCTTTTCCATCCCCACCACCGTTTCCCATCAGAAATAGCCGAGCACGAGTGCCCATAAAAAAATATCGTCGTAACTTCACTATGAATGTCGCCGCCAGACGCAAAAAAAAGGGATGCAACACGAGGACTTCCCAGGAGGTCACCCATCCTAGTACTACTCTCGCCCAAGCACGCTTAACTTCGGAGTTCTGATGGGATCCGGTGCTTTAGTGCTGGTATGATCGCATCCGACATGTTATGCACTCATTTTCCTTTATGCTTGCCCCTCCCGCACCTTGTCTGCTCTATTTTGTACCATGCCCATCCCGCTTTTCCATCCCCACCACCGTTTCCCATCAGAAATAGCCGAGCACGAGTGCCCATAAAAAAATATCGTCGTAACTTCACTATGAATGTCGCCGCCAGACGCAAAAAAAAGGGATGCAACACGAGGACTTCCCAGGAGGTCACCCATCCTAGTACTACTCTCGCCCAAGCACGCTTAACTTCGGAGTTCTGATGGGATCCGGTGCTTTAGTGCTGGTATGATCGCATCCGACATGTTATGCACTCATTTTCCTTTATGCTTGCCCCTCCCGCACCTTGTCTGCTCTATTTTGTACCATGCCCATCCCGCTTTTCCATCCCCACCACCGTTTCCCATCAGAAATAGCCGAGCACGAGTGCCCATAAAAAAATATCGTCGTAACTTCACTATGAATGTCGCCGCCAGACGCAAAAAAAAGGGATGCAACACGAGGACTTCCCAGGAGGTCACCCATCCTAGTACTACTCTCGCCCAAGCACGCTTAACTTCGGAGTTCTGATGGGATCCGGTGCTTTAGTGCTGGTATGATCGCATCCGACATGTTATGCACTCATTTTCCTTTATGCTTGCCCCTCCCGCACCTTGTCTGCTCTATTTTGTACCATGCCCATCCCGCTTTTCCATCCCCACCACCGTTTCCCATCAGAAATAGCCGAGCACGAGTGCCCATAAAAAAATATCGTCGTAACTTCACTATGAATGTCGCCGCCAGACGCAAAAAAAAGGGATGCAACACGAGGACTTCCCAGGAGGTCACCCATCCTAGTACTACTCTCGCCCAAGCACGCTTAACTTCGGAGTTCTGATGGGATCCGGTGCTTTAGTGCTGGTATGATCGCATCCGACATGTTATGCACTCATTTTCCTTTATGCTTGCCCCTCCCGCACCTTGTCTGCTCTATTTTGTACCATGCCCATCCCGCTTTTCCATCCCCACCACCGTTTCCCATCAGAAATAGCCGAGCACGAGTGCCCATAAAAAAATATCGTCGTAACTTCACTATGAATGTCGCCGCCAGACGCAAAAAAAAGGGATGCAACACGAGGACTTCCCAGGAGGTCACCCATCCTAGTACTACTCTCGCCCAAGCACGCTTAACTTCGGAGTTCTGATGGGATCCGGTGCTTTAGTGCTGGTATGATCGCATCCGACATGTTATGCACTCATTTTCCTTTATGCTTGCCCCTCCCGCACCTTGTCTGCTCTATTTTGTACCATGCCCATCCCGCTTTTCCATCCCCACCACCGTTTCCCATCAGAAATAGCCGAGCACGAGTGCCCATAAAAAAATATCGTCGTAACTTCACTATGAATGTCGCCGCCAGACGCAAAAAAAAGGGATGCAACACGAGGACTTCCCAGGAGGTCACCCATCCTAGTACTACTCTCGCCCAAGCACGCTTAACTTCGGAGTTCTGATGGGATCCGGTGCTTTAGTGCTGGTATGATCGCATCCGACATGTTATGCACTCATTTTCCTTTATGCTTGCCCCTCCCGCACCTTGTCTGCTCTATTTTGTACCATGCCCATCCCGCTTTTCCATCCCCACCACCGTTTCCCATCAGAAATAGCCGAGCACGAGTGCCCATAAAAAAATATCGTCGTAACTTCACTATGAATGTCGCCGCCAGACGCAAAAAAAAGGGATGCAACACGAGGACTTCCCAGGAGGTCACCCATCCTAGTACTACTCTCGCCCAAGCACGCTTAACTTCGGAGTTCTGATGGGATCCGGTGCTTTAGTGCTGGTATGATCGCATCCGACATGTTATGCACTCATTTTCCTTTATGCTTGCCCCTCCCGCACCTTGTCTGCTCTATTTTGTACCATGCCCATCCCGCTTTTCCATCCCCACCACCGTTTCCCATCAGAAATAGCCGAGCACGAGTGCCCATAAAAAAATATCGTCGTAACTTCACTATGAATGTCGCCGCCAGACGCAAAAAAAAGGGATGCAACACGAGGACTTCCCAGGAGGTCACCCATCCTAGTACTACTCTCGCCCAAGCACGCTTAACTTCGGAGTTCTGATGGGATCCGGTGCTTTAGTGCTGGTATGATCGCATCCGACATGTTATGCACTCATTTTCCTTTATGCTTGCCCCTCCCGCACCTTGTCTGCTCTATTTTGTACCATGCCCATCCCGCTTTTCCATCCCCACCACCGTTTCCCATCAGAAATAGCCGAGCACGAGTGCCCATAAAAAAATATCGTCGTAACTTCACTATGAATGTCGCCGCCAGACGCAAAAAAAAGGGATGCAACACGAGGACTTCCCAGGAGGTCACCCATCCTAGTACTACTCTCGCCCAAGCACGCTTAACTTCGGAGTTCTGATGGGATCCGGTGCTTTAGTGCTGGTATGATCGCATCCGACATGTTATGCACTCATTTTCCTTTATGCTTGCCCCTCCCGCACCTTGTCTGCTCTATTTTGTACCATGCCCATCCCGCTTTTCCATCCCCACCACCGTTTCCCATCAGAAATAGCCGAGCACGAGTGCCCATAAAAAAATATCGTCGTAACTTCACTATGAATGTCGCCGCCAGACGCAAAAAAAAGGGATGCAACACGAGGACTTCCCAGGAGGTCACCCATCCTAGTACTACTCTCGCCCAAGCACGCTTAACTTCGGAGTTCTGATGGGATCCGGTGCTTTAGTGCTGGTATGATCGCATCCGACATGTTATGCACTCATTTTCCTTTATGCTTGCCCCTCCCGCACCTTGTCTGCTCTATTTTGTACCATGCCCATCCCGCTTTTCCATCCCCACCACCGTTTCCCATCAGAAATAGCCGAGCACGAGTGCCCATAAAAAAATATCGTCGTAACTTCACTATGAATGTCGCCGCCAGACGCAAAAAAAAGGGATGCAACACGAGGACTTCCCAGGAGGTCACCCATCCTAGTACTACTCTCGCCCAAGCACGCTTAACTTCGGAGTTCTGATGGGATCCGGTGCTTTAGTGCTGGTATGATCGCATCCGACATGTTATGCACTCATTTTCCTTTATGCTTGCCCCTCCCGCACCTTGTCTGCTCTATTTTGTACCATGCCCATCCCGCTTTTCCATCCCCACCACCGTTTCCCATCAGAAATAGCCGAGCACGAGTGCCCATAAAAAAATATCGTCGTAACTTCACTATGAATGTCGCCGCCAGACGCAAAAAAAAGGGATGCAACACGAGGACTTCCCAGGAGGTCACCCATCCTAGTACTACTCTCGCCCAAGCACGCTTAACTTCGGAGTTCTGATGGGATCCGGTGCTTTAGTGCTGGTATGATCGCATCCGACATGTTATGCACTCATTTTCCTTTATGCTTGCCCCTCCCGCACCTTGTCTGCTCTATTTTGTACCATGCCCATCCCGCTTTTCCATCCCCACCACCGTTTCCCATCAGAAATAGCCGAGCACGAGTGCCCATAAAAAAATATCGTCGTAACTTCACTATGAATGTCGCCGCCAGACGCAAAAAAAAGGGATGCAACACGAGGACTTCCCAGGAGGTCACCCATCCTAGTACTACTCTCGCCCAAGCACGCTTAACTTCGGAGTTCTGATGGGATCCGGTGCTTTAGTGCTGGTATGATCGCATCCGACATGTTATGCACTCATTTTCCTTTATGCTTGCCCCTCCCGCACCTTGTCTGCTCTATTTTGTACCATGCCCATCCCGCTTTTCCATCCCCACCACCGTTTCCCATCAGAAATAGCCGAGCACGAGTGCCCATAAAAAAATATCGTCGTAACTTCACTATGAATGTCGCCGCCAGACGCAAAAAAAAGGGATGCAACACGAGGACTTCCCAGGAGGTCACCCTGATACGTCCCCGACGTATCCATAATTTCTGTCGTTCCATGCTTGTTTTATGACAATACTTACATGTTTTGCTTGCACTTTATGATGTTTTTATGCGTTTTCCGGAACTAACCTATTAACAAGATGCCACAGTGCCAGTTCCTGTTTTCTGCTGTTTTTGGTTCCAGAAAGGCTGTTCGGGCAATATTCTCGGAATTGGACGAAATCAACGCCAAACCTCCTATTTTTCCCGGAAGGCTCCAGAACACCGAAGAAGAGTCGGAGAGGGGCCAGGGGGCCACCACACCACATGGCGGCGCGGCCAGGGGGCCGCGCCGGCGGGCGCCCCCAGTGCCCTTGATGGCGTGTAACTCACACGTTCGTTGGGAACCCCAAGAGGAAGGTATGATGCGCACAGTAGCAAGTTTTCCCTCAGAAAGAAACCAAGGTTTAATCGAACCAGGAGGAGCCAAGAAGCACGTTGAAGGTTGATGGTCGCGAAATGTGATGCGGCGCAACACCAGGGATTCCGGCGCCAACGTGGAATCTGCACAACAAAACCAAAGTACTTTGCCCCAACGAAACAGTGAGGTTGTCAATCTCACCGGCTTGCTGTAACAAAGGATTAAACGTATCGAGTGGAAGATGTTTGCAAAGAAAATAGTAAAACACAATTGCAGTAGATTGTATGCTATGTAAAGAATAGGACCGGGGTCCACAGTTCACTAGAGGTGTCTCTCCCATAAGATAAAAGCATGTTGGGTGAACAAATTACAGTCGGGCAATTGACAAAATAGAGAAAGGCATAACAATGCATATACATGATATGATAAATATAGTGAGATTTAATTGGGCATTACGACAAAGTACATAGACCGCCATCCAACTGCATCTATGCCTAAAAAGTCCACCTTCAGGTTATCATCCGAACCCCATTCAGTATTAAGTTGCTAAGCAACAGACAATTGCATTAAGTATGGTGCGTAATGTAATCAACAACTACATCCTTAGACATAGAATCAATGTTTTATCCCTAGTGGCAACAGCACATCCACAACCTTAGAACTTTCTGTCACTGTCCCAGATTCAATGGAGGCATGAACCCACTATCGAGCATAAATACTCCCTCTTGGAGTTAAGAGTACAAACTTGGCCAGAGCCTCTACTAATAACGGAGAGCATGCAAGATCATAAACAACACATGAACAATAGATTGATAATCACCATAATCATAGTACTCTCTATCCATCGGATCCCGACAAACACAACATATAGAATTACAGATAGATGATCTTGATCATGTTAGGCAGCTCACAAGATCCAACAATGAAGCACAACAAGGAGAAGACGACCATCTAGCTACTGCTATGGACCCATGGTCCAGGGGTGAACTACTCACTCATCACTCCGGAGGCGACCATGGCGGTGTAGAGTCCTCCGGGAGATGAATCCCCTCTCCGGCAGGGTGCCGGAGGCGATCTCCTGAATCCCCCGAGATGGGATTCGCGGCGGCGGCGTCTCTGGAAGGTTTTCCGTATCGTGGCTCTCGGTACTGGGGGTTTCGCGACGGAGACTTTAAGTAGGCGGAAGGGTAGGTCAGGGGGCCACACGAGGTGCCCAGGGGGTAGGGCCGCGCGGCCAGGGCTTGGGCCGCGCCGCCCTGTCCCCTGGCTGCCTCGTGGCCCCACTTCGTTATCTCTTCGGTCTTCTGGAAGCTTCGTGCAAAAATAGGACCCTGGGCGAAAGTTTCGTCCAATTCCGAGAATATTTCCTTACTAGGATTTCTGAAACCAAAAACAGCAGAAAACAGCAACTGGCTCTTCGGCATCTTGTTAATAGGTTAGTTCCAGAAAATGCATAAATATGACATATAATGTGCATAAAACATGTAGGTATCATCAATAAAGTAGCATGGAACATAAGAAATTATCGATACGTTGGAGACGTATCAGCATCCCCAAGCTTAGTTCTGCTCGTCCCGAGCAGGTAAAACGATAACAAAGATAATTTCTGAAGTGACATGCCATCATAATCTTGATCATACTATTTGTAAACATATGTAATGAATGCAGCGATCAAAACAAAGGTAATGACATGAGTAAACAACTGAATCATAAAGCAAAGACTTTTCATGAATAGTACTTCAAGACAAGCATCAATAAGTCTTGCATAAGAGTTAACTCATAAAGCAATAAATCAAAGTAAAGGTGTTGAAGCAACACAAAGGAAGATTAAGTTTCAGCGGTTGCTTTCAACTTATAACATGTATATCTCATGGATATTGTCAACATAAAGTAATATAACAAGTGCAATATGCAAGTATGTAGGAATCAATGCACAGTTCACACAAGTGTTTGCTTCTTAAGGTGGAGGGAGATAGGTAAACTGACTCAACAATAAAAGTAAAAGAATGGTCCTTCAAAGAGGAAAGCATCGATTGCTGTATTTGTGCTAGAGCTTTGGTTTTGAAAACATAAAGAGAGCATAAAAGTAAAGTTTTGAGAGGTGTTTGTTGTTGTCAACGAATGGTAATGGGTACTCTAACTACCTTATCAACCAGACTTTCAAGAGCGGCTCCCATGAAGGACGTTATTTCTACCACCGTGGTAGATCATCCCTCTTCTCTTTTGTTTACACATGTATTTTAGTGGGGTGGCACTCCTTCCAACCTTTCTTTCACAAACCATGGCTAACCGATTCCATCGGGTGCCTGCCAACAATCTCATACCATGAAGGAGTGCCTTTTTATTTTATTTTTATTATGATGACACTCCTCCCCACCTTTGCTTTCTCAAGCCATGGCTAACCGAATCCTCGGGTGCCTTCCAACATTTCACATACCATGGAGGAGTGTCTATTTGCAAAATTAAGTTGCTTACTGATGAATCAGAGCAACACATGTGAAGAGAATTATTAATGAAGTTAATTAATTGGGGCTGGGAACCCCTTTGCCAGCTCTTTATGCAAAGTTATTGGATAAGCGGATGAAGCCACTAGTCCATTGTGAAAGTCTGTCCGAAGTAAATGACAAGATCGAAAGATAAAACACCACATACTTCCTCATGAGCTATAAAACATTGACACAAATAAGAGATGATAAATTTTGAATTGTTTAAAGGTAGCACTCAAGCAATTTACTTTGGAATGGCTGAGAAATACCATGTAGTAGGTAGGTATGGTGGACACAAATGGCATAGTAGTTGGCTCAAGGATTTTGGATGCATGAGAAGTATTCCCTCTCGATACAAGGTTTAGGCTAGCAAGGTTATTTGAAGCAAACTCAAGGATGAACAAGTGCAGCAAAACTCACATAAAAGACATATTGTAAACATTATAAGACTCTACACCGTCTTCCTTGTTGTTCAAAACTCAATACTAGATATTATCTAGACCTTAGAGAAACCAAATATGCAAATCAAATTTTAGCAAGCTCTATGTATTTCTTCATTAATGGGTGCAAAGCATATGATGCAAGAGCTTAAACATGAGCACAACAATTGCCAAGTATCACATTATCCAAGACATTTTAGAATTACTACATGTAGCATTTTCCAATTCCAACCATATAACAATTTAACGAAGAAGAAACTTCGCCATGAACATTATGAGTAAAGCCTAAGGACACATGTGTCCATATGCAACAGCGGAGCGTGTCTCTCTCCCACAAAGTGAATGCTAGGATCCATTTTATTCAAACAAAAACAAAAACAAAAACAAACCGACGCTCCAAGTAAAGAACACAAGATGTGATTGAATAAAAATATAGTTTCAGGGGAGGAACCTGATGATGTTGTCGATGAAGAAGGGGATGCCTTGGGCATCCCCAAGCTTAGACGCTTGAGTCTTCTTAGAATATGCAGGGGTGAACCACGGGGGCATCCCCAAGCTTAGAGCTTTCACTCCTCTTGATCATAGTATATCATACTCCTCTCTTGACCCTTGAAAACTTCCTTCACACCAAACTTCAAGCAAACTCATTAGAGGGTTAGTGCACAATTAATAATTCACTCATTCAGAGGTGACACAATCATTATTTTCACTTCTGGACATTGCATAATGCTACTGGACATTAATGGATCAAAGAAATAAATCCAACATAGCAAAAGAGGCAATGCGAAATAAAAGGCAGAATCTGTCAAAACAGAACAGTCCGTAAAGACGAATTTTAAGATGGCACCAGACTTGCTCAAATGGAAAAACTCAAAACTAATGAAAGTTGCGTACATATCTGAGGATCACGCTCGTAAATTGGCAGATTTTTTCGAATTTTCTACAGAGAACTGTGCCCAGATTCGTGACAGACAGCAATGCTGTTTCTGCGCAGCGATCCCAAATATAACATCAACTTTGACATAGAAACTTTACTTGGCACAAAAACATGATAAGGAGAGGTTGCTACAGTAGTAAACAACTTCCAAGACTCAATAAAACAAAAAATTGCTGTAGGTAAAAACATGGGTTGTCTCCCATAAGCGCTTTTCTTTAACGCCTTTCAGCTAGGCGCAGAAAGTGCAAATCAAGTAACATCAAGAGAAGAAGCATCAACATCATAACTTGTTCTAATAATAGAATCAAAAGGCAACTTCATTCTCTTTCTAGGGAAGTGTTCCATACCTTTCTTGAGAGGAAATTGATATTTAATATTACCTTCCCTCATATCAATAACAGCACCAACGGTTCGAAGAAAAGGTCTTCCCAACACAATAGGACAAGATGCATTGCATTCGATATCCAAGACAACAAAATCAACGGGGACAAGGTTATTGTTAACCGTAATGTGCACATTATCAATCCTCCCCAAAGGTTTCTTTTTAACATTATCGGCAAGATTAACATCCAAATAACAATTCTTCAATGGTGGCAAGTCAAGCATATCATAAATCTTTTTAGGCATAACAGAAATACTTGCACCAAGATCACATAAAGCATTACATTCAAAGTCATTGAATTTCATTTTAATGATGGGCTCCCAACCATCTTCTAACTTTCTAGGAATAGAAGTTTCAAGTTTTAGTTTCTCTTCTCTAGCTTTTATGAGAGCATTTGTAATATGTTTTGTAAAGGCTAAATTTATAGCACTAGCATTAGGACTTTTAGCAAGTTTTTGTAAGAACTTTATAACTTCAGAGATGTGACAATCATCAAAATCTAAATCATTATGAGCTACAGCAATGGGATCATTGTTCCCAAGGTTGGAAAAAATTTCAGCAGTTTTATCACAAGCAGTTTCAGCAGTTTTAGCAATTTCAGGCAGTTTTGTTCGCTTTGCACTAGGAGTAGAAACATTGCCAACACCAATTATTTTACCATTGATAGTAGGAGGTGCAGCAACATGTGAAGAATTAGCATTACTAGTGGTGGTAATAGTCCAAACTTTAGCTACATTATTCTCTTTAGCTAGTTTTTCATTTTCTTCTCTATCCCACCTAGCACGCAGTTCAGCCATTAATCTTATATTCTCATTAATTCTAACTTGGATGGCATTTGCTGTAGTAGTAATCTTATTATCAATATCATTATTAGGCATAACTTTCAATTTTAAAAGATTAACATCAGAGGCAAGTCTATCAACTCTAGAAGCAATAGTATCAATTTTATCAAGCTTTTCCTCAACAGATTTGTTAAAAGCAGTTTGTGTACTAATAAATTCTTTAAGCATAGCTTCAAGACCAGGGGGTACACTCCTATTATTATTGTAAGAATTCCCATAAGAATTACCATAACCATTACCATTAGCAGAAGGATATGGCCTATAGTTATTACCAGAGTTGTTCCTATAAGCATTGTTGTTGAAATTATTGTTTTTAATGAAATTCACATCAACATTTTCTTCTTGAGCAACCAATGAAGCTAAAGGAACATTATTTGGATCTACATTAGATCTACCATTCACAAGCATAGACATAATCACATCAATCTTATCACTCAAGGAAGAGGTTTCTTCAACAGAATTTACCTTCTTACCTTGTGGAGCTCTTTCCGTGTGCCATTCAGAGTAATTTATCATCATATCATCAAGAAGTTTTGTAGCCGCCCCCAAAGTGATGGACATAAAGGTACCTCCAGCAGCTGAATCCAATAAATTCCGCGAAGAAAAATTTAGTCCTGCATAGAAGGTTTGGATGATCATCCAAGTAGTCAGTCCATGGGTTGGGCAATTCTTTACCAAAGTTTTCATTCTCTCCCATGCTTGAGCAACATGTTCAGTATCTAATTGCTTAAAATTCATTATGCTACTTCTCAAAGATATAATTTTAGCGGGAGGATAATATCTACCAATAAAAGCATCCTTACATTTAGTCCATGAATCAATACTATTCTTAGGCAAAGATAGCAACCAATCTTTAGCTCTTCCTCTTAATGAGAAAGGAAACACTTTCAATTTAATAATATCACCATCTACATCCTTATACTTTTGCATTTCACAAAGTTCAACAAAATTATTGAGATGGGCAGCAGCATCATCAGAACTAGCACCAGAAAATTGATCTCTCATGACAAGATTTAGTAAAGCAGGTTTAATTTCAAAGAATTCTGCTGTAGTAGCAGGTGGAGCAATAGGTGTGCATAGGAAATCATTATTATTTGCATTTGTGAAGTCACACAACTTAGTATTTTCAGGAGTATTCATTTTAGCAACGGTAAATAAAACAAACTAGATAAAGTAAATGCAAGTAACTAATTTTTTTGTGTTTTTGATATAGAGAGCAAGACAGTAAATAAAGTAAAACTAGCAACTAATTTTTTTGTGTTTTGATTTAGTGCAGCAAACAAAGTAGTAAATAAAATAAAGCAAGACAAAAACAAAGTAAAGAGATTGAGAAGTGGAGACTCCCCTTGCAGCGTGTCTTGATCTCCCCGGCAACGGCGCCAGAAAAAGAGCTTGATGGCGTGTAACTCACACGTTCGTTGGGAACCCCAAGAGGAAGGTATGATGCGCACAGTAGCAAGTTTTCCCTCAGAAAGAAACCAAGGTTTAATCGAACCAGGAGGAGCCAAGAAGCACGTTGAAGGTTGATGGTCGCGAAATGTGATGCGGCGCAACACCAGGGATTCCGGCGCCAACGTGGAATCTGCACAACAAAACCAAAGTACTTTGCCCCAACAAAACAGTGAGGTTGTCAATCTCACCGGCTTGCTGTAACAAAGGATTAAACGTATCGAGTGGAAGATGTTTGCAAAGAAAATAGTAAAACACAATTGCAGTAGATTGTATGCTATGTAAAGAATAGGACCGGGGTCCACAGTTCACTAGAGGTGTCTCTCCCATAAGATAAAAGCATGTTGGGTGAACAAATTACAGTCGGGCAATTGACAAAATAGAGAAAGGCATAACAATGCATATACATGATATGATAAATATAGTGAGATTTAATTGGGCATTACGACAAAGTACATAGACCGCCATCCAACTGCATCTATGCCTAAAAAGTCCACCTTCAGGTTATCATCCGAACCCCATTCAGTATTAAGTTGCTAAGCAACAGACAATTGCATTAAGTATGGTGCGTAATGTAATCAACAACTACATCCTTAGACATAGAATCAATGTTTTATCCCTAGTGGCAACAGCACATCCACAACCTTAGAACTTTCTGTCACTGTCCCAGATTCAATGGAGGCATGAACCCACTATCGAGCATAAATACTCCCTCTTGGAGTTAAGAGTACAAACTTGGCCAGAGCCTCTACTAATAACGGAGAGCATGCAAGATCATAAACAACACATGAACAATAGATTGATAATCACCATAATCATAGTACTCTCTATCCATCGGATCCCGACAAACACAACATATAGAATTACAGATAGATGATCTTGATCATGTTAGGCAGCTCACAAGATCCAACAATGAAGCACAACAAGGAGAAGACGACCATCTAGCTACTGCTATGGACCCATGGTCCAGGGGTGAACTACTCACTCATCACTCCGGAGGCGACCATGGCGGTGTAGAGTCCTCCGGGAGATGAATCCCCTCTCCGGCAGGGTGCCGGAGGCGATCTCCTGAATCCCCCGAGATGGGATTCGCGGCGGCGGCGTCTCTGGAAGGTTTTCCGTATCGTGGCTCTCGGTACTGGGGGTTTCGCGACGGAGACTTTAAGTAGGCGGAAGGGTAGGGCGGGCCACACCCTAGGGCCGCGCGGCCAGGGCCTGGGGCCCGCGGGCCCCCCTCGTGGCCCCTCTTCGGTCTTCTGGAAGCTTCGTGCAAAAATAGGACCCTGGGCGAAAGTTTCGTCCAATTCCGAGAATATTTCCTTACTAGGATTTCTGAAACCAAAAACAGCAGAAAACAGCAACTGGCTCTTCGGCATCTTGTTAATAGGTTAGTTCCAGAAAATGCATAAATATGACATATAATGTGCATAAAACATGTAGGTATCATCAATAAAGTAGCATGGAACATAAGAAATTATCGATACGTTGGAGACGTATCACCCCTGCGCCGCCTCTTCGCCTATAAAATCCCTTTCGACCTAAAAACACCGTACCACTTGACGAAACTCCAGAAAGACTCCAGGGGCGCCGCCGCCATCGCGAAACTCCAATTCGGGGGACAGAAGTCTCTGTTCCGGCACCCTGCCGGGACGGGGAAGTGCCCCCGGAAGCCATCTCCATCGACGCCACCGCCTCCATCATGCTCCGTGAGTAGTTCCCCCATGGACTACGGGTTCTAGCTGTAGCTAGTTGGTATTCTCTCCCCCATGTACTTCAATACAATGATCTCATGAGCTGCCTTACATGATTGAGATCCATCTGATGTAATCGGTGTTGTGTTTGTTGGGATCCGATGGATGATACATTATGATTAGTCTATCTATAAAGTTTGTGAAGTTATTGTTGCTGCAATCTTGTTATGCTTAATGCTTGTCACTAGGGCCCGAGTGGCATGATCTTAGATTTGAGCTCTATAATTATTGCTTAGATTGTATCTACAAGTTGTATGCACATGTCACTGTCCGGAACCAAAGGCCCCGAAGTGACAGAAATCGGGACAACCGGAGGGGATGGCGGTGATGTGAGGGACACATGTTTTCACGGAGTGTTAATGCTTTGCTCCGGTGCTCTATTAAAAGGAGTACCTTAATATCCAGTAGATTCCCTTGAGGCCCGGCTGCCACCGGCTGGTAGGACAATAGATGTTGTGCAAGTTTCTCATTGCGAGCACGTACGACTAAATATGGAAAACATGCCTACATGATTAATGAATTGATGTTCTTTCTTAATGCCTTATCAATCCTATCAATTGCCCAACTGTAATTTGTTCACCCAACACTTGTTATTGGAGAGTTGCCACTAGTGTAGATAGCTGGGAACCCCGGTCCATCTCGCATCATTATATACTCGTTCTACATGTCATTGGAAGTAGTATCAACTATTTTCTGGTGCCATTGCTCTCATATTGCTATTACTGCTGCTGTGTTACTGTTACTACTGCTCTCATATTACTGCTACTTTCACATCACCCCTGTTACTAGTGCTTTTCCAGGTGCAGCTGAATTGACAACTCAGTTGTTAAGGCTTATAAGTATTCTTTACCTCCCCTTGTGTCGAATCAATAAATTTGGGTTTTACTTCCCTCGAAGACTGTTGCGATCCCCTATACTTGTGGGTCATCAAGACTATTTTCTGGCGCCGTTGCCGGGGAGGCATAGCTCTACTCATAAGTTCACCTGGGGAGTACACTCTACCTCTCTCTCTGCTTTTATTTTATTTTGTCTTGCTAGTTTATTTCTGTCTAGTTTTATTTTGCTTAGTTTACTTTTGTCTAGTTTATTTTTGTCTTGTTTTATTTTCCTCATATACCCAAAAATCCATAAAAATTTGAAAAATCTAAAAATTAAAAACTGCTGTTATGGGAGAACCTACAACCTACTTGGAGCTTATAGAATGTTATAATAATTATAGAGAATCAAGAACTGGTAAAATAATGAGTGCTATGATAGAAAAATTGAATACAATGGCTAGAATCTTGCTTAGACGCCATGATATAAACTGTTGCTCTCAACAGGATACTAAACATCTTAAATTTCAATGTGGCTTTAGTGAGGAATTTTTAATTAAGAACTATAATCGGAATTGCTATATTCATTATGGGTTCGAAGAGGTAGAACAATTTGTCTTATTTATGGGAGCCTCCGAGATAGAATCCTTCATGGTTGAGAATTATGAAACTTGTGCTATTTGTAAGGACCTTAAAGATTATGTCTCTACTATCCTTAATTCTTGCATAGAATGCTACAGTAGGAATCCTTATATCCTTGATTATAAAGAGAGACACATTAATGCACAAGAATGCACTCACAATTTGCAGGAACCGGTGGAAGAAGAAATTGATGAACCTGAAAGCTCATTGGATGAAAAAGAGGAGGAAATTGATGAACCTGAAAGCTCATTGGATGAAAAAGAAGAGGAGAGTGATGAACAAAAGGAGGAAGAATGGATTAGCTACCCATGCCAACCTTCTAATGAGAGTAACTCTTCATCTCTTACACTATTTGATTGTCCTCCATGCTTACCGAAAGAGGTTGAATGTTATGTTCCTGTGGATTCTCTTGAAATATTTCCTATAAGTAAAACTTGTGAGAATAATTATGCTACTGTTATATATGATAATCCATGCTACTTTGATAAATCTTATGATAATGCTTTGTTTGTGCCTGATGTCGAAATGCATGGTACTAAAGAATTTTGCTTGGCAAATGTTTATGATAAAGCTCTAGATGATGGTCCTATGTTACTTGATAATATTAATTGTACTACTAATGAAAATGGGATTGGAGAGTTCTTGACTTATTCTATGAGTCCCATATCTATTGAGATTGATCACCTACCTTGTTATATTATTAATAAAAGTAAGTTTGAAAGTTTTAATTCCACTATTCTTGAACTTGATAAAAATTATGTGTTTGGAAATCATGAAAAGTATGCTGCATGTGATAGTTATATTGTTGAGTTTATTCATGAAGCTACTGAAAATTATTATGAGAGAGGAAAATATGGTAGTAGAAATTTTCATGGTGCTAAAACACCTCTCTATATGCTTAAAATTTTGAAGTTACTCTTGTTTTATCTTCTTATGCTTATCACTTTGTTCTTCATGAATTTATTTGTGTACAAGATTCCTATGCATAGGAAGTGGGTTAGACTTAAATGTGTTTTGAATTTGCTTTTTGATGCTCTCTTTTGCTTCAAATACTATTTCTTGCGAGTGCATCATTTAAAACTGCTGAGCCCATCTTAATGGCTATAAAGAAAAGAACTTCTTGGGAGATAACCCATGTGTTATTTTGCTACAGTACTTTGTTTTATATTTGTGTTTTGGAAGTTGTTTACTACTGTAGCAACCTCTCCTTATCTTAGTTTTGTGTTTTGTTGTGCCAAGTGAAGCCTCTAATCGAAGGTTGATACTAGATTTGGATTTCTGCGCAGAAACAGATTTCTATCTGTCACGAATCTGGGCTGTTTTCTCTGTAGAAAAATCAGAAAAATATGCCAATTTACGTGCGTGTTCCTCAGATATGTACGCAACTTTCATTAGTTTTGAGTTTTCTGATTTGAGCAACGGAAGTATTTTATTAAAATTCGTCTTTACTGGCTGTTCTGTTTTGGCAGATTCTGTCTCTGTTTTTTGCATTGTCTCTTGTGGACTTTAAGCGAGCTTTCTAGACATGGAGAGCTGTAGCTAATGTTTTATTGAGTTCTTGCAATGTGCCACTACAGGACCAAGGTGGATTCAAATTTTTTGAGTACTAACCCCTCTAATGAAGTTTATGAGAAGTTTGTTGTGAAGGAAGTTTTCAAGGGTCAAGAGAGGAGGATGATATATGATCAAGAAGAGTGAAAAGTCTAAGCTTGGGGATGCCCCCGTGGTTCATCCCTGCATATTTCAAGAAGACTCAAGCGTCTAAGCTTGGGGATGCCCAAGGCATCCCCTTCTTCATCAACTTATCAGGTTCCTCCCCTGAAACTATATTTTTATTCGGTCACATCTTATGTGCTTTACTTGGAGCGTCTGTGTGCTTTTATTTTTGTTTTGTTTGAATAAATTCGGATCCTAGCAATCCTTGTTTGGGAGAGAGACACGCTCCGCTTTTTCATATGAACACTTGTTCTTCGTTTTACTTTTAATGTTCAATGAATAAAAGTTGGAAGCTACAATATTTATCTTTATTTGGTTGGGAAAAGAAAATGCCTCATATGTCTTGGATAATTTGATACTTGGCAATTGTTTTGAGCTCTCAAGTAGATCATAAGTTTTTGCATGTAGTTTAAACCTATTAGTGGAGAACTACCGTAAAGCTTGTTAAAATTGGTTTGCATAATTGATCTCTCTTAAGGTCTAGATATTTTCTGGTAAAAGTGTTTGAGCAACAAGGAAGACAGTGTAGAGTATTATAATGCTTGCGATATGTTCTTATGTAAGTTTTGCTGTACCGGTTCATACTTGTGTTTGCTTCAAATAACCTTGCTAGCCTAAGCCTTGTATCGAGAGGGAATACTTCTCATGCATCCAAAACCTTGAGCCAAAACCTATGCCATCTGTGTCCACCATACCTACCTACTATGTGGTATTTTCTGCCATTCCAAAGTAAATTGCTTGAGTGCTACCTTTAAACAATTCAAAATTTATTACCTCTGATTTGTGTCAATGTTTTATAGCTCATGAGGAAGTATGTGGTGTTTATCTTTCGATCTTGTCATTTACTTTTGACAGACTTTCACAATGGACTAGTGGCTTCATCCGCTTATCCAATAACTTTGCATAAAGAGCTGGCAAAGGGGTTCCCAGCCCCAATTAATTAACTTCATTAATAATTCTCTTCACATGTTTTGCTCTGATTCATCAGTAAGCAACTTAATTTTGCAAATAGACACTCCTCCATGGTATGTGAAATGTTGGACGGCACCCGAGGATTCGGTTAGCCATGGCTTGAGAAAGCAAAGGTGGGGAGGAGTGTCATCATAATAAAATTAAAATAAAAAGGCACTCCTTCATGGTATGTGATACGTCTCCAACGTATCGATAATTTCTTATGTTCCATGCCACTTTATTGATGATACCTACATGTTTTATGCACATTATATGTCATATTTATGCATTTTCTGGAACTAACCTATTAACAAGATGCCGAAGAGCCAGTTGCTGTTTTCTGCTGTTTTTGGTTTCAGAAATCCTAGTAAGGAAATATTCTCGGAATTGGACGAAACTTTCGCCCAGGGTCCTATTTTTGCACGAAGCTTCCAGAAGACCGAAGAGATAACGAAGTGGGGCCACGAGGCAGCCAGGAGCTAGGGCGGCGCGGCCCAAGCCCTGGGCCCCTCGTGTGGCCCCCCGCGTTGACCTTCCGCCTACTTAAAGTCTCCGTCGCGAAACCCCCAGTACCGAGAGCCACGATACGGAAAACCTTCCAGAGACGCCGCCGCCGCGAATCCCATCTCGGGGGATTCAGGAGATCGCCTCCGGCACCCTGCCGGAGAGGGGATTCATCTCCCGGAGGACTCTTCATCGCCATGATCGCCTCCGGAGTGATGAGTGAGTAGTTCACCCCTGGACCATGGGTCCATAGCAGTAGCTAGATGGTCGTCTTCTCCTTGTTGTGCTTCATTGTTGGATCTTGTGAGCTGCCTAACATGATCAAGATCATCTATCTGTAATACTATATGTTGTGTTTGTCGGGATCCGATGGATAGAGAATACTATGTTATGGTGATTATCAATCTATTGTTTATGTGTTGTTTATGATCTTGCATGCTCTCCGTTATTAGTAGAGGCTCTGGCCAAGTTTTTGCTCTTAACTCCAAGAGGGGGTATTTATGCTCGATAGTGGGTTCATGCCTTCATTGACACCTGGGATCGTGACAGTAGGTTCTAAGGTTGTGATGTGCTGTTGCCACTAGGGATAAAACATTGATGCTATGTCTAAGGATGTAGTTGTTGATTACATTACGCACCATACTTAATGCAATTGTCTGTTGCTTAGCAACTTAATACTGAATGGGGTTCGGATGATAACCTGAAGGTGGACTTTTTAGGCATAGATGCAGTTGGATGGCGGTCTATGTACTTTGTCGTAATGCCCAATTAAATCTCACTATATTTATCATATCATGTATATGCATTGTTATGCCTTTCTCTATTTGTCAATTGCCCGACTGTAATTTGTTCACCCAACATGCTTTATCTTATGGGAGAGACACCTCTAGTGAACTGTGGACCCCGGTCCTATTCTTTACATAGCATACAATCTACTGCAATTGTGTTTACTGTTTTCTTTGCAAACATCTTCCACTCGATACGTTTAATCCTTTGTTACAGCAAGCCGGTGAGATTGACAACCTCACTGTTTCGTTGGGGCAAAGTACTTGGGTTGTGTTGTGCAGGTTCCGCGTTGGCGCCGGAATCCCTGGTGTTGCGCCGCATCACATTTCGCGACCATCAACCTTCAACGTGCTTCTTGGCTCCTACTGGTTCGATTAAACCTTGGTTTCATACTGAGGGAAACTTGCTTCTATACGCATCATACCTTCCACTTGGGGTTCCCAACGGACGTGTGCATCTACGCGTATCAAGCTAAATTTCTGGCGCCGTTGCCGGGGAGATCAAGACACGCTGCAAGGGGAGTCTCCACTTCTCAATCTCTTTACTTTGTTTTTGTCTTGCTTTATTTTATTTACTACTTTGTTTGCTGCACTAAATCAAAATACAAAAAAATTAGTTGCTAGTTTTACTTTATTTACTGTCTTGCTCTCTATATCAAAAACACAAAAAAATTAGTTACTTGCATTTACTTTATCTAGTTTGTTTTATTTTACTGCTACTAAAATGAGTAATCCTGAAGTTGAAGTTCGTTCTTTTAAGCAACAAGGTGGAGAAAGTTTTAAAGATGCTTGGTATAGAATTAGTAATGCTCATCAAAGGTGCATTAAGAAACACTCCACCACTATCCTTCTTAGGAACTTTTATGTTGGTTTATCTAGTTGGAATAGATATGTTCTTGATACTCTTTCGGGAGGTAATTTCCTAGGTACTCCCGCTTTAGAAGCTAGTTGCATCATTGAGAGTCTAGTTGGAATACCACCTGTTAATGAAGTTAAAATTGAAATCTCTCTTGAAGATGTTATGAAAAAATTGGAAACCATAGAGAAAAATTTTCCAAGTGTTGAAACTAAATTGGGAATGTTATTTGACAAAACTTATGAACTTGATAAATCCTTAGGAGGAATTGATGAAAGAATTAGTGTCCTAGGAACTTGTGTTGTCCATGATAATCAAACCAATAGGATTGATGAACTTGAAAAAGCTATGGGAACCTTGGGTTCAACCTTTTCTTCTCTCAAGTATAATGAGAAAGCTTATGTGGGTAAAGAGCAAAAATTCATGTATGCCTCTAAAGTGCCTAAACAAAAGAATTACTATAGGCCTAAAATTGCTAAAACCCCTAGCACCACCATAGAAAATTTAGATAATGGAGCACCTAAAGTACCCTCTGCAACAAGTTGTGTTTGCATGAAAAATAATAATGTTGATGCTTCTACTCTCGATGTTACTTGATTTGCACTTTCTGCGCCTAGCTGAAAGGCGTTAAAGAAAAGCGCTTATGGGAGACAACCCATGTTTTTACCTACAGCAATTTTTTGTTTTGTTGAGTCTTGGAAGTTGTTTACTACTGTAGCAACCTCTCCTTATCATGTTTTTGTGCCAAGTAAAGTTTCTATGTCAAAGTTGATGTTATATTTGGGATCGCTGCGCAGAAACAGCATTGCTGTCTGTCACGAATCTGGGCACAGTTCTCTGTAGAAAATTCTAAAAAATCTGCCAATTTACGAGCGTGATCCTCAGATATGTACGCAACTTTCATTAGTTTTGAGTTTTTCCATTTGAGCAAGTCTGGTGCCAGCTTTAAATTCGTCTTTACGGACTGTTCTGTTTTTGACAGATTCTGCCTTTTATTTCGCATTGCCTCTTTTGCTATGTTGGATTTATTTCTTTGATCCATTAATGTCCAGTAGCATTATGCAATGTCCAGAAGTGAAAATAATGATTGTGTCACCTCTGAATGAGTGAATTATTAATTGTGCACTAACCCTCTAATGAGTTTGCTTGAAGTTTGGTGTGAAGGAAGTTTTCAAGGGTCAAGAGAGGAGTATGATATACTATGATCAAGAGGAGTGAAAGCTCTAAGCTTGGGGATGCCCCCGTGGTTCACCCCTGCATATTTTAAGAAGACTCAAGCGTCTAAGCTTGGGGATGCCCAAGGCATCCCCTTCTTCATCGACAACATCATCAGGTTCCTCCCCTGAAACTATATTTTTATTCAATCACATCTTGTGTTCTTTACTTGGAGCGTCGGTTTGTTTTTGTTTTTGTTTTTGTTTGAATAAAATGGATCCTAGCATTCACTTTGTGGGAGAGAGACACGCTCCGCTGTTGCATATGGACACATGTGTCCTTAGGCTTTACTCATAATGTTCAAGGCGAAGTTTCTTCTTCGTTAAATTGTTATATGGTTGGAATTGGAAAATGCTACATGTAGTAATTCTAAAAATGTCTTGGATAATGTGATACTTGGCAATTGTTGTGCTCATGTTTAAGCTCTTGCATCATATGCTTTGCACCCATTAATGAAGAAATACATAGAGCTTGCTAAAATTTGATTTGCATATTTGGTTTCTCTAAGGTCTAGATAATATCTAGTATTGAGTTTTGAACAACAAGGAAGACGGTGTAGAGTCTTATAATGTTTACAATATGTCTTTTATGTGAGTTTTGCTGCACCGGTTCATCCTTGAGTTTGCTTCAAATAACCTTGCTAGCCTAAACCTTGTATCGAGAGGGAATACTTCTCATGCATCCAAAATCCTTGAGCCAACTACTATGCCATTTGTGTCCACCATACCTACCTACTACATGGTATTTCTCCGCCATTCCAAAGTAAATTGCTTGAGTGCTACCTTTAAAATTCCATCATTCGCCTTTGCAATATATAGCTCATGGGACAAAATAGCCTTAAAAACTATCGTAGTATTGAATATGTACTTATGCACTTTATATTTTATTAAGTTGCTTGTTGTGCGATAACCATGCTTCTGGGGAACGCCATCAACTATTGTTGAATATCATGTGAGTTGCTATGCATGTCCGTCTTGTCTGAAGGATCTATCATTTTAGTGGTTGGAGCATGCAAAATTGTTAGAGAAGAACATTGGGCCGCTAACTAAAGCCATGAATCATGGTTGAAGTTTCAGTTTTGGACATATATCCTCAATCTCATATGAGAATAATAATCATTGCTACATGCTTATGCATTTAAGAGGAGTCCATTATCTGTTGTCCATGTTGTCCCGGTATGGATGTCTAAGTTGAGAATAATCAAAAGCGAGAAATCCAAAATGCGAGCATTCTCCTTAGACCTTTGTACAGGCGGCATGGAGGTACCCCTTTGTGACACTTGGTTGAAACATGGCATGCAAAGACCCGGTAGTCCAAGCTAAGTAGGACGAGGTGCGGGCACTATTAGTACACTATGCATGAGGCTTGCAACTTGTAAGATATAATTTACATAACTCATATGCTTTATTACTACCGTTGACAAAATTGTTTCATGTTTTCAAAATAAAAGCTCTAGCACAAATACAGCAATCGATGCTTTCCTCTTGAAGGACCATTCTTTTACTTTTATTGTTGAGTCAGTTTACCTATCTCCTTCCACCTTAAGAAGCAAACACTTGTGTGAACTGTGCATTGATTCCTACATACTTGCATATTGCACTTGTTATATTACTTTATGTTGACAATATCCATGAGATATACATGTTATAAGTTGAAAGCAACCGCTGAAACTTAATCTTCCTTTGTGTTGTTTCAACACCTTTACTTTGATTTATTGCTTTATGAGTTAACTCTTATGCAAGACTTATTGATGCTTGTCTTGAAGTACTATTCATGAAAAGTCTTTGCTTTATGATTCATTTGTTTACTCATGTCATTACTTTTGTTTTGATCGCTGCATTCATTACATATGTTTACAAATAGTATGATCAAGATTATGATGGCATGTCACTTCAGAAATTATCTTTGTTATCGTTTTACCTGCTCGGGACGAGCAGAACTAAGCTTGGGGATGCTGATACGTCTCCAACGTATCGATAATTTCTTATGTTCCATGCCACTTTATTGATGATACCTACATGTTTTATGCACATTATATGTCATATTTATGCATTTTCTGGAACTAACCTATTAACAAGATGCCGAAGAGCCAGTTGCTGTTTTCTGCTGTTTTTGGTTTCAGAAATCCTAGTAAGGAAATATTCTCGGAATTGGACGAAACTTTCGCCCAGGGTCCTATTTTTGCACGAAGCTTCCAGAAGACCGAAGAGATAACGAAGTGGGGCCACGAGGCAGCCAGGAGCTAGGCGGCGCGGCCCAAGCCCTGGCCGCGCCACCCTGCCCCTCGTGTGGCCCCCCGCGTTGACCTTCCGCCTACTTAAAGTCTCCGTCGCGAAACCCCCAGTACCGAGAGCCACGATACGGAAAACCTTCCAGAGACGCCGCCGCCGCGAATCCCATCTCGGGGGATTCAGGAGATCGCCTCCGGCACCCTGCCGGAGAGGGGATTCATCTCCCGGAGGACTCTTCATCGCCATGATCGCCTCCGGAGTGATGAGTGAGTAGTTCACCCCTGGACCATGGGTCCATAGCAGTAGCTAGATGGTCGTCTTCTCCTTGTTGTGCTTCATTGTTGGATCTTGTGAGCTGCCTAACATGATCAAGATCATCTATCTGTAATACTATATGTTGTGTTTGTCGGGATCCGATGGATAGAGAATACTATGTTATGGTGATTATCAATCTATTGTTTATGTGTTGTTTATGATCTTGCATGCTCTCCGTTATTAGTAGAGGCTCTGGCCAAGTTTTTGCTCTTAACTCCAAGAGGGGGTATTTATGCTCGATAGTGGGTTCATGCCTTCATTGACACCTGGGATCGTGACAGAAAGTTCTAAGGTTGTGATGTGTTGTTGCCACTAGGGATAAAACATTGATGCTATGTCTAAGGATGTAGTTGTTGATTACATTACGCACCATACTTAATGCAATTGTCTGTTGCTTAGCAACTTAATACTGAATGGGGTTCGGATGATAACCTGAAGGTGGACTTTTTAGGCATAGATGCAGTTGGATGGCGGTCTATGTACTTTGTCGTAATGCCCAATTAAATCTCACTATATTTATCATATCATGTATATGCATTGTTATGCCTTTCTCTATTTGTCAATTGCCCGACTGTAATTTGTTCACCCAACATGCTTTTATCTTATGGGAGAGACACCTCTAGTGAACTGTGGACCCCGGTCCTATTCTTTACATAGCATACAATCTACTGCAATTGTGTTTACTGTTTTCTTTGCAAACATCTTCCACTCGATACGTTTAATCCTTTGTTACAGCAAGCCGGTGAGATTGACAACCTCACTGTTTCGTTGGGGCAAAGTACTTGGGTTGTGTTGTGCAGGTTCCGCGTTGGCGCCGGAATCCCTGGTGTTGCGCCGCATCACATTTCGCGACCATCAACCTTCAACGTGCTTCTTGGCTCCTACTGGTTCGATTAAACCTTGGTTTCATACTGAGGGAAACTTGCTTCTATACGCATCATACCTTCCACTTGGGGTTCCCAACGGACGTGTGCATCTACGCGTATCAAGCTAAATTTTGGCACCCGATGGAATCGGTTAGCCATGGTTTGTGAAAGAAAGGTTGGAAGGAGTGCCACCCCACTAAAATACATGTGTAAACAAAAGAGAAGAGGGATGATCTACCACGGTGGTAGAAATAACGTCCTTCATGGGAGCCGCTCTTGAAAGTCTGGTTGATAAGGTAGTTAGAGTGCCCACTACCATTCGTTGACAACAACAAACACCTCTCAAAACTTTACTTTTATGCTCTCTTTATGTTTTCAAAACCAAAGCTCTAGCACAAATATAGCAATCAATGCTTCCCTCTGCGAAGGGCCATTCTTTTACTTTATGTTGAGTCAGTTTACCTACTTCCTTCCATCTTAGAAGCAAACACTTGTGTCAACTGTGCATTGATTCTTACATACTTGCTTATTTGCATTCATCATATTACTTTGTGTTGACAATTATCCATGAGATATGCATGTTACAAGTTGAAAGCAACCGCTGAAACTTATATCTTCCCTTGTGTTGCTTCGATGCCTTTACTTTGAACTTATTGCTTTATGAGTTAACTCTTGTGCAAGACTTTTGATGCTTGTCTTGAAAGTACTCTTCATGAAAAGTTTTGCTATATGTTATCTATTTGTTAGCAACTATAGATCATTGCCTTGAGTCACTTCATTCATTTCATATGCTTTGTAATAGTATGATCAAGGTTATGTAAGTAGCATGTCACTACAGAAATTATTCTTTTTATCGTTTACCTGCTCGGGACGAGCAGGAACTAAGCTTGGGGATGCTGATACGTCCCCGACGTATCCATAATTTCTGTCGTTCCATGCTTGTTTTATGACAATACTTACATGTTTTGCTTGCACTTTATGATGTTTTTATGCGTTTTCCGGAACTAACCTATTAACAAGATGCCACAGTGCCAGTTCCTGTTTTCTGCTGTTTTTGGTTCCAGAAAGGCTGTTCGGGCAATATTCTCGGAATTGGACGAAATCAACGCCAAACCTCCTATTTTTCCCGGAAGGCTCCAGAACACCGAAGAAGAGTCGGAGAGGGGCCAGGGGGCCACCACACCACATGGCGGCGCGGGCCAGGCCGCGCCGGCCTATGGTGTGGGTGCCCCCCTGCGCCGCCTCTTCGCCTATAAAATCCCTTTCGACCTAAAAACACCGTACCACTTGACGAAACTCCAGAAAGACTCCAGGGGCGCCGCCGCCATCGCGAAACTCCAATTCGGGGGACAGAAGTCTCTGTTCCGGCACCCTGCCGGGACGGGGAAGTGCCCCCGGAAGCCATCTCCATCGACGCCACCGCCTCCATCATGCTCCGTGAGTAGTTCCCCCATGGACTACGGGTTCTAGCTGTAGCTAGTTGGTATTCTCTCCCCCATGTACTTCAATACAATGATCTCATGAGCTGCCTTACATGATTGAGATCCATCTGATGTAATCGGTGTTGTGTTTGTTGGGATCCGATGGATGATACATTATGATTAGTCTATCTATAAAGTTTGTGAAGTTATTGTTGCTGCAATCTTGTTATGCTTAATGCTTGTCACTAGGGCCCGAGTGGCATGATCTTAGATTTGAGCTCTATAATTATTGCTTAGATTGTATCTACAAGTTGTATGCACATGTCACTGTCCGGAACCAAAGGCCCCGAAGTGACAGAAATCGGGACAACCGGAGGGGATGGCGGTGATGTGAGGGACACATGTTTTCACGGAGTGTTAATGCTTTGCTCCGGTGCTCTATTAAAAGGAGTACCTTAATATCCAGTAGATTCCCTTGAGGCCCGGCTGCCACCGGCTGGTAGGACAATAGATGTTGTGCAAGTTTCTCATTGCGAGCACGTACGACTAAATATGGAAAACATGCCTACATGATTAATGAATTGATGTTCTTTCTTAATGCCTTATCAATCCTATCAATTGCCCAACTGTAATTTGTTCACCCAACACTTGTTATTGGAGAGTTGCCACTAGTGTAGATAGCTGGGAACCCCGGTCCATCTCGCATCATCATATACTCGTTCTACATGTCATTGGAAGTAGTATCAACTATTTTCTGGTGCCATTGCTCTCATATTGCTATTACTGCTGCTGTGTTACTGTTACTACTGCTCTCATATTACTGCTACTTTCACATCACCCCTGTTACTAGTGCTTTTCCAGGTGCAGCTGAATTGACAACTCAGTTGTTAAGGCTTATAAGTATTCTTTACCTCCCCTTGTGTCGAATCAATAAATTTGGGTTTTACTTCCCTCGAAGACTGTTGCGATCCCCTATACTTGTGGGTCATCACCCATCCTAGTACTACTCTCGCCCAAGCATGCTTAACTTCGGAGTTCTGATGGGATCCGGTGCTTTAGTGCTGGTATGATCGCATCCGACATGTTATGCACTCATTTTCCTTTATGCTTGCCCCTCCCGCACCTTGTCTGCTCTATTTTGTACCATGCCCATCCCGCTTTTCCATCCCCACCACCGTTTCCCATCAGAAATAGCCGAGCACGAGTGCCCATAAAAAAATATCGTCGTAACTTCACTATGAATGTCGCCGCCAGACGCAAAAAAAAGGGATGCAACACGAGGACTTCCCAGGAGGTCACCCATCCTAGTACTACTCTCGCCCAAGCACGCTTAACTTCGGAGTTCTGATGGGATCCGGTGCTTTAGTGCTGGTATGATCGCATCCGACATGTTATGCACTCATTTTCCTTTATGCTTGCCCCTCCCGCACCTTGTCTGCTCTATTTTGTACCATGCCCATCCCGCTTTTCCATCCCCACCACCGTTTCCCATCAGAAATAGCCGAGCACGAGTGCCCATAAAAAAATATCGTCGTAACTTCACTATGAATGTCGCCGCCAGACGCAAAAAAAAGGGATGCAACACGAGGACTTCCCAGGAGGTCACCCATCCTAGTACTACTCTCGCCCAAGCACGCTTAACTTCGGAGTTCTGATGGGATCCGGTGCTTTAGTGCTGGTATGATCGCATCCGACATGTTATGCACTCATTTTCCTTTATGCTTGCCCCTCCCGCACCTTGTCTGCTCTATTTTGTACCATGCCCATCCCGCTTTTCCATCCCCACCACCGTTTCCCATCAGAAATAGCCGAGCACGAGTGCCCATAAAAAAATATCGTCGTAACTTCACTATGAATGTCGCCGCCAGACGCAAAAAAAAGGGATGCAACACGAGGACTTCCCAGGAGGTCACCCATCCTAGTACTACTCTCGCCCAAGCACGCTTAACTTCGGAGTTCTGATGGGATCCGGTGCTTTAGTGCTGGTATGATCGCATCCGACATGTTATGCACTCATTTTCCTTTATGCTTGCCCCTCCCGCACCTTGTCTGCTCTATTTTGTACCATGCCCATCCCGCTTTTCCATCCCCACCACCGTTTCCCATCAGAAATAGCCGAGCACGAGTGCCCATAAAAAAATATCGTCGTAACTTCACTATGAATGTCGCCGCCAGACGCAAAAAAAAGGGATGCAACACGAGGACTTCCCAGGAGGTCACCCATCCTAGTACTACTCTCGCCCAAGCACGCTTAACTTCGGAGTTCTGATGGGATCCGGTGCTTTAGTGCTGGTATGATCGCATCCGACATGTTATGCACTCATTTTCCTTTATGCTTGCCCCTCCCGCACCTTGTCTGCTCTATTTTGTACCATGCCCATCCCGCTTTTCCATCCCCACCACCGTTTCCCATCAGAAATAGCCGAGCACGAGTGCCCATAAAAAAATATCGTCGTAACTTCACTATGAATGTCGCCGCCAGACGCAAAAAAAAGGGATGCAACACGAGGACTTCCCAGGAGGTCACCCATCCTAGTACTACTCTCGCCCAAGCACGCTTAACTTCGGAGTTCTGATGGGATCCGGTGCTTTAGTGCTGGTATGATCGCATCCGACATGTTATGCACTCATTTTCCTTTATGCTTGCCCCTCCCGCACCTTGTCTGCTCTATTTTGTACCATGCCCATCCCGCTTTTCCATCCCCACCACCGTTTCCCATCAGAAATAGCCGAGCACGAGTGCCCATAAAAAAATATCGTCGTAACTTCACTATGAATGTCGCCGCCAGACGCAAAAAAAAGGGATGCAACACGAGGACTTCCCAGGAGGTCACCCATCCTAGTACTACTCTCGCCCAAGCACGCTTAACTTCGGAGTTCTGATGGGATCCGGTGCTTTAGTGCTGGTATGATCGCATCCGACATGTTATGCACTCATTTTCCTTTATGCTTGCCCCTCCCGCACCTTGTCTGCTCTATTTTGTACCATGCCCATCCCGCTTTTCCATCCCCACCACCGTTTCCCATCAGAAATAGCCGAGCACGAGTGCCCATAAAAAAATATCGTCGTAACTTCACTATGAATGTCGCCGCCAGACGCAAAAAAAAGGGATGCAACACGAGGACTTCCCAGGAGGTCACCCATCCTAGTACTACTCTCGCCCAAGCACGCTTAACTTCGGAGTTCTGATGGGATCCGGTGCTTTAGTGCTGGTATGATCGCATCCGACATGTTATGCACTCATTTTCCTTTATGCTTGCCCCTCCCGCACCTTGTCTGCTCTATTTTGTACCATGCCCATCCCGCTTTTCCATCCCCACCACCGTTTCCCATCAGAAATAGCCGAGCACGAGTGCCCATAAAAAAATATCGTCGTAACTTCACTATGAATGTCGCCGCCAGACGCAAAAAAAAGGGATGCAACACGAGGACTTCCCAGGAGGTCACCCATCCTAGTACTACTCTCGCCCAAGCACGCTTAACTTCGGAGTTCTGATGGGATCCGGTGCTTTAGTGCTGGTATGATCGCATCCGACATGTTATGCACTCATTTTCCTTTATGCTTGCCCCTCCCGCACCTTGTCTGCTCTATTTTGTACCATGCCCATCCCGCTTTTCCATCCCCACCACCGTTTCCCATCAGAAATAGCCGAGCACGAGTGCCCATAAAAAAATATCGTCGTAACTTCACTATGAATGTCGCCGCCAGACGCAAAAAAAAGGGATGCAACACGAGGACTTCCCAGGAGGTCACCCATCCTAGTACTACTCTCGCCCAAGCACGCTTAACTTCGGAGTTCTGATGGGATCCGGTGCTTTAGTGCTGGTATGATCGCATCCGACATGTTATGCACTCATTTTCCTTTATGCTTGCCCCTCCCGCACCTTGTCTGCTCTATTTTGTACCATGCCCATCCCGCTTTTCCATCCCCACCACCGTTTCCCATCAGAAATAGCCGAGCACGAGTGCCCATAAAAAAATATCGTCGTAACTTCACTATGAATGTCGCCGCCAGACGCAAAAAAAAGGGATGCAACACGAGGACTTCCCAGGAGGTCACCCATCCTAGTACTACTCTCGCCCAAGCACGCTTAACTTCGGAGTTCTGATGGGATCCGGTGCTTTAGTGCTGGTATGATCGCATCCGACATGTTATGCACTCATTTTCCTTTATGCTTGCCCCTCCCGCACCTTGTCTGCTCTATTTTGTACCATGCCCATCCCGCTTTTCCATCCCCACCACCGTTTCCCATCAGAAATAGCCGAGCACGAGTGCCCATAAAAAAATATCGTCGTAACTTCACTATGAATGTCGCCGCCAGACGCAAAAAAAAGGGATGCAACACGAGGACTTCCCAGGAGGTCACCCATCCTAGTACTACTCTCGCCCAAGCACGCTTAACTTCGGAGTTCTGATGGGATCCGGTGCTTTAGTGCTGGTATGATCGCATCCGACATGTTATGCACTCATTTTCCTTTATGCTTGCCCCTCCCGCACCTTGTCTGCTCTATTTTGTACCATGCCCATCCCGCTTTTCCATCCCCACCACCGTTTCCCATCAGAAATAGCCGAGCACGAGTGCCCATAAAAAAATATCGTCGTAACTTCACTATGAATGTCGCCGCCAGACGCAAAAAAAAGGGATGCAACACGAGGACTTCCCAGGAGGTCACCCATCCTAGTACTACTCTCGCCCAAGCACGCTTAACTTCGGAGTTCTGATGGGATCCGGTGCTTTAGTGCTGGTATGATCGCATCCGACATGTTATGCACTCATTTTCCTTTATGCTTGCCCCTCCCGCACCTTGTCTGCTCTATTTTGTACCATGCCCATCCCGCTTTTCCATCCCCACCACCGTTTCCCATCAGAAATAGCCGAGCACGAGTGCCCATAAAAAAATATCGTCGTAACTTCACTATGAATGTCGCCGCCAGACGCAAAAAAAAGGGATGCAACACGAGGACTTCCCAGGAGGTCACCCATCCTAGTACTACTCTCGCCCAAGCACGCTTAACTTCGGAGTTCTGATGGGATCCGGTGCTTTAGTGCTGGTATGATCGCATCCGACATGTTATGCACTCATTTTCCTTTATGCTTGCCCCTCCCGCACCTTGTCTGCTCTATTTTGTACCATGCCCATCCCGCTTTTCCATCCCCACCACCGTTTCCCATCAGAAATAGCCGAGCACGAGTGCCCATAAAAAAATATCGTCGTAACTTCACTATGAATGTCGCCGCCAGACGCAAAAAAAAGGGATGCAACACGAGGACTTCCCAGGAGGTCACCCATCCTAGTACTACTCTCGCCCAAGCACGCTTAACTTCGGAGTTCTGATGGGATCCGGTGCTTTAGTGCTGGTATGATCGCATCCGACATGTTATGCACTCATTTTCCTTTATGCTTGCCCCTCCCGCACCTTGTCTGCTCTATTTTGTACCATGCCCATCCCGCTTTTCCATCCCCACCACCGTTTCCCATCAGAAATAGCCGAGCACGAGTGCCCATAAAAAAATATCGTCGTAACTTCACTATGAATGTCGCCGCCAGACGCAAAAAAAAGGGATGCAACACGAGGACTTCCCAGGAGGTCACCCATCCTAGTACTACTCTCGCCCAAGCACGCTTAACTTCGGAGTTCTGATGGGATCCGGTGCTTTAGTGCTGGTATGATCGCATCCGACATGTTATGCACTCATTTTCCTTTATGCTTGCCCCTCCCGCACCTTGTCTGCTCTATTTTGTACCATGCCCATCCCGCTTTTCCATCCCCACCACCGTTTCCCATCAGAAATAGCCGAGCACGAGTGCCCATAAAAAAATATCGTCGTAACTTCACTATGAATGTCGCCGCCAGACGCAAAAAAAAGGGATGCAACACGAGGACTTCCCAGGAGGTCACCCATCCTAGTACTACTCTCGCCCAAGCACGCTTAACTTCGGAGTTCTGATGGGATCCGGTGCTTTAGTGCTGGTATGATCGCATCCGACATGTTATGCACTCATTTTCCTTTATGCTTGCCCCTCCCGCACCTTGTCTGCTCTATTTTGTACCATGCCCATCCCGCTTTTCCATCCCCACCACCGTTTCCCATCAGAAATAGCCGAGCACGAGTGCCCATAAAAAAATATCGTCGTAACTTCACTATGAATGTCGCCGCCAGACGCAAAAAAAAGGGATGCAACACGAGGACTTCCCAGGAGGTCACCCATCCTAGTACTACTCTCGCCCAAGCACGCTTAACTTCGGAGTTCTGATGGGATCCGGTGCTTTAGTGCTGGTATGATCGCATCCGACATGTTATGCACTCATTTTCCTTTATGCTTGCCCCTCCCGCACCTTGTCTGCTCTATTTTGTACCATGCCCATCCCGCTTTTCCATCCCCACCACCGTTTCCCATCAGAAATAGCCGAGCACGAGTGCCCATAAAAAAATATCGTCGTAACTTCACTATGAATGTCGCCGCCAGACGCAAAAAAAAGGGATGCAACACGAGGACTTCCCAGGAGGTCACCCATCCTAGTACTACTCTCGCCCAAGCACGCTTAACTTCGGAGTTCTGATGGGATCCGGTGCTTTAGTGCTGGTATGATCGCATCCGACATGTTATGCACTCATTTTCCTTTATGCTTGCCCCTCCCGCACCTTGTCTGCTCTATTTTGTACCATGCCCATCCCGCTTTTCCATCCCCACCACCGTTTCCCATCAGAAATAGCCGAGCACGAGTGCCCATAAAAAAATATCGTCGTAACTTCACTATGAATGTCGCCGCCAGACGCAAAAAAAAGGGATGCAACACGAGGACTTCCCAGGAGGTCACCCATCCTAGTACTACTCTCGCCCAAGCACGCTTAACTTCGGAGTTCTGATGGGATCCGGTGCTTTAGTGCTGGTATGATCGCATCCGACATGTTATGCACTCATTTTCCTTTATGCTTGCCCCTCCCGCACCTTGTCTGCTCTATTTTGTACCATGCCCATCCCGCTTTTCCATCCCCACCACCGTTTCCCATCAGAAATAGCCGAGCACGAGTGCCCATAAAAAAATATCGTCGTAACTTCACTATGAATGTCGCCGCCAGACGCAAAAAAAAGGGATGCAACACGAGGACTTCCCAGGAGGTCACCCATCCTAGTACTACTCTCGCCCAAGCACGCTTAACTTCGGAGTTCTGATGGGATCCGGTGCTTTAGTGCTGGTATGATCGCATCCGACATGTTATGCACTCATTTTCCTTTATGCTTGCCCCTCCCGCACCTTGTCTGCTCTATTTTGTACCATGCCCATCCCGCTTTTCCATCCCCACCACCGTTTCCCATCAGAAATAGCCGAGCACGAGTGCCCATAAAAAAATATCGTCGTAACTTCACTATGAATGTCGCCGCCAGACGCAAAAAAAAGGGATGCAACACGAGGACTTCCCAGGAGGTCACCCATCCTAGTACTACTCTCGCCCAAGCACGCTTAACTTCGGAGTTCTGATGGGATCCGGTGCTTTAGTGCTGGTATGATCGCATCCGACATGTTATGCACTCATTTTCCTTTATGCTTGCCCCTCCCGCACCTTGTCTGCTCTATTTTGTACCATGCCCATCCCGCTTTTCCATCCCCACCACCGTTTCCCATCAGAAATAGCCGAGCACGAGTGCCCATAAAAAAATATCGTCGTAACTTCACTATGAATGTCGCCGCCAGACGCAAAAAAAAGGGATGCAACACGAGGACTTCCCAGGAGGTCACCCATCCTAGTACTACTCTCGCCCAAGCACGCTTAACTTCGGAGTTCTGATGGGATCCGGTGCTTTAGTGCTGGTATGATCGCATCCGACATGTTATGCACTCATTTTCCTTTATGCTTGCCCCTCCCGCACCTTGTCTGCTCTATTTTGTACCATGCCCATCCCGCTTTTCCATCCCCACCACCGTTTCCCATCAGAAATAGCCGAGCACGAGTGCCCATAAAAAAATATCGTCGTAACTTCACTATGAATGTCGCCGCCAGACGCAAAAAAAAGGGATGCAACACGAGGACTTCCCAGGAGGTCACCCATCCTAGTACTACTCTCGCCCAAGCACGCTTAACTTCGGAGTTCTGATGGGATCCGGTGCTTTAGTGCTGGTATGATCGCATCCGACATGTTATGCACTCATTTTCCTTTATGCTTGCCCCTCCCGCACCTTGTCTGCTCTATTTTGTACCATGCCCATCCCGCTTTTCCATCCCCACCACCGTTTCCCATCAGAAATAGCCGAGCACGAGTGCCCATAAAAAAATATCGTCGTAACTTCACTATGAATGTCGCCGCCAGACGCAAAAAAAAGGGATGCAACACGAGGACTTCCCAGGAGGTCACCCATCCTAGTACTACTCTCGCCCAAGCACGCTTAACTTCGGAGTTCTGATGGGATCCGGTGCTTTAGTGCTGGTATGATCGCATCCGACATGTTATGCACTCATTTTCCTTTATGCTTGCCCCTCCCGCACCTTGTCTGCTCTATTTTGTACCATGCCCATCCCGCTTTTCCATCCCCACCACCGTTTCCCATCAGAAATAGCCGAGCACGAGTGCCCATAAAAAAATATCGTCGTAACTTCACTATGAATGTCGCCGCCAGACGCAAAAAAAAGGGATGCAACACGAGGACTTCCCAGGAGGTCACCCATCCTAGTACTACTCTCGCCCAAGCACGCTTAACTTCGGAGTTCTGATGGGATCCGGTGCTTTAGTGCTGGTATGATCGCATCCGACATGTTATGCACTCATTTTCCTTTATGCTTGCCCCTCCCGCACCTTGTCTGCTCTATTTTGTACCATGCCCATCCCGCTTTTCCATCCCCACCACCGTTTCCCATCAGAAATAGCCGAGCACGAGTGCCCATAAAAAAATATCGTCGTAACTTCACTATGAATGTCGCCGCCAGACGCAAAAAAAAGGGATGCAACACGAGGACTTCCCAGGAGGTCACCCATCCTAGTACTACTCTCGCCCAAGCACGCTTAACTTCGGAGTTCTGATGGGATCCGGTGCTTTAGTGCTGGTATGATCGCATCCGACATGTTATGCACTCATTTTCCTTTATGCTTGCCCCTCCCGCACCTTGTCTGCTCTATTTTGTACCATGCCCATCCCGCTTTTCCATCCCCACCACCGTTTCCCATCAGAAATAGCCGAGCACGAGTGCCCATAAAAAAATATCGTCGTAACTTCACTATGAATGTCGCCGCCAGACGCAAAAAAAAGGGATGCAACACGAGGACTTCCCAGGAGGTCACCCATCCTAGTACTACTCTCGCCCAAGCACGCTTAACTTCGGAGTTCTGATGGGATCCGGTGCTTTAGTGCTGGTATGATCGCATCCGACATGTTATGCACTCATTTTCCTTTATGCTTGCCCCTCCCGCACCTTGTCTGCTCTATTTTGTACCATGCCCATCCCGCTTTTCCATCCCCACCACCGTTTCCCATCAGAAATAGCCGAGCACGAGTGCCCATAAAAAAATATCGTCGTAACTTCACTATGAATGTCGCCGCCAGACGCAAAAAAAAGGGATGCAACACGAGGACTTCCCAGGAGGTCACCCATCCTAGTACTACTCTCGCCCAAGCACGCTTAACTTCGGAGTTCTGATGGGATCCGGTGCTTTAGTGCTGGTATGATCGCATCCGACATGTTATGCACTCATTTTCCTTTATGCTTGCCCCTCCCGCACCTTGTCTGCTCTATTTTGTACCATGCCCATCCCGCTTTTCCATCCCCACCACCGTTTCCCATCAGAAATAGCCGAGCACGAGTGCCCATAAAAAAATATCGTCGTAACTTCACTATGAATGTCGCCGCCAGACGCAAAAAAAAGGGATGCAACACGAGGACTTCCCAGGAGGTCACCCATCCTAGTACTACTCTCGCCCAAGCACGCTTAACTTCGGAGTTCTGATGGGATCCGGTGCTTTAGTGCTGGTATGATCGCATCCGACATGTTATGCACTCATTTTCCTTTATGCTTGCCCCTCCCGCACCTTGTCTGCTCTATTTTGTACCATGCCCATCCCGCTTTTCCATCCCCACCACCGTTTCCCATCAGAAATAGCCGAGCACGAGTGCCCATAAAAAAATATCGTCGTAACTTCACTATGAATGTCGCCGCCAGACGCAAAAAAAAGGGATGCAACACGAGGACTTCCCAGGAGGTCACCCATCCTAGTACTACTCTCGCCCAAGCACGCTTAACTTCGGAGTTCTGATGGGATCCGGTGCTTTAGTGCTGGTATGATCGCATCCGACATGTTATGCACTCATTTTCCTTTATGCTTGCCCCTCCCGCACCTTGTCTGCTCTATTTTGTACCATGCCCATCCCGCTTTTCCATCCCCACCACCGTTTCCCATCAGAAATAGCCGAGCACGAGTGCCCATAAAAAAATATCGTCGTAACTTCACTATGAATGTCGCCGCCAGACGCAAAAAAAAGGGATGCAACACGAGGACTTCCCAGGAGGTCACCCATCCTAGTACTACTCTCGCCCAAGCACGCTTAACTTCGGAGTTCTGATGGGATCCGGTGCTTTAGTGCTGGTATGATCGCATCCGACATGTTATGCACTCATTTTCCTTTATGCTTGCCCCTCCCGCACCTTGTCTGCTCTATTTTGTACCATGCCCATCCCGCTTTTCCATCCCCACCACCGTTTCCCATCAGAAATAGCCGAGCACGAGTGCCCATAAAAAAATATCGTCGTAACTTCACTATGAATGTCGCCGCCAGACGCAAAAAAAAGGGATGCAACACGAGGACTTCCCAGGAGGTCACCCATCCTAGTACTACTCTCGCCCAAGCACGCTTAACTTCGGAGTTCTGATGGGATCCGGTGCTTTAGTGCTGGTATGATCGCATCCGACATGTTATGCACTCATTTTCCTTTATGCTTGCCCCTCCCGCACCTTGTCTGCTCTATTTTGTACCATGCCCATCCCGCTTTTCCATCCCCACCACCGTTTCCCATCAGAAATAGCCGAGCACGAGTGCCCATAAAAAAATATCGTCGTAACTTCACTATGAATGTCGCCGCCAGACGCAAAAAAAAGGGATGCAACACGAGGACTTCCCAGGAGGTCACCCATCCTAGTACTACTCTCGCCCAAGCACGCTTAACTTCGGAGTTCTGATGGGATCCGGTGCTTTAGTGCTGGTATGATCGCATCCGACATGTTATGCACTCATTTTCCTTTATGCTTGCCCCTCCCGCACCTTGTCTGCTCTATTTTGTACCATGCCCATCCCGCTTTTCCATCCCCACCACCGTTTCCCATCAGAAATAGCCGAGCACGAGTGCCCATAAAAAAATATCGTCGTAACTTCACTATGAATGTCGCCGCCAGACGCAAAAAAAAGGGATGCAACACGAGGACTTCCCAGGAGGTCACCCATCCTAGTACTACTCTCGCCCAAGCACGCTTAACTTCGGAGTTCTGATGGGATCCGGTGCTTTAGTGCTGGTATGATCGCATCCGACATGTTATGCACTCATTTTCCTTTATGCTTGCCCCTCCCGCACCTTGTCTGCTCTATTTTGTACCATGCCCATCCCGCTTTTCCATCCCCACCACCGTTTCCCATCAGAAATAGCCGAGCACGAGTGCCCATAAAAAAATATCGTCGTAACTTCACTATGAATGTCGCCGCCAGACGCAAAAAAAAGGGATGCAACACGAGGACTTCCCAGGAGGTCACCCATCCTAGTACTACTCTCGCCCAAGCACGCTTAACTTCGGAGTTCTGATGGGATCCGGTGCTTTAGTGCTGGTATGATCGCATCCGACATGTTATGCACTCATTTTCCTTTATGCTTGCCCCTCCCGCACCTTGTCTGCTCTATTTTGTACCATGCCCATCCCGCTTTTCCATCCCCACCACCGTTTCCCATCAGAAATAGCCGAGCACGAGTGCCCATAAAAAAATATCGTCGTAACTTCACTATGAATGTCGCCGCCAGACGCAAAAAAAAGGGATGCAACACGAGGACTTCCCAGGAGGTCACCCATCCTAGTACTACTCTCGCCCAAGCACGCTTAACTTCGGAGTTCTGATGGGATCCGGTGCTTTAGTGCTGGTATGATCGCATCCGACATGTTATGCACTCATTTTCCTTTATGCTTGCCCCTCCCGCACCTTGTCTGCTCTATTTTGTACCATGCCCATCCCGCTTTTCCATCCCCACCACCGTTTCCCATCAGAAATAGCCGAGCACGAGTGCCCATAAAAAAATATCGTCGTAACTTCACTATGAATGTCGCCGCCAGACGCAAAAAAAAGGGATGCAACACGAGGACTTCCCAGGAGGTCACCCATCCTAGTACTACTCTCGCCCAAGCACGCTTAACTTCGGAGTTCTGATGGGATCCGGTGCTTTAGTGCTGGTATGATCGCATCCGACATGTTATGCACTCATTTTCCTTTATGCTTGCCCCTCCCGCACCTTGTCTGCTCTATTTTGTACCATGCCCATCCCGCTTTTCCATCCCCACCACCGTTTCCCATCAGAAATAGCCGAGCACGAGTGCCCATAAAAAAATATCGTCGTAACTTCACTATGAATGTCGCCGCCAGACGCAAAAAAAAGGGATGCAACACGAGGACTTCCCAGGAGGTCACCCATCCTAGTACTACTCTCGCCCAAGCACGCTTAACTTCGGAGTTCTGATGGGATCCGGTGCTTTAGTGCTGGTATGATCGCATCCGACATGTTATGCACTCATTTTCCTTTATGCTTGCCCCTCCCGCACCTTGTCTGCTCTATTTTGTACCATGCCCATCCCGCTTTTCCATCCCCACCACCGTTTCCCATCAGAAATAGCCGAGCACGAGTGCCCATAAAAAAATATCGTCGTAACTTCACTATGAATGTCGCCGCCAGACGCAAAAAAAAGGGATGCAACACGAGGACTTCCCAGGAGGTCACCCATCCTAGTACTACTCTCGCCCAAGCACGCTTAACTTCGGAGTTCTGATGGGATCCGGTGCTTTAGTGCTGGTATGATCGCATCCGACATGTTATGCACTCATTTTCCTTTATGCTTGCCCCTCCCGCACCTTGTCTGCTCTATTTTGTACCATGCCCATCCCGCTTTTCCATCCCCACCACCGTTTCCCATCAGAAATAGCCGAGCACGAGTGCCCATAAAAAAATATCGTCGTAACTTCACTATGAATGTCGCCGCCAGACGCAAAAAAAAGGGATGCAACACGAGGACTTCCCAGGAGGTCACCCATCCTAGTACTACTCTCGCCCAAGCACGCTTAACTTCGGAGTTCTGATGGGATCCGGTGCTTTAGTGCTGGTATGATCGCATCCGACATGTTATGCACTCATTTTCCTTTATGCTTGCCCCTCCCGCACCTTGTCTGCTCTATTTTGTACCATGCCCATCCCGCTTTTCCATCCCCACCACCGTTTCCCATCAGAAATAGCCGAGCACGAGTGCCCATAAAAAAATATCGTCGTAACTTCACTATGAATGTCGCCGCCAGACGCAAAAAAAAGGGATGCAACACGAGGACTTCCCAGGAGGTCACCCATCCTAGTACTACTCTCGCCCAAGCACGCTTAACTTCGGAGTTCTGATGGGATCCGGTGCTTTAGTGCTGGTATGATCGCATCCGACATGTTATGCACTCATTTTCCTTTATGCTTGCCCCTCCCGCACCTTGTCTGCTCTATTTTGTACCATGCCCATCCCGCTTTTCCATCCCCACCACCGTTTCCCATCAGAAATAGCCGAGCACGAGTGCCCATAAAAAAATATCGTCGTAACTTCACTATGAATGTCGCCGCCAGACGCAAAAAAAAGGGATGCAACACGAGGACTTCCCAGGAGGTCACCCATCCTAGTACTACTCTCGCCCAAGCACGCTTAACTTCGGAGTTCTGATGGGATCCGGTGCTTTAGTGCTGGTATGATCGCATCCGACATGTTATGCACTCATTTTCCTTTATGCTTGCCCCTCCCGCACCTTGTCTGCTCTATTTTGTACCATGCCCATCCCGCTTTTCCATCCCCACCACCGTTTCCCATCAGAAATAGCCGAGCACGAGTGCCCATAAAAAAATATCGTCGTAACTTCACTATGAATGTCGCCGCCAGACGCAAAAAAAAGGGATGCAACACGAGGACTTCCCAGGAGGTCACCCATCCTAGTACTACTCTCGCCCAAGCACGCTTAACTTCGGAGTTCTGATGGGATCCGGTGCTTTAGTGCTGGTATGATCGCATCCGACATGTTATGCACTCATTTTCCTTTATGCTTGCCCCTCCCGCACCTTGTCTGCTCTATTTTGTACCATGCCCATCCCGCTTTTCCATCCCCACCACCGTTTCCCATCAGAAATAGCCGAGCACGAGTGCCCATAAAAAAATATCGTCGTAACTTCACTATGAATGTCGCCGCCAGACGCAAAAAAAAGGGATGCAACACGAGGACTTCCCAGGAGGTCACCCATCCTAGTACTACTCTCGCCCAAGCACGCTTAACTTCGGAGTTCTGATGGGATCCGGTGCTTTAGTGCTGGTATGATCGCATCCGACATGTTATGCACTCATTTTCCTTTATGCTTGCCCCTCCCGCACCTTGTCTGCTCTATTTTGTACCATGCCCATCCCGCTTTTCCATCCCCACCACCGTTTCCCATCAGAAATAGCCGAGCACGAGTGCCCATAAAAAAATATCGTCGTAACTTCACTATGAATGTCGCCGCCAGACGCAAAAAAAAGGGATGCAACACGAGGACTTCCCAGGAGGTCACCCATCCTAGTACTACTCTCGCCCAAGCACGCTTAACTTCGGAGTTCTGATGGGATCCGGTGCTTTAGTGCTGGTATGATCGCATCCGACATGTTATGCACTCATTTTCCTTTATGCTTGCCCCTCCCGCACCTTGTCTGCTCTATTTTGTACCATGCCCATCCCGCTTTTCCATCCCCACCACCGTTTCCCATCAGAAATAGCCGAGCACGAGTGCCCATAAAAAAATATCGTCGTAACTTCACTATGAATGTCGCCGCCAGACGCAAAAAAAAGGGATGCAACACGAGGACTTCCCAGGAGGTCACCCATCCTAGTACTACTCTCGCCCAAGCACGCTTAACTTCGGAGTTCTGATGGGATCCGGTGCTTTAGTGCTGGTATGATCGCATCCGACATGTTATGCACTCATTTTCCTTTATGCTTGCCCCTCCCGCACCTTGTCTGCTCTATTTTGTACCATGCCCATCCCGCTTTTCCATCCCCACCACCGTTTCCCATCAGAAATAGCCGAGCACGAGTGCCCATAAAAAAATATCGTCGTAACTTCACTATGAATGTCGCCGCCAGACGCAAAAAAAAGGGATGCAACACGAGGACTTCCCAGGAGGTCACCCATCCTAGTACTACTCTCGCCCAAGCACGCTTAACTTCGGAGTTCTGATGGGATCCGGTGCTTTAGTGCTGGTATGATCGCATCCGACATGTTATGCACTCATTTTCCTTTATGCTTGCCCCTCCCGCACCTTGTCTGCTCTATTTTGTACCATGCCCATCCCGCTTTTCCATCCCCACCACCGTTTCCCATCAGAAATAGCCGAGCACGAGTGCCCATAAAAAAATATCGTCGTAACTTCACTATGAATGTCGCCGCCAGACGCAAAAAAAAGGGATGCAACACGAGGACTTCCCAGGAGGTCACCCATCCTAGTACTACTCTCGCCCAAGCACGCTTAACTTCGGAGTTCTGATGGGATCCGGTGCTTTAGTGCTGGTATGATCGCATCCGACATGTTATGCACTCATTTTCCTTTATGCTTGCCCCTCCCGCACCTTGTCTGCTCTATTTTGTACCATGCCCATCCCGCTTTTCCATCCCCACCACCGTTTCCCATCAGAAATAGCCGAGCACGAGTGCCCATAAAAAAATATCGTCGTAACTTCACTATGAATGTCGCCGCCAGACGCAAAAAAAAGGGATGCAACACGAGGACTTCCCAGGAGGTCACCCATCCTAGTACTACTCTCGCCCAAGCACGCTTAACTTCGGAGTTCTGATGGGATCCGGTGCTTTAGTGCTGGTATGATCGCATCCGACATGTTATGCACTCATTTTCCTTTATGCTTGCCCCTCCCGCACCTTGTCTGCTCTATTTTGTACCATGCCCATCCCGCTTTTCCATCCCCACCACCGTTTCCCATCAGAAATAGCCGAGCACGAGTGCCCATAAAAAAATATCGTCGTAACTTCACTATGAATGTCGCCGCCAGACGCAAAAAAAAGGGATGCAACACGAGGACTTCCCAGGAGGTCACCCATCCTAGTACTACTCTCGCCCAAGCACGCTTAACTTCGGAGTTCTGATGGGATCCGGTGCTTTAGTGCTGGTATGATCGCATCCGACATGTTATGCACTCATTTTCCTTTATGCTTGCCCCTCCCGCACCTTGTCTGCTCTATTTTGTACCATGCCCATCCCGCTTTTCCATCCCCACCACCGTTTCCCATCAGAAATAGCCGAGCACGAGTGCCCATAAAAAAATATCGTCGTAACTTCACTATGAATGTCGCCGCCAGACGCAAAAAAAAGGGATGCAACACGAGGACTTCCCAGGAGGTCACCCATCCTAGTACTACTCTCGCCCAAGCACGCTTAACTTCGGAGTTCTGATGGGATCCGGTGCTTTAGTGCTGGTATGATCGCATCCGACATGTTATGCACTCATTTTCCTTTATGCTTGCCCCTCCCGCACCTTGTCTGCTCTATTTTGTACCATGCCCATCCCGCTTTTCCATCCCCACCACCGTTTCCCATCAGAAATAGCCGAGCACGAGTGCCCATAAAAAAATATCGTCGTAACTTCACTATGAATGTCGCCGCCAGACGCAAAAAAAAGGGATGCAACACGAGGACTTCCCAGGAGGTCACCCATCCTAGTACTACTCTCGCCCAAGCACGCTTAACTTCGGAGTTCTGATGGGATCCGGTGCTTTAGTGCTGGTATGATCGCATCCGACATGTTATGCACTCATTTTCCTTTATGCTTGCCCCTCCCGCACCTTGTCTGCTCTATTTTGTACCATGCCCATCCCGCTTTTCCATCCCCACCACCGTTTCCCATCAGAAATAGCCGAGCACGAGTGCCCATAAAAAAATATCGTCGTAACTTCACTATGAATGTCGCCGCCAGACGCAAAAAAAAGGGATGCAACACGAGGACTTCCCAGGAGGTCACCCATCCTAGTACTACTCTCGCCCAAGCACGCTTAACTTCGGAGTTCTGATGGGATCCGGTGCTTTAGTGCTGGTATGATCGCATCCGACATGTTATGCACTCATTTTCCTTTATGCTTGCCCCTCCCGCACCTTGTCTGCTCTATTTTGTACCATGCCCATCCCGCTTTTCCATCCCCACCACCGTTTCCCATCAGAAATAGCCGAGCACGAGTGCCCATAAAAAAATATCGTCGTAACTTCACTATGAATGTCGCCGCCAGACGCAAAAAAAAGGGATGCAACACGAGGACTTCCCAGGAGGTCACCCATCCTAGTACTACTCTCGCCCAAGCACGCTTAACTTCGGAGTTCTGATGGGATCCGGTGCTTTAGTGCTGGTATGATCGCATCCGACATGTTATGCACTCATTTTCCTTTATGCTTGCCCCTCCCGCACCTTGTCTGCTCTATTTTGTACCATGCCCATCCCGCTTTTCCATCCCCACCACCGTTTCCCATCAGAAATAGCCGAGCACGAGTGCCCATAAAAAAATATCGTCGTAACTTCACTATGAATGTCGCCGCCAGACGCAAAAAAAAGGGATGCAACACGAGGACTTCCCAGGAGGTCACCCATCCTAGTACTACTCTCGCCCAAGCACGCTTAACTTCGGAGTTCTGATGGGATCCGGTGCTTTAGTGCTGGTATGATCGCATCCGACATGTTATGCACTCATTTTCCTTTATGCTTGCCCCTCCCGCACCTTGTCTGCTCTATTTTGTACCATGCCCATCCCGCTTTTCCATCCCCACCACCGTTTCCCATCAGAAATAGCCGAGCACGAGTGCCCATAAAAAAATATCGTCGTAACTTCACTATGAATGTCGCCGCCAGACGCAAAAAAAAGGGATGCAACACGAGGACTTCCCAGGAGGTCACCCATCCTAGTACTACTCTCGCCCAAGCACGCTTAACTTCGGAGTTCTGATGGGATCCGGTGCTTTAGTGCTGGTATGATCGCATCCGACATGTTATGCACTCATTTTCCTTTATGCTTGCCCCTCCCGCACCTTGTCTGCTCTATTTTGTACCATGCCCATCCCGCTTTTCCATCCCCACCACCGTTTCCCATCAGAAATAGCCGAGCACGAGTGCCCATAAAAAAATATCGTCGTAACTTCACTATGAATGTCGCCGCCAGACGCAAAAAAAAGGGATGCAACACGAGGACTTCCCAGGAGGTCACCCATCCTAGTACTACTCTCGCCCAAGCACGCTTAACTTCGGAGTTCTGATGGGATCCGGTGCTTTAGTGCTGGTATGATCGCATCCGACATGTTATGCACTCATTTTCCTTTATGCTTGCCCCTCCCGCACCTTGTCTGCTCTATTTTGTACCATGCCCATCCCGCTTTTCCATCCCCACCACCGTTTCCCATCAGAAATAGCCGAGCACGAGTGCCCATAAAAAAATATCGTCGTAACTTCACTATGAATGTCGCCGCCAGACGCAAAAAAAAGGGATGCAACACGAGGACTTCCCAGGAGGTCACCCATCCTAGTACTACTCTCGCCCAAGCACGCTTAACTTCGGAGTTCTGATGGGATCCGGTGCTTTAGTGCTGGTATGATCGCATCCGACATGTTATGCACTCATTTTCCTTTATGCTTGCCCCTCCCGCACCTTGTCTGCTCTATTTTGTACCATGCCCATCCCGCTTTTCCATCCCCACCACCGTTTCCCATCAGAAATAGCCGAGCACGAGTGCCCATAAAAAAATATCGTCGTAACTTCACTATGAATGTCGCCGCCAGACGCAAAAAAAAGGGATGCAACACGAGGACTTCCCAGGAGGTCACCCATCCTAGTACTACTCTCGCCCAAGCACGCTTAACTTCGGAGTTCTGATGGGATCCGGTGCTTTAGTGCTGGTATGATCGCATCCGACATGTTATGCACTCATTTTCCTTTATGCTTGCCCCTCCCGCACCTTGTCTGCTCTATTTTGTACCATGCCCATCCCGCTTTTCCATCCCCACCACCGTTTCCCATCAGAAATAGCCGAGCACGAGTGCCCATAAAAAAATATCGTCGTAACTTCACTATGAATGTCGCCGCCAGACGCAAAAAAAAGGGATGCAACACGAGGACTTCCCAGGAGGTCACCCATCCTAGTACTACTCTCGCCCAAGCACGCTTAACTTCGGAGTTCTGATGGGATCCGGTGCTTTAGTGCTGGTATGATCGCATCCGACATGTTATGCACTCATTTTCCTTTATGCTTGCCCCTCCCGCACCTTGTCTGCTCTATTTTGTACCATGCCCATCCCGCTTTTCCATCCCCACCACCGTTTCCCATCAGAAATAGCCGAGCACGAGTGCCCATAAAAAAATATCGTCGTAACTTCACTATGAATGTCGCCGCCAGACGCAAAAAAAAGGGATGCAACACGAGGACTTCCCAGGAGGTCACCCATCCTAGTACTACTCTCGCCCAAGCACGCTTAACTTCGGAGTTCTGATGGGATCCGGTGCTTTAGTGCTGGTATGATCGCATCCGACATGTTATGCACTCATTTTCCTTTATGCTTGCCCCTCCCGCACCTTGTCTGCTCTATTTTGTACCATGCCCATCCCGCTTTTCCATCCCCACCACCGTTTCCCATCAGAAATAGCCGAGCACGAGTGCCCATAAAAAAATATCGTCGTAACTTCACTATGAATGTCGCCGCCAGACGCAAAAAAAAGGGATGCAACACGAGGACTTCCCAGGAGGTCACCCATCCTAGTACTACTCTCGCCCAAGCACGCTTAACTTCGGAGTTCTGATGGGATCCGGTGCTTTAGTGCTGGTATGATCGCATCCGACATGTTATGCACTCATTTTCCTTTATGCTTGCCCCTCCCGCACCTTGTCTGCTCTATTTTGTACCATGCCCATCCCGCTTTTCCATCCCCACCACCGTTTCCCATCAGAAATAGCCGAGCACGAGTGCCCATAAAAAAATATCGTCGTAACTTCACTATGAATGTCGCCGCCAGACGCAAAAAAAAGGGATGCAACACGAGGACTTCCCAGGAGGTCACCCATCCTAGTACTACTCTCGCCCAAGCACGCTTAACTTCGGAGTTCTGATGGGATCCGGTGCTTTAGTGCTGGTATGATCGCATCCGACATGTTATGCACTCATTTTCCTTTATGCTTGCCCCTCCCGCACCTTGTCTGCTCTATTTTGTACCATGCCCATCCCGCTTTTCCATCCCCACCACCGTTTCCCATCAGAAATAGCCGAGCACGAGTGCCCATAAAAAAATATCGTCGTAACTTCACTATGAATGTCGCCGCCAGACGCAAAAAAAAGGGATGCAACACGAGGACTTCCCAGGAGGTCACCCATCCTAGTACTACTCTCGCCCAAGCACGCTTAACTTCGGAGTTCTGATGGGATCCGGTGCTTTAGTGCTGGTATGATCGCATCCGACATGTTATGCACTCATTTTCCTTTATGCTTGCCCCTCCCGCACCTTGTCTGCTCTATTTTGTACCATGCCCATCCCGCTTTTCCATCCCCACCACCGTTTCCCATCAGAAATAGCCGAGCACGAGTGCCCATAAAAAAATATCGTCGTAACTTCACTATGAATGTCGCCGCCAGACGCAAAAAAAAGGGATGCAACACGAGGACTTCCCAGGAGGTCACCCATCCTAGTACTACTCTCGCCCAAGCACGCTTAACTTCGGAGTTCTGATGGGATCCGGTGCTTTAGTGCTGGTATGATCGCATCCGACATGTTATGCACTCATTTTCCTTTATGCTTGCCCCTCCCGCACCTTGTCTGCTCTATTTTGTACCATGCCCATCCCGCTTTTCCATCCCCACCACCGTTTCCCATCAGAAATAGCCGAGCACGAGTGCCCATAAAAAAATATCGTCGTAACTTCACTATGAATGTCGCCGCCAGACGCAAAAAAAAGGGATGCAACACGAGGACTTCCCAGGAGGTCACCCATCCTAGTACTACTCTCGCCCAAGCACGCTTAACTTCGGAGTTCTGATGGGATCCGGTGCTTTAGTGCTGGTATGATCGCATCCGACATGTTATGCACTCATTTTCCTTTATGCTTGCCCCTCCCGCACCTTGTCTGCTCTATTTTGTACCATGCCCATCCCGCTTTTCCATCCCCACCACCGTTTCCCATCAGAAATAGCCGAGCACGAGTGCCCATAAAAAAATATCGTCGTAACTTCACTATGAATGTCGCCGCCAGACGCAAAAAAAAGGGATGCAACACGAGGACTTCCCAGGAGGTCACCCATCCTAGTACTACTCTCGCCCAAGCACGCTTAACTTCGGAGTTCTGATGGGATCCGGTGCTTTAGTGCTGGTATGATCGCATCCGACATGTTATGCACTCATTTTCCTTTATGCTTGCCCCTCCCGCACCTTGTCTGCTCTATTTTGTACCATGCCCATCCCGCTTTTCCATCCCCACCACCGTTTCCCATCAGAAATAGCCGAGCACGAGTGCCCATAAAAAAATATCGTCGTAACTTCACTATGAATGTCGCCGCCAGACGCAAAAAAAAGGGATGCAACACGAGGACTTCCCAGGAGGTCACCCATCCTAGTACTACTCTCGCCCAAGCACGCTTAACTTCGGAGTTCTGATGGGATCCGGTGCTTTAGTGCTGGTATGATCGCATCCGACATGTTATGCACTCATTTTCCTTTATGCTTGCCCCTCCCGCACCTTGTCTGCTCTATTTTGTACCATGCCCATCCCGCTTTTCCATCCCCACCACCGTTTCCCATCAGAAATAGCCGAGCACGAGTGCCCATAAAAAAATATCGTCGTAACTTCACTATGAATGTCGCCGCCAGACGCAAAAAAAAGGGATGCAACACGAGGACTTCCCAGGAGGTCACCCATCCTAGTACTACTCTCGCCCAAGCACGCTTAACTTCGGAGTTCTGATGGGATCCGGTGCTTTAGTGCTGGTATGATCGCATCCGACATGTTATGCACTCATTTTCCTTTATGCTTGCCCCTCCCGCACCTTGTCTGCTCTATTTTGTACCATGCCCATCCCGCTTTTCCATCCCCACCACCGTTTCCCATCAGAAATAGCCGAGCACGAGTGCCCATAAAAAAATATCGTCGTAACTTCACTATGAATGTCGCCGCCAGACGCAAAAAAAAAGGGATGCAACACGAGGACTTCCCAGGAGGTCACCCATCCTAGTACTACTCTCGCCCAAGCACGCTTAACTTCGGAGTTCTGATGGGATCCGGTGCTTTAGTGCTGGTATGATCGCATCCGACATGTTATGCACTCATTTTCCTTTATGCTTGCCCCTCCCGCACCTTGTCTGCTCTATTTTGTACCATGCCCATCCCGCTTTTCCATCCCCACCACCGTTTCCCATCAGAAATAGCCGAGCACGAGTGCCCATAAAAAAATATCGTCGTAACTTCACTATGAATGTCGCCGCCAGACGCAAAAAAAAGGGATGCAACACGAGGACTTCCCAGGAGGTCACCCATCCTAGTACTACTCTCGCCCAAGCACGCTTAACTTCGGAGTTCTGATGGGATCCGGTGCTTTAGTGCTGGTATGATCGCATCCGACATGTTATGCACTCATTTTCCTTTATGCTTGCCCCTCCCGCACCTTGTCTGCTCTATTTTGTACCATGCCCATCCCGCTTTTCCATCCCCACCACCGTTTCCCATCAGAAATAGCCGAGCACGAGTGCCCATAAAAAAATATCGTCGTAACTTCACTATGAATGTCGCCGCCAGACGCAAAAAAAAGGGATGCAACACGAGGACTTCCCAGGAGGTCACCCATCCTAGTACTACTCTCGCCCAAGCACGCTTAACTTCGGAGTTCTGATGGGATCCGGTGCTTTAGTGCTGGTATGATCGCATCCGACATGTTATGCACTCATTTTCCTTTATGCTTGCCCCTCCCGCACCTTGTCTGCTCTATTTTGTACCATGCCCATCCCGCTTTTCCATCCCCACCACCGTTTCCCATCAGAAATAGCCGAGCACGAGTGCCCATAAAAAAATATCGTCGTAACTTCACTATGAATGTCGCCGCCAGACGCAAAAAAAAGGGATGCAACACGAGGACTTCCCAGGAGGTCACCCATCCTAGTACTACTCTCGCCCAAGCACGCTTAACTTCGGAGTTCTGATGGGATCCGGTGCTTTAGTGCTGGTATGATCGCATCCGACATGTTATGCACTCATTTTCCTTTATGCTTGCCCCTCCCGCACCTTGTCTGCTCTATTTTGTACCATGCCCATCCCGCTTTTCCATCCCCACCACCGTTTCCCATCAGAAATAGCCGAGCACGAGTGCCCATAAAAAAATATCGTCGTAACTTCACTATGAATGTCGCCGCCAGACGCAAAAAAAAGGGATGCAACACGAGGACTTCCCAGGAGGTCACCCATCCTAGTACTACTCTCGCCCAAGCACGCTTAACTTCGGAGTTCTGATGGGATCCGGTGCTTTAGTGCTGGTATGATCGCATCCGACATGTTATGCACTCATTTTCCTTTATGCTTGCCCCTCCCGCACCTTGTCTGCTCTATTTTGTACCATGCCCATCCCGCTTTTCCATCCCCACCACCGTTTCCCATCAGAAATAGCCGAGCACGAGTGCCCATAAAAAAATATCGTCGTAACTTCACTATGAATGTCGCCGCCAGACGCAAAAAAAAGGGATGCAACACGAGGACTTCCCAGGAGGTCACCCATCCTAGTACTACTCTCGCCCAAGCACGCTTAACTTCGGAGTTCTGATGGGATCCGGTGCTTTAGTGCTGGTATGATCGCATCCGACATGTTATGCACTCATTTTCCTTTATGCTTGCCCCTCCCGCACCTTGTCTGCTCTATTTTGTACCATGCCCATCCCGCTTTTCCATCCCCACCACCGTTTCCCATCAGAAATAGCCGAGCACGAGTGCCCATAAAAAAATATCGTCGTAACTTCACTATGAATGTCGCCGCCAGACGCAAAAAAAAGGGATGCAACACGAGGACTTCCCAGGAGGTCACCCATCCTAGTACTACTCTCGCCCAAGCACGCTTAACTTCGGAGTTCTGATGGGATCCGGTGCTTTAGTGCTGGTATGATCGCATCCGACATGTTATGCACTCATTTTCCTTTATGCTTGCCCCTCCCGCACCTTGTCTGCTCTATTTTGTACCATGCCCATCCCGCTTTTCCATCCCCACCACCGTTTCCCATCAGAAATAGCCGAGCACGAGTGCCCATAAAAAAATATCGTCGTAACTTCACTATGAATGTCGCCGCCAGACGCAAAAAAAAGGGATGCAACACGAGGACTTCCCAGGAGGTCACCCATCCTAGTACTACTCTCGCCCAAGCACGCTTAACTTCGGAGTTCTGATGGGATCCGGTGCTTTAGTGCTGGTATGATCGCATCCGACATGTTATGCACTCATTTTCCTTTATGCTTGCCCCTCCCGCACCTTGTCTGCTCTATTTTGTACCATGCCCATCCCGCTTTTCCATCCCCACCACCGTTTCCCATCAGAAATAGCCGAGCACGAGTGCCCATAAAAAAATATCGTCGTAACTTCACTATGAATGTCGCCGCCAGACGCAAAAAAAAGGGATGCAACACGAGGACTTCCCAGGAGGTCACCCATCCTAGTACTACTCTCGCCCAAGCACGCTTAACTTCGGAGTTCTGATGGGATCCGGTGCTTTAGTGCTGGTATGATCGCATCCGACATGTTATGCACTCATTTTCCTTTATGCTTGCCCCTCCCGCACCTTGTCTGCTCTATTTTGTACCATGCCCATCCCGCTTTTCCATCCCCACCACCGTTTCCCATCAGAAATAGCCGAGCACGAGTGCCCATAAAAAAATATCGTCGTAACTTCACTATGAATGTCGCCGCCAGACGCAAAAAAAAGGGATGCAACACGAGGACTTCCCAGGAGGTCACCCATCCTAGTACTACTCTCGCCCAAGCACGCTTAACTTCGGAGTTCTGATGGGATCCGGTGCTTTAGTGCTGGTATGATCGCATCCGACATGTTATGCACTCATTTTCCTTTATGCTTGCCCCTCCCGCACCTTGTCTGCTCTATTTTGTACCATGCCCATTGATACGTCTCCAACGTATCGATAATTTCTTATGTTCCATGCTACTTTATTGATGATACCTACATGTTTTATGCACATTATATGTCATATTTATGCATTTTCTGGAACTAACCTATTAACAAGATGCCGAAGAGCCAGTTGCTGTTTTCTGCTGTTTTTGGTTTCAGAAATCCTAGTAAAGAAATATTCTCGGAATTGGACGAAACTTTCGCCCAGGGTCCTATTTTTGCACGAAGCTTCCAGAAGACCGAAGACCTAACGAAGTGGGGCCACGAGGCAGCCAGGGGGGTGGCCGGCGCGGCCCAGCCCTTGGCCGCGCGGCCCTGCCCCCTGGGCCCCTCGTGTGGCCCCTCGCGTTGACCTTCCGCCTACTTAAAGCTCCCGTCGCGAAACCCCCAGTACCGAGAGCCACGATACGGAAAACCTTACAGAGACGCCGCCGCCGCGAATCCCATCTCGGGGGATTCTGGAGATCGCCTCCGGCACCCTGCCGGAGAGGGGATTCATCTCCCGGAGGACTCTTCATCGCCATGATCGCCTCCGGAGTGATGAGTGAGTAGTTCACCCCTGGACCATGGGTCCATAGCAGTAGCTAGATGGTCGTCTTCTCCTTGTTGTGCTTCATTGTTGGATCTTGTGAGCTGCCTAACATGATCAAGATCATCTATATGTAATTCTATATGTTGTGTTTGTCGGGATCCGATGGATAGAGAGTACTATGATTATGGTGATTATCAATCTATTGTTCATGTGTTGTTTATGATCTTGCATGCTCTCCGTTATTAGTAGAGGCTCTGGCCAAGTTTTTACTCTTAACTCCAAGAGGGAGTAATTATGCTCGATAGTGGGTTCATGCCTTCATTGATACCTGGGACAGTGACAGAAAGTTCTAAGGTTGTGATGTGCTGTTGCCACTAGGGATAAAACATTGATGCTATGTCTAAGGATGTAGTTATTGATTACATTACGCACAATACTTAATGCAATTGTCTGTTGCTTTGCAACTTAATACTGGAGGGGGTTCGGACGATAACCTGAAGGTGGACTTTTTAGGCATAGATGCAGTTGGATGGCGGTCTATGTTCTTTGTCGTAATGCCCAATTAAATCTCACTATATTTACCATGTCATGTATATGCATTATTATGCCTTTCTCTATTTGTCAATTGCCCGACTGTAATTTGTTCACCCAACATGCTTTTATCTTATGGGAGAGACACCTCTAGTGAACTGTGGACCCCGGTCCTATTCTTTACATAGCATACAATCTACTTGTTTTACTGTTTTCTTTGCAAACATCTTCCACTCGATACGTTTAATCCTTTGTTACAGCAAGCCGGTGAGATTGACAACCTCACTGTTTCGTTGGGGCAAAGTACTTTGGTTGTGTTGTGCAGGTTCCTAGTTGGCGCCGGAATCCCTGGTGTTGCGCCGCATCACATTTCGCGACCATCAACCTTCAACGTGCTTCTTGGCTCCTACTGGTTCGATTAAACCTTGGTTTCATACTGAGGGAAACTTGCTTCTATACGCATCATACCTTCCACTTGGGGTTCCCAACGGACGTGTGCATCTACGCGTATCAAGCTAAATTTCTGGCGCCGTTGCCGGGGAGATCAAGACACGCTGCAAGGGGAGTCTCCACTTCTCAATCTCTTTACTTTGTTTTTGTCTTGCTTTATTTTATTTACTACTTTGTTTGCTGCACTAAATCAAAACACAAAAAATTAGTTGCTAGTTTTACTTTATTTACTGTCTTGCTCTCTATATCAAAAACACAAAAAAATTAGTTACTCGCATTTACTTTATCTAGTTTGCTTTATTTACTGTTGCTAAAATGGCCAACCCTGAAAATACTAAGTTGTGTGACTTCACAAATGCAAATAATAATGATTTCCTATGCACACCTATTGCTCCACCTGCTACTACAGCAGAATTCTTTGAAATTAAACCTGCTTTACTAAATCTAGTCATGAGAGAACAATTTTCTGGTGCTAGTTCTGATGATGCTGCTGCCCATCTCAATAATTTTGTTGAACTTTGTGAAATGCAAAAGTATAAAGATGTAGATGGTGATATTATTAAATTGAAAGTGTTTCCTTTCTCATTAAGAGGAAGAGCTAAAGATTGGTTGCTATCTTTGCCTAAGAATAGTATTGATTCATGGACTAAATGCAAGGATGCTTTTATTAGTAGATATTATCCTCCCGCTAAAATTATTTCTTTGAGAAGTAGCATAATGAATTTTAAACAATTAGATACTGAACATGTTGCTCAAGCATGGGAGAGAATGAAAACTTTGGTAAAGAATTGCCCAACCCATGGACTGACTACTTGGATGATCATCCAAACCTTCTATGCAGGACTAAATTTTTCTTCACGGAATTTATTGGATTCAGCTGCTGGAGGTACCTTTATGTCCATCACATTGGGGGCGGCTACAAAACTTCTTGATGATATGATGATAAATTACTCTGAATGGCACACGGAAAGAGCTCCACAAGGTAAGAAGGTAAATTCTGTTGAAGAAACCTCTTCCTTGAGTGATAAGATTGATGTGATTATGTCTATGCTTGTGAATGGTAGATCTAATGTTGATCCAAATAATGTTCCTTTAGCTTCATTGGTTGCTCAAGAAGAAAATGTTGATGTGAATTTCATTAAAAATAATAATTTCAACAACAATGCTTATAGGAACAACTCTGGTAATAACTATAGGCCATATCCTTCTGCTAATGGTAATGGTTATGGTAATTCTTATGGGAATTCTTACAACAATAATAGAAGTGTACCCTCTGGTCTTGAAGCCATGCTTAAAGAATTTATTAGTACACAAACTGCTTTTAACAAATCTGTTGAGGAAAAGCTTGATAAAATTGATACTATCGCTTCTAGAGTTGATAGGCTTGCCTCTGATGTTAATCTTTTAAAGTTGAAAGTTATGCCTAATAATGATCTTGATAATAAGATTACTACTACAGCAAATGCCATCCAAGTTAGAATTAATGAGAATATAAGATTAATGGCTGAGTTGCGTGCTAGGTGGGATAGAGAAGAAAATGAAAAACTAGCTAAAGAGAATAATGTAGCTAAAGTTTGGACTATTACCACCACTAGTAATGCTAATTCCTCACATGTTGCTACACCTCCTACTATCAATGGTAAAATAATTGGTGTTGGCAATGTTTCTACTCCTAGTGCAAAGCGTACAAAACTGCCTGAAATTGCTAAAACTGCTGAAACTGCTTGTGATAAAACTGCTGAAATTTTTTCCAACCTTGGGAATAATGATCCCATTGCTGTAGCTCATAATGATTTAGATTTTGATGATTGCCACATCTCTGAAGTTATAAAGTTCTTACAAAAACTTGCTAAAAGTCCTAATGCTAGTGCTATAAATTTAGCCTTTACAAAACATATTACAAATGCTCTCATAAAAGCTAGAGAAGAGAAACTAAAACTTGAAACTTCTATTCCTAGAAAGTTAGAAGATGGTTGGGAGCCCATCATTAAAATGAAATTCAATGACTTTGAATGTAATGCCTTATGTGATCTTGGTGCAAGTATTTCTGTTATGCCTAAAAAGATTTATGATATGCTTGACTTGCCACCATTAAAGAATTGTTATTTGGATGTTAATCTCGCCGATAATGTTAAAAAGAAACCTTTGGGGAGGATTGATAATGTGCATATTACGGTTAACAATAACCTTGTCCCCGTTGATTTTGTTGTCTTGGATATCGAATGCAATGCATCTTGTCCTATTGTGTTGGGAAGACCTTTTCTTCGAACTGTTGGTGCTGTTATTGATATGAGGGAAGGTAATATTAAATATCAATTTCCTCTCAAGAAAGGTATGGAACACTTCCCTAGAAAGAGAATGAAGTTGCCTTTTGATTCTATTATTAGAACAAGCTATGATGTTGATGCTTCTACTCTCGATGTTACTTGATTTGCACTTTCTGCGCCTAGCTGAAAGGCGTTAAAGAAAAGCGCTTATGGGAGACAACCCATGTTTTTACCTACAGCAATTTTTTGTTTTATTGAGTCTTGGAAGTTGTTTACTACTGTAGCAACCTCTCCTTATCATGTTTTTGTGCCAAGTAAAGTTTCTATGTCAAAGTTGATGTTATATTTGGGATCGCTGCACAGAAACAGCATTGCTGTCTGTCACGAATCTGGGCATAATTCCCTGTAGAAAATTCGAAAAAATCTGCCAATTTACGAGCGTGATCCTCAGATATATACGCAACTTTCATTAGTTTTGAGTTTTTCCATTTGAGCAAGTCTGGTGCCATTTATAAATTCGTCTTTACGGACTGTTCTGTTTTTGACAGATTCTGCCTTTTATTTCGCATTGCCTCTTTTGCTATGTTGGATTTATTTCTTTGATCCATTAATGTCCAGTAGCATTATGCAATGTCCAGAAGTGAAAAGAATGATTGTGTCACCTCTGAATGAGTGAATTATTAATGATGCACTAACCCTCTAATGAGTTTGCTTGAAGTTTGGTGTGAAGGAAGTTTTCAAGGGTCAAGAGAGGAGAATGATATACTAAGATCAAGAGGAGTGAAAGCTCTAAGCTTGGGGATGCCCCCGTGGTTCATCCCTGCATATTTTAAGAAGACTCAAGCGTCTAAGCTTGGGGATGCCCAAGGCATCCCCTTCTTCATCGACAACATCATCAGGTTCCTCCCCTGAAACTATATTTTTATTCAGTCACATCTTGTGTTCTTTACTTGGAGCGTCGGTTTGTTTTCGTTTTTGTTTTTGTTTGAATAAGATGGATCCTAGCATTCACTTTGTGGGAGAGAGACACGCTCCGCTGTTGCATATGGACACATGTGTCCTTAGGCTTTACTCATAATGTTCAAGGCGAAGTTTCTTCTTCGTTAATTTGTTATATGGTTGGAATTGGAAAATGCTACATGTAGTAATTCTAAAAATGTCTTGGATAATGTGATACTTGGCAATTGTTGTGCTCATGTTTAAGCTCTTGCATCATATGCTTTGCACCCATTAATGAAGAAATACATAGAGCTTGCTAAAATTTGATTTGCATATTTGGTTTCTCTAAGGTCTAGATAATATCTAGTATTGAGTTTTGAACAACAAGGAAGACAGTGTAGAGTCTTATAATGTTTACAATATGTCTTTTATGTGAGTCTTGCTGCACTTGTTCATCCTTGAGTTTGCTTCAAATAACCTTGCTAGCCTAAACCTTGTATCGAGAGGGAATACTTCTCATGCATCCAAAATCCTTGAGCCAACCACTATGCCATTTGTGTCCACCATACCTACCTACTACATGGTATTTACCCGCCATTCCAAAGTAAATTGCTTGAGTGCTACCTTTAAAATTCCATCATCCACCTTTGCAATATATAGCTCATGGGACAAAATAGCCTTAAAAACTATCGTAGTATTGAATATGTACTTATGCACTTTATATTTTATTAAGTTGCTTGTTGTGCGATAACCATGTTTCTGGGGAACGCCATCAACTATTGTTGAATATCATGTGAGTTGCTATGCATGTCCGTCTTGTCTGAAGGTCTATCATTTTAGTGGTTGGAGCATGCAAAATTGTTAGAGAAGAACATTGGGCCGCTAACTAAAGCCATGAATCATGGTGGAAGTTTCAGTTTTGGACATATATCCTCAATCTCATATGAGAATAATAACTTTGCTACATGCTTATGCATTTAAGAGGAGTCCATTATCTGTTGTCCATGTTGTCCCGGTATGGATGTCTAAGTTGAGAATAATCAAAAGCGAGAAATCCGAAATGCGAGCATTCTCCTTGGACCTTTGTACAGGCGGCATGGAGGTACCCCTTTGTGACACTTGGTTGAAACATGGCATGCAAAGATCCGGTAGTCCAAGTTAAGTAGGACGAGGTGCGGGCACTATTAGTATACTATGCGTGAGGCTTGCAACTTGTAAGATATAATTTTCATAACTCATATGCTTTATTACTACCGTTGACAAAATTGTTTCATGTTTTCAAAATAAAAGCTCTAGCACAAATACAGCAATCGATGCTTTCCTCATTGAAGGACCATTCTTTTACTTTTATTGTTGAGTCAGTTTACCTATCTCCTTCCACCTTAAGAAGCAAACACTTGTGTGAACTGTGCATTGATTCCTACATACTTGCATATTGCACTTGTTATATTACTTTATGTTGACAATATCCATGAGATATACATGTTACAAGTTGAAAGCAACCGCTGAAACTTAATCTTCTTATGTGTTGCTTCAACACCTTTACTTTGATTTATTGCTTTATGAGTTAACTCTTATGCAAGACTTATTGATGCTTGTCTTGAAGTACTATTCATGAAAAGTCTTTGCTTTATGATTCAGTTGTTTACTCATGTCATTACCTTTGCTTTGATCGCTGCATTCATTACATATGTTTACAAATAGTATGATCAAGATTATGATGGCATGTCACTTCAGAAATTATCTTTGTTATCGTTTTACCTGCTCGGGACGAGCAGAACTAAGCTTGGGGATGCTGATACGTCTCCAACGTATCGATAATTTCTTATGTTCCATGCTACTTTATTGATGATACCTACATGTTTTATGCACATTATATGTCATATTTATGCATTTTCTGGAACTAACCTATTAACAAGATGCCGAAGAGCCAGTTGCTGTTTTCTGCTGTTTTTGGTTTCAGAAATCCTAGTAAAGAAATATTCTCGGAATTGGACGAAACTTTCGCCCAGGGTCCTATTTTTGCACGAAGCTTCCAGAAGACCGAAGACCTAACGAAGTGGGGCCACGAGGCAGCCAGGGGGGTGGCCGGCGCGGCCCAGCCCCCTGGGCCCCTCGTGTGGCCCCTCGCGTTGACCTTCCGCCTACTTAAAGCTCCCGTCGCGAAACCCCCAGTACCGAGAGCCACGATACGGAAAACCTTACAGAGACGCCGCCGCCGCGAATCCCATCTCGGGGGATTCTGGAGATCGCCTCCGGCACCCTGCCGGAGAGGGGATTCATCTCCCGGAGGACTCTTCATCGCCATGATCGCCTCCGGAGTGATGAGTGAGTAGTTCACCCCTGGACCATGGGTCCATAGCAGTAGCTAGATGGTCGTCTTCTCCTTGTTGTGCTTCATTGTTGGATCTTGTGAGCTGCCTAACATGATCAAGATCATCTATATGTAATTCTATATGTTGTGTTTGTCGGGATCCGATGGATAGAGAGTACTATGATTATGGTGATTATCAATCTATTGTTCATGTGTTGTTTATGATCTTGCATGCTCTCCGTTATTAGTAGAGGCTCTGGCCAAGTTTTTACTCTTAACTCCAAGAGGGAGTAATTATGCTCGATAGTGGGTTCATGCCTTCATTGATACCTGGGACAGTGACAGAAAGTTCTAAGGTTGTGATGTGCTGTTGCCACTAGGGATAAAACATTGATGCTATGTCTAAGGATGTAGTTATTGATTACATTACGCACAATACTTAATGCAATTGTCTGTTGCTTTGCAACTTAATACTGGAGGGGGTTCGGACGATAACCTGAAGGTGGACTTTTTAGGCATAGATGCAGTTGGATGGCGGTCTATGTTCTTTGTCGTAATGCCCAATTAAATCTCACTATATTTACCATGTCATGTATATGCATTATTATGCCTTTCTCTATTTGTCAATTGCCCGACTGTAATTTGTTCACCCAACATGCTTTTATCTTATGGGAGAGACACCTCTAGTGAACTGTGGACCCCGGTCCTATTCTTTACATAGCATACAATCTACTTGTTTTACTGTTTTCTTTGCAAACATCTTCCACTCGATACGTTTAATCCTTTGTTACAGCAAGCCGGTGAGATTGACAACCTCACTGTTTCGTTGGGGCAAAGTACTTTGGTTGTGTTGTGCAGGTTCCTAGTTGGCGCCGGAATCCCTGGTGTTGCGCCGCATCACATTTCGCGACCATCAACCTTCAACGTGCTTCTTGGCTCCTACTGGTTCGATTAAACCTTGGTTTCATACTGAGGGAAACTTGCTTCTATACGCATCATACCTTCCACTTGGGGTTCCCAACGGACGTGTGCATCTACGCGTATCACCCATCCCGCTTTTCCATCCCCACCACCGTTTCCCATCAGAAATAGCCGAGCACGAGTGCCCATAAAAAAATATCGTCGTAACTTCACTATGAATGTCGCCGCCAGACGCAAAAAAAAGGGATGCAACACGAGGACTTCCCAGGAGGTCACCCATCCTAGTACTACTCTCGCCCAAGCACGCTTAACTTCGGAGTTCTGATGGGATCCGGTGCTTTAGTGCTGGTATGATCGCATCCGACATGTTATGCACTCATTTTCCTTTATGCTTGCCCCTCCCGCACCTTGTCTGCTCTATTTTGTACCATGCCCATCCCGCTTTTCCATCCCCACCACCGTTTCCCATCAGAAATAGCCGAGCACGAGTGCCCATAAAAAAATATCGTCGTAACTTCACTATGAATGTCGCCGCCAGACGCAAAAAAAAGGGATGCAACACGAGGACTTCCCAGGAGGTCACCCATCCTAGTACTACTCTCGCCCAAGCACGCTTAACTTCGGAGTTCTGATGGGATCCGGTGCTTTAGTGCTGGTATGATCGCATCCGACATGTTATGCACTCATTTTCCTTTATGCTTGCCCCTCCCGCACCTTGTCTGCTCTATTTTGTACCATGCCCATCCCGCTTTTCCATCCCCACCACCGTTTCCCATCAGAAATAGCCGAGCACGAGTGCCCATAAAAAAATATCGTCGTAACTTCACTATGAATGTCGCCGCCAGACGCAAAAAAAAGGGATGCAACACGAGGACTTCCCAGGAGGTCACCCATCCTAGTACTACTCTCGCCCAAGCACGCTTAACTTCGGAGTTCTGATGGGATCCGGTGCTTTAGTGCTGGTATGATCGCATCCGACATGTTATGCACTCATTTTCCTTTATGCTTGCCCCTCCCGCACCTTGTCTGCTCTATTTTGTACCATGCCCATCCCGCTTTTCCATCCCCACCACCGTTTCCCATCAGAAATAGCCGAGCACGAGTGCCCATAAAAAAATATCGTCGTAACTTCACTATGAATGTCGCCGCCAGACGCAAAAAAAAGGGATGCAACACGAGGACTTCCCAGGAGGTCACCCATCCTAGTACTACTCTCGCCCAAGCACGCTTAACTTCGGAGTTCTGATGGGATCCGGTGCTTTAGTGCTGGTATGATCGCATCCGACATGTTATGCACTCATTTTCCTTTATGCTTGCCCCTCCCGCACCTTGTCTGCTCTATTTTGTACCATGCCCATCCCGCTTTTCCATCCCCACCACCGTTTCCCATCAGAAATAGCCGAGCACGAGTGCCCATAAAAAAATATCGTCGTAACTTCACTATGAATGTCGCCGCCAGACGCAAAAAAAAGGGATGCAACACGAGGACTTCCCAGGAGGTCACCCATCCTAGTACTACTCTCGCCCAAGCACGCTTAACTTCGGAGTTCTGATGGGATCCGGTGCTTTAGTGCTGGTATGATCGCATCCGACATGTTATGCACTCATTTTCCTTTATGCTTGCCCCTCCCGCACCTTGTCTGCTCTATTTTGTACCATGCCCATCCCGCTTTTCCATCCCCACCACCGTTTCCCATCAGAAATAGCCGAGCACGAGTGCCCATAAAAAAATATCGTCGTAACTTCACTATGAATGTCGCCGCCAGACGCAAAAAAAAGGGATGCAACACGAGGACTTCCCAGGAGGTCACCCATCCTAGTACTACTCTCGCCCAAGCACGCTTAACTTCGGAGTTCTGATGGGATCCGGTGCTTTAGTGCTGGTATGATCGCATCCGACATGTTATGCACTCATTTTCCTTTATGCTTGCCCCTCCCGCACCTTGTCTGCTCTATTTTGTACCATGCCCATCCCGCTTTTCCATCCCCACCACCGTTTCCCATCAGAAATAGCCGAGCACGAGTGCCCATAAAAAAATATCGTCGTAACTTCACTATGAATGTCGCCGCCAGACGCAAAAAAAAGGGATGCAACACGAGGACTTCCCAGGAGGTCACCCATCCTAGTACTACTCTCGCCCAAGCACGCTTAACTTCGGAGTTCTGATGGGATCCGGTGCTTTAGTGCTGGTATGATCGCATCCGACATGTTATGCACTCATTTTCCTTTATGCTTGCCCCTCCCGCACCTTGTCTGCTCTATTTTGTACCATGCCCATCCCGCTTTTCCATCCCCACCACCGTTTCCCATCAGAAATAGCCGAGCACGAGTGCCCATAAAAAAATATCGTCGTAACTTCACTATGAATGTCGCCGCCAGACGCAAAAAAAAGGGATGCAACACGAGGACTTCCCAGGAGGTCACCCATCCTAGTACTACTCTCGCCCAAGCACGCTTAACTTCGGAGTTCTGATGGGATCCGGTGCTTTAGTGCTGGTATGATCGCATCCGACATGTTATGCACTCATTTTCCTTTATGCTTGCCCCTCCCGCACCTTGTCTGCTCTATTTTGTACCATGCCCATCCCGCTTTTCCATCCCCACCACCGTTTCCCATCAGAAATAGCCGAGCACGAGTGCCCATAAAAAAATATCGTCGTAACTTCACTATGAATGTCGCCGCCAGACGCAAAAAAAAGGGATGCAACACGAGGACTTCCCAGGAGGTCACCCATCCTAGTACTACTCTCGCCCAAGCACGCTTAACTTCGGAGTTCTGATGGGATCCGGTGCTTTAGTGCTGGTATGATCGCATCCGACATGTTATGCACTCATTTTCCTTTATGCTTGCCCCTCCCGCACCTTGTCTGCTCTATTTTGTACCATGCCCATCCCGCTTTTCCATCCCCACCACCGTTTCCCATCAGAAATAGCCGAGCACGAGTGCCCATAAAAAAATATCGTCGTAACTTCACTATGAATGTCGCCGCCAGACGCAAAAAAAAGGGATGCAACACGAGGACTTCCCAGGAGGTCACCCATCCTAGTACTACTCTCGCCCAAGCACGCTTAACTTCGGAGTTCTGATGGGATCCGGTGCTTTAGTGCTGGTATGATCGCATCCGACATGTTATGCACTCATTTTCCTTTATGCTTGCCCCTCCCGCACCTTGTCTGCTCTATTTTGTACCATGCCCATCCCGCTTTTCCATCCCCACCACCGTTTCCCATCAGAAATAGCCGAGCACGAGTGCCCATAAAAAAATATCGTCGTAACTTCACTATGAATGTCGCCGCCAGACGCAAAAAAAAGGGATGCAACACGAGGACTTCCCAGGAGGTCACCCATCCTAGTACTACTCTCGCCCAAGCACGCTTAACTTCGGAGTTCTGATGGGATCCGGTGCTTTAGTGCTGGTATGATCGCATCCGACATGTTATGCACTCATTTTCCTTTATGCTTGCCCCTCCCGCACCTTGTCTGCTCTATTTTGTACCATGCCCATCCCGCTTTTCCATCCCCACCACCGTTTCCCATCAGAAATAGCCGAGCACGAGTGCCCATAAAAAAATATCGTCGTAACTTCACTATGAATGTCGCCGCCAGACGCAAAAAAAAGGGATGCAACACGAGGACTTCCCAGGAGGTCACCCATCCTAGTACTACTCTCGCCCAAGCACGCTTAACTTCGGAGTTCTGATGGGATCCGGTGCTTTAGTGCTGGTATGATCGCATCCGACATGTTATGCACTCATTTTCCTTTATGCTTGCCCCTCCCGCACCTTGTCTGCTCTATTTTGTACCATGCCCATCCCGCTTTTCCATCCCCACCACCGTTTCCCATCAGAAATAGCCGAGCACGAGTGCCCATAAAAAAATATCGTCGTAACTTCACTATGAATGTCGCCGCCAGACGCAAAAAAAAGGGATGCAACACGAGGACTTCCCAGGAGGTCACCCATCCTAGTACTACTCTCGCCCAAGCACGCTTAACTTCGGAGTTCTGATGGGATCCGGTGCTTTAGTGCTGGTATGATCGCATCCGACATGTTATGCACTCATTTTCCTTTATGCTTGCCCCTCCCGCACCTTGTCTGCTCTATTTTGTACCATGCCCATCCCGCTTTTCCATCCCCACCACCGTTTCCCATCAGAAATAGCCGAGCACGAGTGCCCATAAAAAAATATCGTCGTAACTTCACTATGAATGTCGCCGCCAGACGCAAAAAAAAGGGATGCAACACGAGGACTTCCCAGGAGGTCACCCATCCTAGTACTACTCTCGCCCAAGCACGCTTAACTTCGGAGTTCTGATGGGATCCGGTGCTTTAGTGCTGGTATGATCGCATCCGACATGTTATGCACTCATTTTCCTTTATGCTTGCCCCTCCCGCACCTTGTCTGCTCTATTTTGTACCATGCCCATCCCGCTTTTCCATCCCCACCACCGTTTCCCATCAGAAATAGCCGAGCACGAGTGCCCATAAAAAAATATCGTCGTAACTTCACTATGAATGTCGCCGCCAGACGCAAAAAAAAGGGATGCAACACGAGGACTTCCCAGGAGGTCACCCATCCTAGTACTACTCTCGCCCAAGCACGCTTAACTTCGGAGTTCTGATGGGATCCGGTGCTTTAGTGCTGGTATGATCGCATCCGACATGTTATGCACTCATTTTCCTTTATGCTTGCCCCTCCCGCACCTTGTCTGCTCTATTTTGTACCATGCCCATCCCGCTTTTCCATCCCCACCACCGTTTCCCATCAGAAATAGCCGAGCACGAGTGCCCATAAAAAAATATCGTCGTAACTTCACTATGAATGTCGCCGCCAGACGCAAAAAAAAGGGATGCAACACGAGGACTTCCCAGGAGGTCACCCATCCTAGTACTACTCTCGCCCAAGCACGCTTAACTTCGGAGTTCTGATGGGATCCGGTGCTTTAGTGCTGGTATGATCGCATCCGACATGTTATGCACTCATTTTCCTTTATGCTTGCCCCTCCCGCACCTTGTCTGCTCTATTTTGTACCATGCCCATCCCGCTTTTCCATCCCCACCACCGTTTCCCATCAGAAATAGCCGAGCACGAGTGCCCATAAAAAAATATCGTCGTAACTTCACTATGAATGTCGCCGCCAGACGCAAAAAAAAGGGATGCAACACGAGGACTTCCCAGGAGGTCACCCATCCTAGTACTACTCTCGCCCAAGCACGCTTAACTTCGGAGTTCTGATGGGATCCGGTGCTTTAGTGCTGGTATGATCGCATCCGACATGTTATGCACTCATTTTCCTTTATGCTTGCCCCTCCCGCACCTTGTCTGCTCTATTTTGTACCATGCCCATCCCGCTTTTCCATCCCCACCACCGTTTCCCATCAGAAATAGCCGAGCACGAGTGCCCATAAAAAAATATCGTCGTAACTTCACTATGAATGTCGCCGCCAGACGCAAAAAAAAGGGATGCAACACGAGGACTTCCCAGGAGGTCACCCATCCTAGTACTACTCTCGCCCAAGCACGCTTAACTTCGGAGTTCTGATGGGATCCGGTGCTTTAGTGCTGGTATGATCGCATCCGACATGTTATGCACTCATTTTCCTTTATGCTTGCCCCTCCCGCACCTTGTCTGCTCTATTTTGTACCATGCCCATCCCGCTTTTCCATCCCCACCACCGTTTCCCATCAGAAATAGCCGAGCACGAGTGCCCATAAAAAAATATCGTCGTAACTTCACTATGAATGTCGCCGCCAGACGCAAAAAAAAGGGATGCAACACGAGGACTTCCCAGGAGGTCACCCATCCTAGTACTACTCTCGCCCAAGCACGCTTAACTTCGGAGTTCTGATGGGATCCGGTGCTTTAGTGCTGGTATGATCGCATCCGACATGTTATGCACTCATTTTCCTTTATGCTTGCCCCTCCCGCACCTTGTCTGCTCTATTTTGTACCATGCCCATCCCGCTTTTCCATCCCCACCACCGTTTCCCATCAGAAATAGCCGAGCACGAGTGCCCATAAAAAAATATCGTCGTAACTTCACTATGAATGTCGCCGCCAGACGCAAAAAAAAGGGATGCAACACGAGGACTTCCCAGGAGGTCACCCATCCTAGTACTACTCTCGCCCAAGCACGCTTAACTTCGGAGTTCTGATGGGATCCGGTGCTTTAGTGCTGGTATGATCGCATCCGACATGTTATGCACTCATTTTCCTTTATGCTTGCCCCTCCCGCACCTTGTCTGCTCTATTTTGTACCATGCCCATCCCGCTTTTCCATCCCCACCACCGTTTCCCATCAGAAATAGCCGAGCACGAGTGCCCATAAAAAAATATCGTCGTAACTTCACTATGAATGTCGCCGCCAGACGCAAAAAAAAGGGATGCAACACGAGGACTTCCCAGGAGGTCACCCATCCTAGTACTACTCTCGCCCAAGCACGCTTAACTTCGGAGTTCTGATGGGATCCGGTGCTTTAGTGCTGGTATGATCGCATCCGACATGTTATGCACTCATTTTCCTTTATGCTTGCCCCTCCCGCACCTTGTCTGCTCTATTTTGTACCATGCCCATCCCGCTTTTCCATCCCCACCACCGTTTCCCATCAGAAATAGCCGAGCACGAGTGCCCATAAAAAAATATCGTCGTAACTTCACTATGAATGTCGCCGCCAGACGCAAAAAAAAGGGATGCAACACGAGGACTTCCCAGGAGGTCACCCATCCTAGTACTACTCTCGCCCAAGCACGCTTAACTTCGGAGTTCTGATGGGATCCGGTGCTTTAGTGCTGGTATGATCGCATCCGACATGTTATGCACTCATTTTCCTTTATGCTTGCCCCTCCCGCACCTTGTCTGCTCTATTTTGTACCATGCCCATCCCGCTTTTCCATCCCCACCACCGTTTCCCATCAGAAATAGCCGAGCACGAGTGCCCATAAAAAAATATCGTCGTAACTTCACTATGAATGTCGCCGCCAGACGCAAAAAAAAGGGATGCAACACGAGGACTTCCCAGGAGGTCACCCATCCTAGTACTACTCTCGCCCAAGCACGCTTAACTTCGGAGTTCTGATGGGATCCGGTGCTTTAGTGCTGGTATGATCGCATCCGACATGTTATGCACTCATTTTCCTTTATGCTTGCCCCTCCCGCACCTTGTCTGCTCTATTTTGTACCATGCCCATCCCGCTTTTCCATCCCCACCACCGTTTCCCATCAGAAATAGCCGAGCACGAGTGCCCATAAAAAAATATCGTCGTAACTTCACTATGAATGTCGCCGCCAGACGCAAAAAAAAGGGATGCAACACGAGGACTTCCCAGGAGGTCACCCATCCTAGTACTACTCTCGCCCAAGCACGCTTAACTTCGGAGTTCTGATGGGATCCGGTGCTTTAGTGCTGGTATGATCGCATCCGACATGTTATGCACTCATTTTCCTTTATGCTTGCCCCTCCCGCACCTTGTCTGCTCTATTTTGTACCATGCCCATCCCGCTTTTCCATCCCCACCACCGTTTCCCATCAGAAATAGCCGAGCACGAGTGCCCATAAAAAAATATCGTCGTAACTTCACTATGAATGTCGCCGCCAGACGCAAAAAAAAGGGATGCAACACGAGGACTTCCCAGGAGGTCACCCATCCTAGTACTACTCTCGCCCAAGCACGCTTAACTTCGGAGTTCTGATGGGATCCGGTGCTTTAGTGCTGGTATGATCGCATCCGACATGTTATGCACTCATTTTCCTTTATGCTTGCCCCTCCCGCACCTTGTCTGCTCTATTTTGTACCATGCCCATCCCGCTTTTCCATCCCCACCACCGTTTCCCATCAGAAATAGCCGAGCACGAGTGCCCATAAAAAAATATCGTCGTAACTTCACTATGAATGTCGCCGCCAGACGCAAAAAAAAGGGATGCAACACGAGGACTTCCCAGGAGGTCACCCATCCTAGTACTACTCTCGCCCAAGCACGCTTAACTTCGGAGTTCTGATGGGATCCGGTGCTTTAGTGCTGGTATGATCGCATCCGACATGTTATGCACTCATTTTCCTTTATGCTTGCCCCTCCCGCACCTTGTCTGCTCTATTTTGTACCATGCCCATCCCGCTTTTCCATCCCCACCACCGTTTCCCATCAGAAATAGCCGAGCACGAGTGCCCATAAAAAAATATCGTCGTAACTTCACTATGAATGTCGCCGCCAGACGCAAAAAAAAGGGATGCAACACGAGGACTTCCCAGGAGGTCACCCATCCTAGTACTACTCTCGCCCAAGCACGCTTAACTTCGGAGTTCTGATGGGATCCGGTGCTTTAGTGCTGGTATGATCGCATCCGACATGTTATGCACTCATTTTCCTTTATGCTTGCCCCTCCCGCACCTTGTCTGCTCTATTTTGTACCATGCCCATCCCGCTTTTCCATCCCCACCACCGTTTCCCATCAGAAATAGCCGAGCACGAGTGCCCATAAAAAAATATCGTCGTAACTTCACTATGAATGTCGCCGCCAGACGCAAAAAAAAGGGATGCAACACGAGGACTTCCCAGGAGGTCACCCATCCTAGTACTACTCTCGCCCAAGCACGCTTAACTTCGGAGTTCTGATGGGATCCGGTGCTTTAGTGCTGGTATGATCGCATCCGACATGTTATGCACTCATTTTCCTTTATGCTTGCCCCTCCCGCACCTTGTCTGCTCTATTTTGTACCATGCCCATCCCGCTTTTCCATCCCCACCACCGTTTCCCATCAGAAATAGCCGAGCACGAGTGCCCATAAAAAAATATCGTCGTAACTTCACTATGAATGTCGCCGCCAGACGCAAAAAAAAGGGATGCAACACGAGGACTTCCCAGGAGGTCACCCATCCTAGTACTACTCTCGCCCAAGCACGCTTAACTTCGGAGTTCTGATGGGATCCGGTGCTTTAGTGCTGGTATGATCGCATCCGACATGTTATGCACTCATTTTCCTTTATGCTTGCCCCTCCCGCACCTTGTCTGCTCTATTTTGTACCATGCCCATCCCGCTTTTCCATCCCCACCACCGTTTCCCATCAGAAATAGCCGAGCACGAGTGCCCATAAAAAAATATCGTCGTAACTTCACTATGAATGTCGCCGCCAGACGCAAAAAAAAGGGATGCAACACGAGGACTTCCCAGGAGGTCACCCATCCTAGTACTACTCTCGCCCAAGCACGCTTAACTTCGGAGTTCTGATGGGATCCGGTGCTTTAGTGCTGGTATGATCGCATCCGACATGTTATGCACTCATTTTCCTTTATGCTTGCCCCTCCCGCACCTTGTCTGCTCTATTTTGTACCATGCCCATCCCGCTTTTCCATCCCCACCACCGTTTCCCATCAGAAATAGCCGAGCACGAGTGCCCATAAAAAAATATCGTCGTAACTTCACTATGAATGTCGCCGCCAGACGCAAAAAAAAGGGATGCAACACGAGGACTTCCCAGGAGGTCACCCATCCTAGTACTACTCTCGCCCAAGCACGCTTAACTTCGGAGTTCTGATGGGATCCGGTGCTTTAGTGCTGGTATGATCGCATCCGACATGTTATGCACTCATTTTCCTTTATGCTTGCCCCTCCCGCACCTTGTCTGCTCTATTTTGTACCATGCCCATCCCGCTTTTCCATCCCCACCACCGTTTCCCATCAGAAATAGCCGAGCACGAGTGCCCATAAAAAAATATCGTCGTAACTTCACTATGAATGTCGCCGCCAGACGCAAAAAAAAGGGATGCAACACGAGGACTTCCCAGGAGGTCACCCATCCTAGTACTACTCTCGCCCAAGCACGCTTAACTTCGGAGTTCTGATGGGATCCGGTGCTTTAGTGCTGGTATGATCGCATCCGACATGTTATGCACTCATTTTCCTTTATGCTTGCCCCTCCCGCACCTTGTCTGCTCTATTTTGTACCATGCCCATCCCGCTTTTCCATCCCCACCACCGTTTCCCATCAGAAATAGCCGAGCACGAGTGCCCATAAAAAAATATCGTCGTAACTTCACTATGAATGTCGCCGCCAGACGCAAAAAAAAGGGATGCAACACGAGGACTTCCCAGGAGGTCACCCATCCTAGTACTACTCTCGCCCAAGCACGCTTAACTTCGGAGTTCTGATGGGATCCGGTGCTTTAGTGCTGGTATGATCGCATCCGACATGTTATGCACTCATTTTCCTTTATGCTTGCCCCTCCCGCACCTTGTCTGCTCTATTTTGTACCATGCCCATCCCGCTTTTCCATCCCCACCACCGTTTCCCATCAGAAATAGCCGAGCACGAGTGCCCATAAAAAAATATCGTCGTAACTTCACTATGAATGTCGCCGCCAGACGCAAAAAAAAGGGATGCAACACGAGGACTTCCCAGGAGGTCACCCATCCTAGTACTACTCTCGCCCAAGCACGCTTAACTTCGGAGTTCTGATGGGATCCGGTGCTTTAGTGCTGGTATGATCGCATCCGACATGTTATGCACTCATTTTCCTTTATGCTTGCCCCTCCCGCACCTTGTCTGCTCTATTTTGTACCATGCCCATCCCGCTTTTCCATCCCCACCACCGTTTCCCATCAGAAATAGCCGAGCACGAGTGCCCATAAAAAAATATCGTCGTAACTTCACTATGAATGTCGCCGCCAGACGCAAAAAAAAGGGATGCAACACGAGGACTTCCCAGGAGGTCACCCATCCTAGTACTACTCTCGCCCAAGCACGCTTAACTTCGGAGTTCTGATGGGATCCGGTGCTTTAGTGCTGGTATGATCGCATCCGACATGTTATGCACTCATTTTCCTTTATGCTTGCCCCTCCCGCACCTTGTCTGCTCTATTTTGTACCATGCCCATCCCGCTTTTCCATCCCCACCACCGTTTCCCATCAGAAATAGCCGAGCACGAGTGCCCATAAAAAAATATCGTCGTAACTTCACTATGAATGTCGCCGCCAGACGCAAAAAAAAGGGATGCAACACGAGGACTTCCCAGGAGGTCACCCATCCTAGTACTACTCTCGCCCAAGCACGCTTAACTTCGGAGTTCTGATGGGATCCGGTGCTTTAGTGCTGGTATGATCGCATCCGACATGTTATGCACTCATTTTCCTTTATGCTTGCCCCTCCCGCACCTTGTCTGCTCTATTTTGTACCATGCCCATCCCGCTTTTCCATCCCCACCACCGTTTCCCATCAGAAATAGCCGAGCACGAGTGCCCATAAAAAAATATCGTCGTAACTTCACTATGAATGTCGCCGCCAGACGCAAAAAAAAGGGATGCAACACGAGGACTTCCCAGGAGGTCACCCATCCTAGTACTACTCTCGCCCAAGCACGCTTAACTTCGGAGTTCTGATGGGATCCGGTGCTTTAGTGCTGGTATGATCGCATCCGACATGTTATGCACTCATTTTCCTTTATGCTTGCCCCTCCCGCACCTTGTCTGCTCTATTTTGTACCATGCCCATCCCGCTTTTCCATCCCCACCACCGTTTCCCATCAGAAATAGCCGAGCACGAGTGCCCATAAAAAAATATCGTCGTAACTTCACTATGAATGTCGCCGCCAGACGCAAAAAAAAGGGATGCAACACGAGGACTTCCCAGGAGGTCACCCATCCTAGTACTACTCTCGCCCAAGCACGCTTAACTTCGGAGTTCTGATGGGATCCGGTGCTTTAGTGCTGGTATGATCGCATCCGACATGTTATGCACTCATTTTCCTTTATGCTTGCCCCTCCCGCACCTTGTCTGCTCTATTTTGTACCATGCCCATCCCGCTTTTCCATCCCCACCACCGTTTCCCATCAGAAATAGCCGAGCACGAGTGCCCATAAAAAAATATCGTCGTAACTTCACTATGAATGTCGCCGCCAGACGCAAAAAAAAGGGATGCAACACGAGGACTTCCCAGGAGGTCACCCATCCTAGTACTACTCTCGCCCAAGCACGCTTAACTTCGGAGTTCTGATGGGATCCGGTGCTTTAGTGCTGGTATGATCGCATCCGACATGTTATGCACTCATTTTCCTTTATGCTTGCCCCTCCCGCACCTTGTCTGCTCTATTTTGTACCATGCCCATCCCGCTTTTCCATCCCCACCACCGTTTCCCATCAGAAATAGCCGAGCACGAGTGCCCATAAAAAAATATCGTCGTAACTTCACTATGAATGTCGCCGCCAGACGCAAAAAAAAGGGATGCAACACGAGGACTTCCCAGGAGGTCACCCATCCTAGTACTACTCTCGCCCAAGCACGCTTAACTTCGGAGTTCTGATGGGATCCGGTGCTTTAGTGCTGGTATGATCGCATCCGACATGTTATGCACTCATTTTCCTTTATGCTTGCCCCTCCCGCACCTTGTCTGCTCTATTTTGTACCATGCCCATCCCGCTTTTCCATCCCCACCACCGTTTCCCATCAGAAATAGCCGAGCACGAGTGCCCATAAAAAAATATCGTCGTAACTTCACTATGAATGTCGCCGCCAGACGCAAAAAAAAGGGATGCAACACGAGGACTTCCCAGGAGGTCACCCATCCTAGTACTACTCTCGCCCAAGCACGCTTAACTTCGGAGTTCTGATGGGATCCGGTGCTTTAGTGCTGGTATGATCGCATCCGACATGTTATGCACTCATTTTCCTTTATGCTTGCCCCTCCCGCACCTTGTCTGCTCTATTTTGTACCATGCCCATCCCGCTTTTCCATCCCCACCACCGTTTCCCATCAGAAATAGCCGAGCACGAGTGCCCATAAAAAAATATCGTCGTAACTTCACTATGAATGTCGCCGCCAGACGCAAAAAAAAGGGATGCAACACGAGGACTTCCCAGGAGGTCACCCATCCTAGTACTACTCTCGCCCAAGCACGCTTAACTTCGGAGTTCTGATGGGATCCGGTGCTTTAGTGCTGGTATGATCGCATCCGACATGTTATGCACTCATTTTCCTTTATGCTTGCCCCTCCCGCACCTTGTCTGCTCTATTTTGTACCATGCCCATCCCGCTTTTCCATCCCCACCACCGTTTCCCATCAGAAATAGCCGAGCACGAGTGCCCATAAAAAAATATCGTCGTAACTTCACTATGAATGTCGCCGCCAGACGCAAAAAAAAGGGATGCAACACGAGGACTTCCCAGGAGGTCACCCATCCTAGTACTACTCTCGCCCAAGCACGCTTAACTTCGGAGTTCTGATGGGATCCGGTGCTTTAGTGCTGGTATGATCGCATCCGACATGTTATGCACTCATTTTCCTTTATGCTTGCCCCTCCCGCACCTTGTCTGCTCTATTTTGTACCATGCCCATCCCGCTTTTCCATCCCCACCACCGTTTCCCATCAGAAATAGCCGAGCACGAGTGCCCATAAAAAAATATCGTCGTAACTTCACTATGAATGTCGCCGCCAGACGCAAAAAAAAGGGATGCAACACGAGGACTTCCCAGGAGGTCACCCATCCTAGTACTACTCTCGCCCAAGCACGCTTAACTTCGGAGTTCTGATGGGATCCGGTGCTTTAGTGCTGGTATGATCGCATCCGACATGTTATGCACTCATTTTCCTTTATGCTTGCCCCTCCCGCACCTTGTCTGCTCTATTTTGTACCATGCCCATCCCGCTTTTCCATCCCCACCACCGTTTCCCATCAGAAATAGCCGAGCACGAGTGCCCATAAAAAAATATCGTCGTAACTTCACTATGAATGTCGCCGCCAGACGCAAAAAAAAGGGATGCAACACGAGGACTTCCCAGGAGGTCACCCATCCTAGTACTACTCTCGCCCAAGCACGCTTAACTTCGGAGTTCTGATGGGATCCGGTGCTTTAGTGCTGGTATGATCGCATCCGACATGTTATGCACTCATTTTCCTTTATGCTTGCCCCTCCCGCACCTTGTCTGCTCTATTTTGTACCATGCCCATCCCGCTTTTCCATCCCCACCACCGTTTCCCATCAGAAATAGCCGAGCACGAGTGCCCATAAAAAAATATCGTCGTAACTTCACTATGAATGTCGCCGCCAGACGCAAAAAAAAGGGATGCAACACGAGGACTTCCCAGGAGGTCACCCATCCTAGTACTACTCTCGCCCAAGCACGCTTAACTTCGGAGTTCTGATGGGATCCGGTGCTTTAGTGCTGGTATGATCGCATCCGACATGTTATGCACTCATTTTCCTTTATGCTTGCCCCTCCCGCACCTTGTCTGCTCTATTTTGTACCATGCCCATCCCGCTTTTCCATCCCCACCACCGTTTCCCATCAGAAATAGCCGAGCACGAGTGCCCATAAAAAAATATCGTCGTAACTTCACTATGAATGTCGCCGCCAGACGCAAAAAAAAGGGATGCAACACGAGGACTTCCCAGGAGGTCACCCATCCTAGTACTACTCTCGCCCAAGCACGCTTAACTTCGGAGTTCTGATGGGATCCGGTGCTTTAGTGCTGGTATGATCGCATCCGACATGTTATGCACTCATTTTCCTTTATGCTTGCCCCTCCCGCACCTTGTCTGCTCTATTTTGTACCATGCCCATCCCGCTTTTCCATCCCCACCACCGTTTCCCATCAGAAATAGCCGAGCACGAGTGCCCATAAAAAAATATCGTCGTAACTTCACTATGAATGTCGCCGCCAGACGCAAAAAAAAGGGATGCAACACGAGGACTTCCCAGGAGGTCACCCATCCTAGTACTACTCTCGCCCAAGCACGCTTAACTTCGGAGTTCTGATGGGATCCGGTGCTTTAGTGCTGGTATGATCGCATCCGACATGTTATGCACTCATTTTCCTTTATGCTTGCCCCTCCCGCACCTTGTCTGCTCTATTTTGTACCATGCCCATCCCGCTTTTCCATCCCCACCACCGTTTCCCATCAGAAATAGCCGAGCACGAGTGCCCATAAAAAAATATCGTCGTAACTTCACTATGAATGTCGCCGCCAGACGCAAAAAAAAGGGATGCAACACGAGGACTTCCCAGGAGGTCACCCATCCTAGTACTACTCTCGCCCAAGCACGCTTAACTTCGGAGTTCTGATGGGATCCGGTGCTTTAGTGCTGGTATGATCGCATCCGACATGTTATGCACTCATTTTCCTTTATGCTTGCCCCTCCCGCACCTTGTCTGCTCTATTTTGTACCATGCCCATCCCGCTTTTCCATCCCCACCACCGTTTCCCATCAGAAATAGCCGAGCACGAGTGCCCATAAAAAAATATCGTCGTAACTTCACTATGAATGTCGCCGCCAGACGCAAAAAAAAGGGATGCAACACGAGGACTTCCCAGGAGGTCACCCATCCTAGTACTACTCTCGCCCAAGCACGCTTAACTTCGGAGTTCTGATGGGATCCGGTGCTTTAGTGCTGGTATGATCGCATCCGACATGTTATGCACTCATTTTCCTTTATGCTTGCCCCTCCCGCACCTTGTCTGCTCTATTTTGTACCATGCCCATCCCGCTTTTCCATCCCCACCACCGTTTCCCATCAGAAATAGCCGAGCACGAGTGCCCATAAAAAAATATCGTCGTAACTTCACTATGAATGTCGCCGCCAGACGCAAAAAAAAGGGATGCAACACGAGGACTTCCCAGGAGGTCACCCATCCTAGTACTACTCTCGCCCAAGCACGCTTAACTTCGGAGTTCTGATGGGATCCGGTGCTTTAGTGCTGGTATGATCGCATCCGACATGTTATGCACTCATTTTCCTTTATGCTTGCCCCTCCCGCACCTTGTCTGCTCTATTTTGTACCATGCCCATCCCGCTTTTCCATCCCCACCACCGTTTCCCATCAGAAATAGCCGAGCACGAGTGCCCATAAAAAAATATCGTCGTAACTTCACTATGAATGTCGCCGCCAGACGCAAAAAAAAAGGGATGCAACACGAGGACTTCCCAGGAGGTCACCCATCCTAGTACTACTCTCGCCCAAGCACGCTTAACTTCGGAGTTCTGATGGGATCCGGTGCTTTAGTGCTGGTATGATCGCATCCGACATGTTATGCACTCATTTTCCTTTATGCTTGCCCCTCCCGCACCTTGTCTGCTCTATTTTGTACCATGCCCATCCCGCTTTTCCATCCCCACCACCGTTTCCCATCAGAAATAGCCGAGCACGAGTGCCCATAAAAAAATATCGTCGTAACTTCACTATGAATGTCGCCGCCAGACGCAAAAAAAAGGGATGCAACACGAGGACTTCCCAGGAGGTCACCCATCCTAGTACTACTCTCGCCCAAGCACGCTTAACTTCGGAGTTCTGATGGGATCCGGTGCTTTAGTGCTGGTATGATCGCATCCGACATGTTATGCACTCATTTTCCTTTATGCTTGCCCCTCCCGCACCTTGTCTGCTCTATTTTGTACCATGCCCATCCCGCTTTTCCATCCCCACCACCGTTTCCCATCAGAAATAGCCGAGCACGAGTGCCCATAAAAAAATATCGTCGTAACTTCACTATGAATGTCGCCGCCAGACGCAAAAAAAAGGGATGCAACACGAGGACTTCCCAGGAGGTCACCCATCCTAGTACTACTCTCGCCCAAGCACGCTTAACTTCGGAGTTCTGATGGGATCCGGTGCTTTAGTGCTGGTATGATCGCATCCGACATGTTATGCACTCATTTTCCTTTATGCTTGCCCCTCCCGCACCTTGTCTGCTCTATTTTGTACCATGCCCATCCCGCTTTTCCATCCCCACCACCGTTTCCCATCAGAAATAGCCGAGCACGAGTGCCCATAAAAAAATATCGTCGTAACTTCACTATGAATGTCGCCGCCAGACGCAAAAAAAAGGGATGCAACACGAGGACTTCCCAGGAGGTCACCCATCCTAGTACTACTCTCGCCCAAGCACGCTTAACTTCGGAGTTCTGATGGGATCCGGTGCTTTAGTGCTGGTATGATCGCATCCGACATGTTATGCACTCATTTTCCTTTATGCTTGCCCCTCCCGCACCTTGTCTGCTCTATTTTGTACCATGCCCATCCCGCTTTTCCATCCCCACCACCGTTTCCCATCAGAAATAGCCGAGCACGAGTGCCCATAAAAAAATATCGTCGTAACTTCACTATGAATGTCGCCGCCAGACGCAAAAAAAAGGGATGCAACACGAGGACTTCCCAGGAGGTCACCCATCCTAGTACTACTCTCGCCCAAGCACGCTTAACTTCGGAGTTCTGATGGGATCCGGTGCTTTAGTGCTGGTATGATCGCATCCGACATGTTATGCACTCATTTTCCTTTATGCTTGCCCCTCCCGCACCTTGTCTGCTCTATTTTGTACCATGCCCATCCCGCTTTTCCATCCCCACCACCGTTTCCCATCAGAAATAGCCGAGCACGAGTGCCCATAAAAAAATATCGTCGTAACTTCACTATGAATGTCGCCGCCAGACGCAAAAAAAAGGGATGCAACACGAGGACTTCCCAGGAGGTCACCCATCCTAGTACTACTCTCGCCCAAGCACGCTTAACTTCGGAGTTCTGATGGGATCCGGTGCTTTAGTGCTGGTATGATCGCATCCGACATGTTATGCACTCATTTTCCTTTATGCTTGCCCCTCCCGCACCTTGTCTGCTCTATTTTGTACCATGCCCATCCCGCTTTTCCATCCCCACCACCGTTTCCCATCAGAAATAGCCGAGCACGAGTGCCCATAAAAAAATATCGTCGTAACTTCACTATGAATGTCGCCGCCAGACGCAAAAAAAAGGGATGCAACACGAGGACTTCCCAGGAGGTCACCCATCCTAGTACTACTCTCGCCCAAGCACGCTTAACTTCGGAGTTCTGATGGGATCCGGTGCTTTAGTGCTGGTATGATCGCATCCGACATGTTATGCACTCATTTTCCTTTATGCTTGCCCCTCCCGCACCTTGTCTGCTCTATTTTGTACCATGCCCATCCCGCTTTTCCATCCCCACCACCGTTTCCCATCAGAAATAGCCGAGCACGAGTGCCCATAAAAAAATATCGTCGTAACTTCACTATGAATGTCGCCGCCAGACGCAAAAAAAAGGGATGCAACACGAGGACTTCCCAGGAGGTCACCCATCCTAGTACTACTCTCGCCCAAGCACGCTTAACTTCGGAGTTCTGATGGGATCCGGTGCTTTAGTGCTGGTATGATCGCATCCGACATGTTATGCACTCATTTTCCTTTATGCTTGCCCCTCCCGCACCTTGTCTGCTCTATTTTGTACCATGCCCATCCCGCTTTTCCATCCCCACCACCGTTTCCCATCAGAAATAGCCGAGCACGAGTGCCCATAAAAAAATATCGTCGTAACTTCACTATGAATGTCGCCGCCAGACGCAAAAAAAAGGGATGCAACACGAGGACTTCCCAGGAGGTCACCCATCCTAGTACTACTCTCGCCCAAGCACGCTTAACTTCGGAGTTCTGATGGGATCCGGTGCTTTAGTGCTGGTATGATCGCATCCGACATGTTATGCACTCATTTTCCTTTATGCTTGCCCCTCCCGCACCTTGTCTGCTCTATTTTGTACCATGCCCATCCCGCTTTTCCATCCCCACCACCGTTTCCCATCAGAAATAGCCGAGCACGAGTGCCCATAAAAAAATATCGTCGTAACTTCACTATGAATGTCGCCGCCAGACGCAAAAAAAAGGGATGCAACACGAGGACTTCCCAGGAGGTCACCCATCCTAGTACTACTCTCGCCCAAGCACGCTTAACTTCGGAGTTCTGATGGGATCCGGTGCTTTAGTGCTGGTATGATCGCATCCGACATGTTATGCACTCATTTTCCTTTATGCTTGCCCCTCCCGCACCTTGTCTGCTCTATTTTGTACCATGCCCATCCCGCTTTTCCATCCCCACCACCGTTTCCCATCAGAAATAGCCGAGCACGAGTGCCCATAAAAAAATATCGTCGTAACTTCACTATGAATGTCGCCGCCAGACGCAAAAAAAAGGGATGCAACACGAGGACTTCCCAGGAGGTCACCCATCCTAGTACTACTCTCGCCCAAGCACGCTTAACTTCGGAGTTCTGATGGGATCCGGTGCTTTAGTGCTGGTATGATCGCATCCGACATGTTATGCACTCATTTTCCTTTATGCTTGCCCCTCCCGCACCTTGTCTGCTCTATTTTGTACCATGCCCATCCCGCTTTTCCATCCCCACCACCGTTTCCCATCAGAAATAGCCGAGCACGAGTGCCCATAAAAAAATATCGTCGTAACTTCACTATGAATGTCGCCGCCAGACGCAAAAAAAAGGGATGCAACACGAGGACTTCCCAGGAGGTCACCCATCCTAGTACTACTCTCGCCCAAGCACGCTTAACTTCGGAGTTCTGATGGGATCCGGTGCTTTAGTGCTGGTATGATCGCATCCGACATGTTATGCACTCATTTTCCTTTATGCTTGCCCCTCCCGCACCTTGTCTGCTCTATTTTGTACCATGCCCATCCCGCTTTTCCATCCCCACCACCGTTTCCCATCAGAAATAGCCGAGCACGAGTGCCCATAAAAAAATATCGTCGTAACTTCACTATGAATGTCGCCGCCAGACGCAAAAAAAAGGGATGCAACACGAGGACTTCCCAGGAGGTCACCCATCCTAGTACTACTCTCGCCCAAGCACGCTTAACTTCGGAGTTCTGATGGGATCCGGTGCTTTAGTGCTGGTATGATCGCATCCGACATGTTATGCACTCATTTTCCTTTATGCTTGCCCCTCCCGCACCTTGTCTGCTCTATTTTGTACCATGCCCATCCCGCTTTTCCATCCCCACCACCGTTTCCCATCAGAAATAGCCGAGCACGAGTGCCCATAAAAAAATATCGTCGTAACTTCACTATGAATGTCGCCGCCAGACGCAAAAAAAAGGGATGCAACACGAGGACTTCCCAGGAGGTCACCCATCCTAGTACTACTCTCGCCCAAGCACGCTTAACTTCGGAGTTCTGATGGGATCCGGTGCTTTAGTGCTGGTATGATCGCATCCGACATGTTATGCACTCATTTTCCTTTATGCTTGCCCCTCCCGCACCTTGTCTGCTCTATTTTGTACCATGCCCATCCCGCTTTTCCATCCCCACCACCGTTTCCCATCAGAAATAGCCGAGCACGAGTGCCCATAAAAAAATATCGTCGTAACTTCACTATGAATGTCGCCGCCAGACGCAAAAAAAAGGGATGCAACACGAGGACTTCCCAGGAGGTCACCCATCCTAGTACTACTCTCGCCCAAGCACGCTTAACTTCGGAGTTCTGATGGGATCCGGTGCTTTAGTGCTGGTATGATCGCATCCGACATGTTATGCACTCATTTTCCTTTATGCTTGCCCCTCCCGCACCTTGTCTGCTCTATTTTGTACCATGCCCATCCCGCTTTTCCATCCCCACCACCGTTTCCCATCAGAAATAGCCGAGCACGAGTGCCCATAAAAAAATATCGTCGTAACTTCACTATGAATGTCGCCGCCAGACGCAAAAAAAAGGGATGCAACACGAGGACTTCCCAGGAGGTCACCCATCCTAGTACTACTCTCGCCCAAGCACGCTTAACTTCGGAGTTCTGATGGGATCCGGTGCTTTAGTGCTGGTATGATCGCATCCGACATGTTATGCACTCATTTTCCTTTATGCTTGCCCCTCCCGCACCTTGTCTGCTCTATTTTGTACCATGCCCATCCCGCTTTTCCATCCCCACCACCGTTTCCCATCAGAAATAGCCGAGCACGAGTGCCCATAAAAAAATATCGTCGTAACTTCACTATGAATGTCGCCGCCAGACGCAAAAAAAAGGGATGCAACACGAGGACTTCCCAGGAGGTCACCCATCCTAGTACTACTCTCGCCCAAGCACGCTTAACTTCGGAGTTCTGATGGGATCCGGTGCTTTAGTGCTGGTATGATCGCATCCGACATGTTATGCACTCATTTTCCTTTATGCTTGCCCCTCCCGCACCTTGTCTGCTCTATTTTGTACCATGCCCATCCCGCTTTTCCATCCCCACCACCGTTTCCCATCAGAAATAGCCGAGCACGAGTGCCCATAAAAAAATATCGTCGTAACTTCACTATGAATGTCGCCGCCAGACGCAAAAAAAAGGGATGCAACACGAGGACTTCCCAGGAGGTCACCCATCCTAGTACTACTCTCGCCCAAGCACGCTTAACTTCGGAGTTCTGATGGGATCCGGTGCTTTAGTGCTGGTATGATCGCATCCGACATGTTATGCACTCATTTTCCTTTATGCTTGCCCCTCCCGCACCTTGTCTGCTCTATTTTGTACCATGCCCATCCCGCTTTTCCATCCCCACCACCGTTTCCCATCAGAAATAGCCGAGCACGAGTGCCCATAAAAAAATATCGTCGTAACTTCACTATGAATGTCGCCGCCAGACGCAAAAAAAAGGGATGCAACACGAGGACTTCCCAGGAGGTCACCCATCCTAGTACTACTCTCGCCCAAGCACGCTTAACTTCGGAGTTCTGATGGGATCCGGTGCTTTAGTGCTGGTATGATCGCATCCGACATGTTATGCACTCATTTTCCTTTATGCTTGCCCCTCCCGCACCTTGTCTGCTCTATTTTGTACCATGCCCATCCCGCTTTTCCATCCCCACCACCGTTTCCCATCAGAAATAGCCGAGCACGAGTGCCCATAAAAAAATATCGTCGTAACTTCACTATGAATGTCGCCGCCAGACGCAAAAAAAAGGGATGCAACACGAGGACTTCCCAGGAGGTCACCCATCCTAGTACTACTCTCGCCCAAGCACGCTTAACTTCGGAGTTCTGATGGGATCCGGTGCTTTAGTGCTGGTATGATCGCATCCGACATGTTATGCACTCATTTTCCTTTATGCTTGCCCCTCCCGCACCTTGTCTGCTCTATTTTGTACCATGCCCATCCCGCTTTTCCATCCCCACCACCGTTTCCCATCAGAAATAGCCGAGCACGAGTGCCCATAAAAAAATATCGTCGTAACTTCACTATGAATGTCGCCGCCAGACGCAAAAAAAAGGGATGCAACACGAGGACTTCCCAGGAGGTCACCCATCCTAGTACTACTCTCGCCCAAGCACGCTTAACTTCGGAGTTCTGATGGGATCCGGTGCTTTAGTGCTGGTATGATCGCATCCGACATGTTATGCACTCATTTTCCTTTATGCTTGCCCCTCCCGCACCTTGTCTGCTCTATTTTGTACCATGCCCATCCCGCTTTTCCATCCCCACCACCGTTTCCCATCAGAAATAGCCGAGCACGAGTGCCCATAAAAAAATATCGTCGTAACTTCACTATGAATGTCGCCGCCAGACGCAAAAAAAAGGGATGCAACACGAGGACTTCCCAGGAGGTCACCCATCCTAGTACTACTCTCGCCCAAGCACGCTTAACTTCGGAGTTCTGATGGGATCCGGTGCTTTAGTGCTGGTATGATCGCATCCGACATGTTATGCACTCATTTTCCTTTATGCTTGCCCCTCCCGCACCTTGTCTGCTCTATTTTGTACCATGCCCATCCCGCTTTTCCATCCCCACCACCGTTTCCCATCAGAAATAGCCGAGCACGAGTGCCCATAAAAAAATATCGTCGTAACTTCACTATGAATGTCGCCGCCAGACGCAAAAAAAAGGGATGCAACACGAGGACTTCCCAGGAGGTCACCCATCCTAGTACTACTCTCGCCCAAGCACGCTTAACTTCGGAGTTCTGATGGGATCCGGTGCTTTAGTGCTGGTATGATCGCATCCGACATGTTATGCACTCATTTTCCTTTATGCTTGCCCCTCCCGCACCTTGTCTGCTCTATTTTGTACCATGCCCATCCCGCTTTTCCATCCCCACCACCGTTTCCCATCAGAAATAGCCGAGCACGAGTGCCCATAAAAAAATATCGTCGTAACTTCACTATGAATGTCGCCGCCAGACGCAAAAAAAAGGGATGCAACACGAGGACTTCCCAGGAGGTCACCCATCCTAGTACTACTCTCGCCCAAGCACGCTTAACTTCGGAGTTCTGATGGGATCCGGTGCTTTAGTGCTGGTATGATCGCATCCGACATGTTATGCACTCATTTTCCTTTATGCTTGCCCCTCCCGCACCTTGTCTGCTCTATTTTGTACCATGCCCATCCCGCTTTTCCATCCCCACCACCGTTTCCCATCAGAAATAGCCGAGCACGAGTGCCCATAAAAAAATATCGTCGTAACTTCACTATGAATGTCGCCGCCAGACGCAAAAAAAAGGGATGCAACACGAGGACTTCCCAGGAGGTCACCCATCCTAGTACTACTCTCGCCCAAGCACGCTTAACTTCGGAGTTCTGATGGGATCCGGTGCTTTAGTGCTGGTATGATCGCATCCGACATGTTATGCACTCATTTTCCTTTATGCTTGCCCCTCCCGCACCTTGTCTGCTCTATTTTGTACCATGCCCATCCCGCTTTTCCATCCCCACCACCGTTTCCCATCAGAAATAGCCGAGCACGAGTGCCCATAAAAAAATATCGTCGTAACTTCACTATGAATGTCGCCGCCAGACGCAAAAAAAAGGGATGCAACACGAGGACTTCCCAGGAGGTCACCCATCCTAGTACTACTCTCGCCCAAGCACGCTTAACTTCGGAGTTCTGATGGGATCCGGTGCTTTAGTGCTGGTATGATCGCATCCGACATGTTATGCACTCATTTTCCTTTATGCTTGCCCCTCCCGCACCTTGTCTGCTCTATTTTGTACCATGCCCATCCCGCTTTTCCATCCCCACCACCGTTTCCCATCAGAAATAGCCGAGCACGAGTGCCCATAAAAAAATATCGTCGTAACTTCACTATGAATGTCGCCGCCAGACGCAAAAAAAAGGGATGCAACACGAGGACTTCCCAGGAGGTCACCCATCCTAGTACTACTCTCGCCCAAGCACGCTTAACTTCGGAGTTCTGATGGGATCCGGTGCTTTAGTGCTGGTATGATCGCATCCGACATGTTATGCACTCATTTTCCTTTATGCTTGCCCCTCCCGCACCTTGTCTGCTCTATTTTGTACCATGCCCATCCCGCTTTTCCATCCCCACCACCGTTTCCCATCAGAAATAGCCGAGCACGAGTGCCCATAAAAAAATATCGTCGTAACTTCACTATGAATGTCGCCGCCAGACGCAAAAAAAAGGGATGCAACACGAGGACTTCCCAGGAGGTCACCCATCCTAGTACTACTCTCGCCCAAGCACGCTTAACTTCGGAGTTCTGATGGGATCCGGTGCTTTAGTGCTGGTATGATCGCATCCGACATGTTATGCACTCATTTTCCTTTATGCTTGCCCCTCCCGCACCTTGTCTGCTCTATTTTGTACCATGCCCATCCCGCTTTTCCATCCCCACCACCGTTTCCCATCAGAAATAGCCGAGCACGAGTGCCCATAAAAAAATATCGTCGTAACTTCACTATGAATGTCGCCGCCAGACGCAAAAAAAAGGGATGCAACACGAGGACTTCCCAGGAGGTCACCCATCCTAGTACTACTCTCGCCCAAGCACGCTTAACTTCGGAGTTCTGATGGGATCCGGTGCTTTAGTGCTGGTATGATCGCATCCGACATGTTATGCACTCATTTTCCTTTATGCTTGCCCCTCCCGCACCTTGTCTGCTCTATTTTGTACCATGCCCATCCCGCTTTTCCATCCCCACCACCGTTTCCCATCAGAAATAGCCGAGCACGAGTGCCCATAAAAAAATATCGTCGTAACTTCACTATGAATGTCGCCGCCAGACGCAAAAAAAAGGGATGCAACACGAGGACTTCCCAGGAGGTCACCCATCCTAGTACTACTCTCGCCCAAGCACGCTTAACTTCGGAGTTCTGATGGGATCCGGTGCTTTAGTGCTGGTATGATCGCATCCGACATGTTATGCACTCATTTTCCTTTATGCTTGCCCCTCCCGCACCTTGTCTGCTCTATTTTGTACCATGCCCATCCCGCTTTTCCATCCCCACCACCGTTTCCCATCAGAAATAGCCGAGCACGAGTGCCCATAAAAAAATATCGTCGTAACTTCACTATGAATGTCGCCGCCAGACGCAAAAAAAAGGGATGCAACACGAGGACTTCCCAGGAGGTCACCCATCCTAGTACTACTCTCGCCCAAGCACGCTTAACTTCGGAGTTCTGATGGGATCCGGTGCTTTAGTGCTGGTATGATCGCATCCGACATGTTATGCACTCATTTTCCTTTATGCTTGCCCCTCCCGCACCTTGTCTGCTCTATTTTGTACCATGCCCATCCCGCTTTTCCATCCCCACCACCGTTTCCCATCAGAAATAGCCGAGCACGAGTGCCCATAAAAAAATATCGTCGTAACTTCACTATGAATGTCGCCGCCAGACGCAAAAAAAAGGGATGCAACACGAGGACTTCCCAGGAGGTCACCCATCCTAGTACTACTCTCGCCCAAGCACGCTTAACTTCGGAGTTCTGATGGGATCCGGTGCTTTAGTGCTGGTATGATCGCATCCGACATGTTATGCACTCATTTTCCTTTATGCTTGCCCCTCCCGCACCTTGTCTGCTCTATTTTGTACCATGCCCATCCCGCTTTTCCATCCCCACCACCGTTTCCCATCAGAAATAGCCGAGCACGAGTGCCCATAAAAAAATATCGTCGTAACTTCACTATGAATGTCGCCGCCAGACGCAAAAAAAAGGGATGCAACACGAGGACTTCCCAGGAGGTCACCCATCCTAGTACTACTCTCGCCCAAGCACGCTTAACTTCGGAGTTCTGATGGGATCCGGTGCTTTAGTGCTGGTATGATCGCATCCGACATGTTATGCACTCATTTTCCTTTATGCTTGCCCCTCCCGCACCTTGTCTGCTCTATTTTGTACCATGCCCATCCCGCTTTTCCATCCCCACCACCGTTTCCCATCAGAAATAGCCGAGCACGAGTGCCCATAAAAAAATATCGTCGTAACTTCACTATGAATGTCGCCGCCAGACGCAAAAAAAAGGGATGCAACACGAGGACTTCCCAGGAGGTCACCCATCCTAGTACTACTCTCGCCCAAGCACGCTTAACTTCGGAGTTCTGATGGGATCCGGTGCTTTAGTGCTGGTATGATCGCATCCGACATGTTATGCACTCATTTTCCTTTATGCTTGCCCCTCCCGCACCTTGTCTGCTCTATTTTGTACCATGCCCATCCCGCTTTTCCATCCCCACCACCGTTTCCCATCAGAAATAGCCGAGCACGAGTGCCCATAAAAAAATATCGTCGTAACTTCACTATGAATGTCGCCGCCAGACGCAAAAAAAAGGGATGCAACACGAGGACTTCCCAGGAGGTCACCCATCCTAGTACTACTCTCGCCCAAGCACGCTTAACTTCGGAGTTCTGATGGGATCCGGTGCTTTAGTGCTGGTATGATCGCATCCGACATGTTATGCACTCATTTTCCTTTATGCTTGCCCCTCCCGCACCTTGTCTGCTCTATTTTGTACCATGCCCATCCCGCTTTTCCATCCCCACCACCGTTTCCCATCAGAAATAGCCGAGCACGAGTGCCCATAAAAAAATATCGTCGTAACTTCACTATGAATGTCGCCGCCAGACGCAAAAAAAAGGGATGCAACACGAGGACTTCCCAGGAGGTCACCCATCCTAGTACTACTCTCGCCCAAGCACGCTTAACTTCGGAGTTCTGATGGGATCCGGTGCTTTAGTGCTGGTATGATCGCATCCGACATGTTATGCACTCATTTTCCTTTATGCTTGCCCCTCCCGCACCTTGTCTGCTCTATTTTGTACCATGCCCATCCCGCTTTTCCATCCCCACCACCGTTTCCCATCAGAAATAGCCGAGCACGAGTGCCCATAAAAAAATATCGTCGTAACTTCACTATGAATGTCGCCGCCAGACGCAAAAAAAAGGGATGCAACACGAGGACTTCCCAGGAGGTCACCCATCCTAGTACTACTCTCGCCCAAGCACGCTTAACTTCGGAGTTCTGATGGGATCCGGTGCTTTAGTGCTGGTATGATCGCATCCGACATGTTATGCACTCATTTTCCTTTATGCTTGCCCCTCCCGCACCTTGTCTGCTCTATTTTGTACCATGCCCATCCCGCTTTTCCATCCCCACCACCGTTTCCCATCAGAAATAGCCGAGCACGAGTGCCCATAAAAAAATATCGTCGTAACTTCACTATGAATGTCGCCGCCAGACGCAAAAAAAAGGGATGCAACACGAGGACTTCCCAGGAGGTCACCCATCCTAGTACTACTCTCGCCCAAGCACGCTTAACTTCGGAGTTCTGATGGGATCCGGTGCTTTAGTGCTGGTATGATCGCATCCGACATGTTATGCACTCATTTTCCTTTATGCTTGCCCCTCCCGCACCTTGTCTGCTCTATTTTGTACCATGCCCATCCCGCTTTTCCATCCCCACCACCGTTTCCCATCAGAAATAGCCGAGCACGAGTGCCCATAAAAAAATATCGTCGTAACTTCACTATGAATGTCGCCGCCAGACGCAAAAAAAAGGGATGCAACACGAGGACTTCCCAGGAGGTCACCCATCCTAGTACTACTCTCGCCCAAGCACGCTTAACTTCGGAGTTCTGATGGGATCCGGTGCTTTAGTGCTGGTATGATCGCATCCGACATGTTATGCACTCATTTTCCTTTATGCTTGCCCCTCCCGCACCTTGTCTGCTCTATTTTGTACCATGCCCATCCCGCTTTTCCATCCCCACCACCGTTTCCCATCAGAAATAGCCGAGCACGAGTGCCCATAAAAAAATATCGTCGTAACTTCACTATGAATGTCGCCGCCAGACGCAAAAAAAAGGGATGCAACACGAGGACTTCCCAGGAGGTCACCCATCCTAGTACTACTCTCGCCCAAGCACGCTTAACTTCGGAGTTCTGATGGGATCCGGTGCTTTAGTGCTGGTATGATCGCATCCGACATGTTATGCACTCATTTTCCTTTATGCTTGCCCCTCCCGCACCTTGTCTGCTCTATTTTGTACCATGCCCATCCCGCTTTTCCATCCCCACCACCGTTTCCCATCAGAAATAGCCGAGCACGAGTGCCCATAAAAAAATATCGTCGTAACTTCACTATGAATGTCGCCGCCAGACGCAAAAAAAAGGGATGCAACACGAGGACTTCCCAGGAGGTCACCCATCCTAGTACTACTCTCGCCCAAGCACGCTTAACTTCGGAGTTCTGATGGGATCCGGTGCTTTAGTGCTGGTATGATCGCATCCGACATGTTATGCACTCATTTTCCTTTATGCTTGCCCCTCCCGCACCTTGTCTGCTCTATTTTGTACCATGCCCATCCCGCTTTTCCATCCCCACCACCGTTTCCCATCAGAAATAGCCGAGCACGAGTGCCCATAAAAAAATATCGTCGTAACTTCACTATGAATGTCGCCGCCAGACGCAAAAAAAAGGGATGCAACACGAGGACTTCCCAGGAGGTCACCCATCCTAGTACTACTCTCGCCCAAGCACGCTTAACTTCGGAGTTCTGATGGGATCCGGTGCTTTAGTGCTGGTATGATCGCATCCGACATGTTATGCACTCATTTTCCTTTATGCTTGCCCCTCCCGCACCTTGTCTGCTCTATTTTGTACCATGCCCATCCCGCTTTTCCATCCCCACCACCGTTTCCCATCAGAAATAGCCGAGCACGAGTGCCCATAAAAAAATATCGTCGTAACTTCACTATGAATGTCGCCGCCAGACGCAAAAAAAAGGGATGCAACACGAGGACTTCCCAGGAGGTCACCCATCCTAGTACTACTCTCGCCCAAGCACGCTTAACTTCGGAGTTCTGATGGGATCCGGTGCTTTAGTGCTGGTATGATCGCATCCGACATGTTATGCACTCATTTTCCTTTATGCTTGCCCCTCCCGCACCTTGTCTGCTCTATTTTGTACCATGCCCATCCCGCTTTTCCATCCCCACCACCGTTTCCCATCAGAAATAGCCGAGCACGAGTGCCCATAAAAAAATATCGTCGTAACTTCACTATGAATGTCGCCGCCAGACGCAAAAAAAAGGGATGCAACACGAGGACTTCCCAGGAGGTCACCCATCCTAGTACTACTCTCGCCCAAGCACGCTTAACTTCGGAGTTCTGATGGGATCCGGTGCTTTAGTGCTGGTATGATCGCATCCGACATGTTATGCACTCATTTTCCTTTATGCTTGCCCCTCCCGCACCTTGTCTGCTCTATTTTGTACCATGCCCATCCCGCTTTTCCATCCCCACCACCGTTTCCCATCAGAAATAGCCGAGCACGAGTGCCCATAAAAAAATATCGTCGTAACTTCACTATGAATGTCGCCGCCAGACGCAAAAAAAAGGGATGCAACACGAGGACTTCCCAGGAGGTCACCCATCCTAGTACTACTCTCGCCCAAGCACGCTTAACTTCGGAGTTCTGATGGGATCCGGTGCTTTAGTGCTGGTATGATCGCATCCGACATGTTATGCACTCATTTTCCTTTATGCTTGCCCCTCCCGCACCTTGTCTGCTCTATTTTGTACCATGCCCATCCCGCTTTTCCATCCCCACCACCGTTTCCCATCAGAAATAGCCGAGCACGAGTGCCCATAAAAAAATATCGTCGTAACTTCACTATGAATGTCGCCGCCAGACGCAAAAAAAAGGGATGCAACACGAGGACTTCCCAGGAGGTCACCCATCCTAGTACTACTCTCGCCCAAGCACGCTTAACTTCGGAGTTCTGATGGGATCCGGTGCTTTAGTGCTGGTATGATCGCATCCGACATGTTATGCACTCATTTTCCTTTATGCTTGCCCCTCCCGCACCTTGTCTGCTCTATTTTGTACCATGCCCATCCCGCTTTTCCATCCCCACCACCGTTTCCCATCAGAAATAGCCGAGCACGAGTGCCCATAAAAAAATATCGTCGTAACTTCACTATGAATGTCGCCGCCAGACGCAAAAAAAAGGGATGCAACACGAGGACTTCCCAGGAGGTCACCCATCCTAGTACTACTCTCGCCCAAGCACGCTTAACTTCGGAGTTCTGATGGGATCCGGTGCTTTAGTGCTGGTATGATCGCATCCGACATGTTATGCACTCATTTTCCTTTATGCTTGCCCCTCCCGCACCTTGTCTGCTCTATTTTGTACCATGCCCATCCCGCTTTTCCATCCCCACCACCGTTTCCCATCAGAAATAGCCGAGCACGAGTGCCCATAAAAAAATATCGTCGTAACTTCACTATGAATGTCGCCGCCAGACGCAAAAAAAAGGGATGCAACACGAGGACTTCCCAGGAGGTCACCCATCCTAGTACTACTCTCGCCCAAGCACGCTTAACTTCGGAGTTCTGATGGGATCCGGTGCTTTAGTGCTGGTATGATCGCATCCGACATGTTATGCACTCATTTTCCTTTATGCTTGCCCCTCCCGCACCTTGTCTGCTCTATTTTGTACCATGCCCATCCCGCTTTTCCATCCCCACCACCGTTTCCCATCAGAAATAGCCGAGCACGAGTGCCCATAAAAAAATATCGTCGTAACTTCACTATGAATGTCGCCGCCAGACGCAAAAAAAAGGGATGCAACACGAGGACTTCCCAGGAGGTCACCCATCCTAGTACTACTCTCGCCCAAGCACGCTTAACTTCGGAGTTCTGATGGGATCCGGTGCTTTAGTGCTGGTATGATCGCATCCGACATGTTATGCACTCATTTTCCTTTATGCTTGCCCCTCCCGCACCTTGTCTGCTCTATTTTGTACCATGCCCATCCCGCTTTTCCATCCCCACCACCGTTTCCCATCAGAAATAGCCGAGCACGAGTGCCCATAAAAAAATATCGTCGTAACTTCACTATGAATGTCGCCGCCAGACGCAAAAAAAAGGGATGCAACACGAGGACTTCCCAGGAGGTCACCCATCCTAGTACTACTCTCGCCCAAGCACGCTTAACTTCGGAGTTCTGATGGGATCCGGTGCTTTAGTGCTGGTATGATCGCATCCGACATGTTATGCACTCATTTTCCTTTATGCTTGCCCCTCCCGCACCTTGTCTGCTCTATTTTGTACCATGCCCATCCCGCTTTTCCATCCCCACCACCGTTTCCCATCAGAAATAGCCGAGCACGAGTGCCCATAAAAAAATATCGTCGTAACTTCACTATGAATGTCGCCGCCAGACGCAAAAAAAAGGGATGCAACACGAGGACTTCCCAGGAGGTCACCCATCCTAGTACTACTCTCGCCCAAGCACGCTTAACTTCGGAGTTCTGATGGGATCCGGTGCTTTAGTGCTGGTATGATCGCATCCGACATGTTATGCACTCATTTTCCTTTATGCTTGCCCCTCCCGCACCTTGTCTGCTCTATTTTGTACCATGCCCATCCCGCTTTTCCATCCCCACCACCGTTTCCCATCAGAAATAGCCGAGCACGAGTGCCCATAAAAAAATATCGTCGTAACTTCACTATGAATGTCGCCGCCAGACGCAAAAAAAAGGGATGCAACACGAGGACTTCCCAGGAGGTCACCCATCCTAGTACTACTCTCGCCCAAGCACGCTTAACTTCGGAGTTCTGATGGGATCCGGTGCTTTAGTGCTGGTATGATCGCATCCGACATGTTATGCACTCATTTTCCTTTATGCTTGCCCCTCCCGCACCTTGTCTGCTCTATTTTGTACCATGCCCATCCCGCTTTTCCATCCCCACCACCGTTTCCCATCAGAAATAGCCGAGCACGAGTGCCCATAAAAAAATATCGTCGTAACTTCACTATGAATGTCGCCGCCAGACGCAAAAAAAAGGGATGCAACACGAGGACTTCCCAGGAGGTCACCCATCCTAGTACTACTCTCGCCCAAGCACGCTTAACTTCGGAGTTCTGATGGGATCCGGTGCTTTAGTGCTGGTATGATCGCATCCGACATGTTATGCACTCATTTTCCTTTATGCTTGCCCCTCCCGCACCTTGTCTGCTCTATTTTGTACCATGCCCATCCCGCTTTTCCATCCCCACCACCGTTTCCCATCAGAAATAGCCGAGCACGAGTGCCCATAAAAAAATATCGTCGTAACTTCACTATGAATGTCGCCGCCAGACGCAAAAAAAAGGGATGCAACACGAGGACTTCCCAGGAGGTCACCCATCCTAGTACTACTCTCGCCCAAGCACGCTTAACTTCGGAGTTCTGATGGGATCCGGTGCTTTAGTGCTGGTATGATCGCATCCGACATGTTATGCACTCATTTTCCTTTATGCTTGCCCCTCCCGCACCTTGTCTGCTCTATTTTGTACCATGCCCATCCCGCTTTTCCATCCCCACCACCGTTTCCCATCAGAAATAGCCGAGCACGAGTGCCCATAAAAAAATATCGTCGTAACTTCACTATGAATGTCGCCGCCAGACGCAAAAAAAAGGGATGCAACACGAGGACTTCCCAGGAGGTCACCCATCCTAGTACTACTCTCGCCCAAGCACGCTTAACTTCGGAGTTCTGATGGGATCCGGTGCTTTAGTGCTGGTATGATCGCATCCGACATGTTATGCACTCATTTTCCTTTATGCTTGCCCCTCCCGCACCTTGTCTGCTCTATTTTGTACCATGCCCATCCCGCTTTTCCATCCCCACCACCGTTTCCCATCAGAAATAGCCGAGCACGAGTGCCCATAAAAAAATATCGTCGTAACTTCACTATGAATGTCGCCGCCAGACGCAAAAAAAAGGGATGCAACACGAGGACTTCCCAGGAGGTCACCCATCCTAGTACTACTCTCGCCCAAGCACGCTTAACTTCGGAGTTCTGATGGGATCCGGTGCTTTAGTGCTGGTATGATCGCATCCGACATGTTATGCACTCATTTTCCTTTATGCTTGCCCCTCCCGCACCTTGTCTGCTCTATTTTGTACCATGCCCATCCCGCTTTTCCATCCCCACCACCGTTTCCCATCAGAAATAGCCGAGCACGAGTGCCCATAAAAAAATATCGTCGTAACTTCACTATGAATGTCGCCGCCAGACGCAAAAAAAAGGGATGCAACACGAGGACTTCCCAGGAGGTCACCCATCCTAGTACTACTCTCGCCCAAGCACGCTTAACTTCGGAGTTCTGATGGGATCCGGTGCTTTAGTGCTGGTATGATCGCATCCGACATGTTATGCACTCATTTTCCTTTATGCTTGCCCCTCCCGCACCTTGTCTGCTCTATTTTGTACCATGCCCATCCCGCTTTTCCATCCCCACCACCGTTTCCCATCAGAAATAGCCGAGCACGAGTGCCCATAAAAAAATATCGTCGTAACTTCACTATGAATGTCGCCGCCAGACGCAAAAAAAAGGGATGCAACACGAGGACTTCCCAGGAGGTCACCCATCCTAGTACTACTCTCGCCCAAGCACGCTTAACTTCGGAGTTCTGATGGGATCCGGTGCTTTAGTGCTGGTATGATCGCATCCGACATGTTATGCACTCATTTTCCTTTATGCTTGCCCCTCCCGCACCTTGTCTGCTCTATTTTGTACCATGCCCATCCCGCTTTTCCATCCCCACCACCGTTTCCCATCAGAAATAGCCGAGCACGAGTGCCCATAAAAAAATATCGTCGTAACTTCACTATGAATGTCGCCGCCAGACGCAAAAAAAAGGGATGCAACACGAGGACTTCCCAGGAGGTCACCCATCCTAGTACTACTCTCGCCCAAGCACGCTTAACTTCGGAGTTCTGATGGGATCCGGTGCTTTAGTGCTGGTATGATCGCATCCGACATGTTATGCACTCATTTTCCTTTATGCTTGCCCCTCCCGCACCTTGTCTGCTCTATTTTGTACCATGCCCATCCCGCTTTTCCATCCCCACCACCGTTTCCCATCAGAAATAGCCGAGCACGAGTGCCCATAAAAAAATATCGTCGTAACTTCACTATGAATGTCGCCGCCAGACGCAAAAAAAAGGGATGCAACACGAGGACTTCCCAGGAGGTCACCCATCCTAGTACTACTCTCGCCCAAGCACGCTTAACTTCGGAGTTCTGATGGGATCCGGTGCTTTAGTGCTGGTATGATCGCATCCGACATGTTATGCACTCATTTTCCTTTATGCTTGCCCCTCCCGCACCTTGTCTGCTCTATTTTGTACCATGCCCATCCCGCTTTTCCATCCCCACCACCGTTTCCCATCAGAAATAGCCGAGCACGAGTGCCCATAAAAAAATATCGTCGTAACTTCACTATGAATGTCGCCGCCAGACGCAAAAAAAAGGGATGCAACACGAGGACTTCCCAGGAGGTCACCCATCCTAGTACTACTCTCGCCCAAGCACGCTTAACTTCGGAGTTCTGATGGGATCCGGTGCTTTAGTGCTGGTATGATCGCATCCGACATGTTATGCACTCATTTTCCTTTATGCTTGCCCCTCCCGCACCTTGTCTGCTCTATTTTGTACCATGCCCATCCCGCTTTTCCATCCCCACCACCGTTTCCCATCAGAAATAGCCGAGCACGAGTGCCCATAAAAAAATATCGTCGTAACTTCACTATGAATGTCGCCGCCAGACGCAAAAAAAAGGGATGCAACACGAGGACTTCCCAGGAGGTCACCCATCCTAGTACTACTCTCGCCCAAGCACGCTTAACTTCGGAGTTCTGATGGGATCCGGTGCTTTAGTGCTGGTATGATCGCATCCGACATGTTATGCACTCATTTTCCTTTATGCTTGCCCCTCCCGCACCTTGTCTGCTCTATTTTGTACCATGCCCATCCCGCTTTTCCATCCCCACCACCGTTTCCCATCAGAAATAGCCGAGCACGAGTGCCCATAAAAAAATATCGTCGTAACTTCACTATGAATGTCGCCGCCAGACGCAAAAAAAAGGGATGCAACACGAGGACTTCCCAGGAGGTCACCCATCCTAGTACTACTCTCGCCCAAGCACGCTTAACTTCGGAGTTCTGATGGGATCCGGTGCTTTAGTGCTGGTATGATCGCATCCGACATGTTATGCACTCATTTTCCTTTATGCTTGCCCCTCCCGCACCTTGTCTGCTCTATTTTGTACCATGCCCATCCCGCTTTTCCATCCCCACCACCGTTTCCCATCAGAAATAGCCGAGCACGAGTGCCCATAAAAAAATATCGTCGTAACTTCACTATGAATGTCGCCGCCAGACGCAAAAAAAAGGGATGCAACACGAGGACTTCCCAGGAGGTCACCCATCCTAGTACTACTCTCGCCCAAGCACGCTTAACTTCGGAGTTCTGATGGGATCCGGTGCTTTAGTGCTGGTATGATCGCATCCGACATGTTATGCACTCATTTTCCTTTATGCTTGCCCCTCCCGCACCTTGTCTGCTCTATTTTGTACCATGCCCATCCCGCTTTTCCATCCCCACCACCGTTTCCCATCAGAAATAGCCGAGCACGAGTGCCCATAAAAAAATATCGTCGTAACTTCACTATGAATGTCGCCGCCAGACGCAAAAAAAAGGGATGCAACACGAGGACTTCCCAGGAGGTCACCCATCCTAGTACTACTCTCGCCCAAGCACGCTTAACTTCGGAGTTCTGATGGGATCCGGTGCTTTAGTGCTGGTATGATCGCATCCGACATGTTATGCACTCATTTTCCTTTATGCTTGCCCCTCCCGCACCTTGTCTGCTCTATTTTGTACCATGCCCATCCCGCTTTTCCATCCCCACCACCGTTTCCCATCAGAAATAGCCGAGCACGAGTGCCCATAAAAAAATATCGTCGTAACTTCACTATGAATGTCGCCGCCAGACGCAAAAAAAAGGGATGCAACACGAGGACTTCCCAGGAGGTCACCCATCCTAGTACTACTCTCGCCCAAGCACGCTTAACTTCGGAGTTCTGATGGGATCCGGTGCTTTAGTGCTGGTATGATCGCATCCGACATGTTATGCACTCATTTTCCTTTATGCTTGCCCCTCCCGCACCTTGTCTGCTCTATTTTGTACCATGCCCATCCCGCTTTTCCATCCCCACCACCGTTTCCCATCAGAAATAGCCGAGCACGAGTGCCCATAAAAAAATATCGTCGTAACTTCACTATGAATGTCGCCGCCAGACGCAAAAAAAAGGGATGCAACACGAGGACTTCCCAGGAGGTCACCCATCCTAGTACTACTCTCGCCCAAGCACGCTTAACTTCGGAGTTCTGATGGGATCCGGTGCTTTAGTGCTGGTATGATCGCATCCGACATGTTATGCACTCATTTTCCTTTATGCTTGCCCCTCCCGCACCTTGTCTGCTCTATTTTGTACCATGCCCATCCCGCTTTTCCATCCCCACCACCGTTTCCCATCAGAAATAGCCGAGCACGAGTGCCCATAAAAAAATATCGTCGTAACTTCACTATGAATGTCGCCGCCAGACGCAAAAAAAAGGGATGCAACACGAGGACTTCCCAGGAGGTCACCCATCCTAGTACTACTCTCGCCCAAGCACGCTTAACTTCGGAGTTCTGATGGGATCCGGTGCTTTAGTGCTGGTATGATCGCATCCGACATGTTATGCACTCATTTTCCTTTATGCTTGCCCCTCCCGCACCTTGTCTGCTCTATTTTGTACCATGCCCATCCCGCTTTTCCATCCCCACCACCGTTTCCCATCAGAAATAGCCGAGCACGAGTGCCCATAAAAAAATATCGTCGTAACTTCACTATGAATGTCGCCGCCAGACGCAAAAAAAAGGGATGCAACACGAGGACTTCCCAGGAGGTCACCCATCCTAGTACTACTCTCGCCCAAGCACGCTTAACTTCGGAGTTCTGATGGGATCCGGTGCTTTAGTGCTGGTATGATCGCATCCGACATGTTATGCACTCATTTTCCTTTATGCTTGCCCCTCCCGCACCTTGTCTGCTCTATTTTGTACCATGCCCATCCCGCTTTTCCATCCCCACCACCGTTTCCCATCAGAAATAGCCGAGCACGAGTGCCCATAAAAAAATATCGTCGTAACTTCACTATGAATGTCGCCGCCAGACGCAAAAAAAAGGGATGCAACACGAGGACTTCCCAGGAGGTCACCCATCCTAGTACTACTCTCGCCCAAGCACGCTTAACTTCGGAGTTCTGATGGGATCCGGTGCTTTAGTGCTGGTATGATCGCATCCGACATGTTATGCACTCATTTTCCTTTATGCTTGCCCCTCCCGCACCTTGTCTGCTCTATTTTGTACCATGCCCATCCCGCTTTTCCATCCCCACCACCGTTTCCCATCAGAAATAGCCGAGCACGAGTGCCCATAAAAAAATATCGTCGTAACTTCACTATGAATGTCGCCGCCAGACGCAAAAAAAAGGGATGCAACACGAGGACTTCCCAGGAGGTCACCCATCCTAGTACTACTCTCGCCCAAGCACGCTTAACTTCGGAGTTCTGATGGGATCCGGTGCTTTAGTGCTGGTATGATCGCATCCGACATGTTATGCACTCATTTTCCTTTATGCTTGCCCCTCCCGCACCTTGTCTGCTCTATTTTGTACCATGCCCATCCCGCTTTTCCATCCCCACCACCGTTTCCCATCAGAAATAGCCGAGCACGAGTGCCCATAAAAAAATATCGTCGTAACTTCACTATGAATGTCGCCGCCAGACGCAAAAAAAAGGGATGCAACACGAGGACTTCCCAGGAGGTCACCCATCCTAGTACTACTCTCGCCCAAGCACGCTTAACTTCGGAGTTCTGATGGGATCCGGTGCTTTAGTGCTGGTATGATCGCATCCGACATGTTATGCACTCATTTTCCTTTATGCTTGCCCCTCCCGCACCTTGTCTGCTCTATTTTGTACCATGCCCATCCCGCTTTTCCATCCCCACCACCGTTTCCCATCAGAAATAGCCGAGCACGAGTGCCCATAAAAAAATATCGTCGTAACTTCACTATGAATGTCGCCGCCAGACGCAAAAAAAAGGGATGCAACACGAGGACTTCCCAGGAGGTCACCCATCCTAGTACTACTCTCGCCCAAGCACGCTTAACTTCGGAGTTCTGATGGGATCCGGTGCTTTAGTGCTGGTATGATCGCATCCGACATGTTATGCACTCATTTTCCTTTATGCTTGCCCCTCCCGCACCTTGTCTGCTCTATTTTGTACCATGCCCATCCCGCTTTTCCATCCCCACCACCGTTTCCCATCAGAAATAGCCGAGCACGAGTGCCCATAAAAAAATATCGTCGTAACTTCACTATGAATGTCGCCGCCAGACGCAAAAAAAAGGGATGCAACACGAGGACTTCCCAGGAGGTCACCCATCCTAGTACTACTCTCGCCCAAGCACGCTTAACTTCGGAGTTCTGATGGGATCCGGTGCTTTAGTGCTGGTATGATCGCATCCGACATGTTATGCACTCATTTTCCTTTATGCTTGCCCCTCCCGCACCTTGTCTGCTCTATTTTGTACCATGCCCATCCCGCTTTTCCATCCCCACCACCGTTTCCCATCAGAAATAGCCGAGCACGAGTGCCCATAAAAAAATATCGTCGTAACTTCACTATGAATGTCGCCGCCAGACGCAAAAAAAAGGGATGCAACACGAGGACTTCCCAGGAGGTCACCCATCCTAGTACTACTCTCGCCCAAGCACGCTTAACTTCGGAGTTCTGATGGGATCCGGTGCTTTAGTGCTGGTATGATCGCATCCGACATGTTATGCACTCATTTTCCTTTATGCTTGCCCCTCCCGCACCTTGTCTGCTCTATTTTGTACCATGCCCATCCCGCTTTTCCATCCCCACCACCGTTTCCCATCAGAAATAGCCGAGCACGAGTGCCCATAAAAAAATATCGTCGTAACTTCACTATGAATGTCGCCGCCAGACGCAAAAAAAAGGGATGCAACACGAGGACTTCCCAGGAGGTCACCCATCCTAGTACTACTCTCGCCCAAGCACGCTTAACTTCGGAGTTCTGATGGGATCCGGTGCTTTAGTGCTGGTATGATCGCATCCGACATGTTATGCACTCATTTTCCTTTATGCTTGCCCCTCCCGCACCTTGTCTGCTCTATTTTGTACCATGCCCATCCCGCTTTTCCATCCCCACCACCGTTTCCCATCAGAAATAGCCGAGCACGAGTGCCCATAAAAAAATATCGTCGTAACTTCACTATGAATGTCGCCGCCAGACGCAAAAAAAAGGGATGCAACACGAGGACTTCCCAGGAGGTCACCCATCCTAGTACTACTCTCGCCCAAGCACGCTTAACTTCGGAGTTCTGATGGGATCCGGTGCTTTAGTGCTGGTATGATCGCATCCGACATGTTATGCACTCATTTTCCTTTATGCTTGCCCCTCCCGCACCTTGTCTGCTCTATTTTGTACCATGCCCATCCCGCTTTTCCATCCCCACCACCGTTTCCCATCAGAAATAGCCGAGCACGAGTGCCCATAAAAAAATATCGTCGTAACTTCACTATGAATGTCGCCGCCAGACGCAAAAAAAAGGGATGCAACACGAGGACTTCCCAGGAGGTCACCCATCCTAGTACTACTCTCGCCCAAGCACGCTTAACTTCGGAGTTCTGATGGGATCCGGTGCTTTAGTGCTGGTATGATCGCATCCGACATGTTATGCACTCATTTTCCTTTATGCTTGCCCCTCCCGCACCTTGTCTGCTCTATTTTGTACCATGCCCATCCCGCTTTTCCATCCCCACCACCGTTTCCCATCAGAAATAGCCGAGCACGAGTGCCCATAAAAAAATATCGTCGTAACTTCACTATGAATGTCGCCGCCAGACGCAAAAAAAAGGGATGCAACACGAGGACTTCCCAGGAGGTCACCCATCCTAGTACTACTCTCGCCCAAGCACGCTTAACTTCGGAGTTCTGATGGGATCCGGTGCTTTAGTGCTGGTATGATCGCATCCGACATGTTATGCACTCATTTTCCTTTATGCTTGCCCCTCCCGCACCTTGTCTGCTCTATTTTGTACCATGCCCATCCCGCTTTTCCATCCCCACCACCGTTTCCCATCAGAAATAGCCGAGCACGAGTGCCCATAAAAAAATATCGTCGTAACTTCACTATGAATGTCGCCGCCAGACGCAAAAAAAAGGGATGCAACACGAGGACTTCCCAGGAGGTCACCCATCCTAGTACTACTCTCGCCCAAGCACGCTTAACTTCGGAGTTCTGATGGGATCCGGTGCTTTAGTGCTGGTATGATCGCATCCGACATGTTATGCACTCATTTTCCTTTATGCTTGCCCCTCCCGCACCTTGTCTGCTCTATTTTGTACCATGCCCATCCCGCTTTTCCATCCCCACCACCGTTTCCCATCAGAAATAGCCGAGCACGAGTGCCCATAAAAAAATATCGTCGTAACTTCACTATGAATGTCGCCGCCAGACGCAAAAAAAAGGGATGCAACACGAGGACTTCCCAGGAGGTCACCCATCCTAGTACTACTCTCGCCCAAGCACGCTTAACTTCGGAGTTCTGATGGGATCCGGTGCTTTAGTGCTGGTATGATCGCATCCGACATGTTATGCACTCATTTTCCTTTATGCTTGCCCCTCCCGCACCTTGTCTGCTCTATTTTGTACCATGCCCATCCCGCTTTTCCATCCCCACCACCGTTTCCCATCAGAAATAGCCGAGCACGAGTGCCCATAAAAAAATATCGTCGTAACTTCACTATGAATGTCGCCGCCAGACGCAAAAAAAAGGGATGCAACACGAGGACTTCCCAGGAGGTCACCCATCCTAGTACTACTCTCGCCCAAGCACGCTTAACTTCGGAGTTCTGATGGGATCCGGTGCTTTAGTGCTGGTATGATCGCATCCGACATGTTATGCACTCATTTTCCTTTATGCTTGCCCCTCCCGCACCTTGTCTGCTCTATTTTGTACCATGCCCATCCCGCTTTTCCATCCCCACCACCGTTTCCCATCAGAAATAGCCGAGCACGAGTGCCCATAAAAAAATATCGTCGTAACTTCACTATGAATGTCGCCGCCAGACGCAAAAAAAAGGGATGCAACACGAGGACTTCCCAGGAGGTCACCCATCCTAGTACTACTCTCGCCCAAGCACGCTTAACTTCGGAGTTCTGATGGGATCCGGTGCTTTAGTGCTGGTATGATCGCATCCGACATGTTATGCACTCATTTTCCTTTATGCTTGCCCCTCCCGCACCTTGTCTGCTCTATTTTGTACCATGCCCATCCCGCTTTTCCATCCCCACCACCGTTTCCCATCAGAAATAGCCGAGCACGAGTGCCCATAAAAAAATATCGTCGTAACTTCACTATGAATGTCGCCGCCAGACGCAAAAAAAAGGGATGCAACACGAGGACTTCCCAGGAGGTCACCCATCCTAGTACTACTCTCGCCCAAGCACGCTTAACTTCGGAGTTCTGATGGGATCCGGTGCTTTAGTGCTGGTATGATCGCATCCGACATGTTATGCACTCATTTTCCTTTATGCTTGCCCCTCCCGCACCTTGTCTGCTCTATTTTGTACCATGCCCATCCCGCTTTTCCATCCCCACCACCGTTTCCCATCAGAAATAGCCGAGCACGAGTGCCCATAAAAAAATATCGTCGTAACTTCACTATGAATGTCGCCGCCAGACGCAAAAAAAAGGGATGCAACACGAGGACTTCCCAGGAGGTCACCCATCCTAGTACTACTCTCGCCCAAGCACGCTTAACTTCGGAGTTCTGATGGGATCCGGTGCTTTAGTGCTGGTATGATCGCATCCGACATGTTATGCACTCATTTTCCTTTATGCTTGCCCCTCCCGCACCTTGTCTGCTCTATTTTGTACCATGCCCATCCCGCTTTTCCATCCCCACCACCGTTTCCCATCAGAAATAGCCGAGCACGAGTGCCCATAAAAAAATATCGTCGTAACTTCACTATGAATGTCGCCGCCAGACGCAAAAAAAAGGGATGCAACACGAGGACTTCCCAGGAGGTCACCCATCCTAGTACTACTCTCGCCCAAGCACGCTTAACTTCGGAGTTCTGATGGGATCCGGTGCTTTAGTGCTGGTATGATCGCATCCGACATGTTATGCACTCATTTTCCTTTATGCTTGCCCCTCCCGCACCTTGTCTGCTCTATTTTGTACCATGCCCATCCCGCTTTTCCATCCCCACCACCGTTTCCCATCAGAAATAGCCGAGCACGAGTGCCCATAAAAAAATATCGTCGTAACTTCACTATGAATGTCGCCGCCAGACGCAAAAAAAAGGGATGCAACACGAGGACTTCCCAGGAGGTCACCCATCCTAGTACTACTCTCGCCCAAGCACGCTTAACTTCGGAGTTCTGATGGGATCCGGTGCTTTAGTGCTGGTATGATCGCATCCGACATGTTATGCACTCATTTTCCTTTATGCTTGCCCCTCCCGCACCTTGTCTGCTCTATTTTGTACCATGCCCATCCCGCTTTTCCATCCCCACCACCGTTTCCCATCAGAAATAGCCGAGCACGAGTGCCCATAAAAAAATATCGTCGTAACTTCACTATGAATGTCGCCGCCAGACGCAAAAAAAAGGGATGCAACACGAGGACTTCCCAGGAGGTCACCCATCCTAGTACTACTCTCGCCCAAGCACGCTTAACTTCGGAGTTCTGATGGGATCCGGTGCTTTAGTGCTGGTATGATCGCATCCGACATGTTATGCACTCATTTTCCTTTATGCTTGCCCCTCCCGCACCTTGTCTGCTCTATTTTGTACCATGCCCATCCCGCTTTTCCATCCCCACCACCGTTTCCCATCAGAAATAGCCGAGCACGAGTGCCCATAAAAAAATATCGTCGTAACTTCACTATGAATGTCGCCGCCAGACGCAAAAAAAAGGGATGCAACACGAGGACTTCCCAGGAGGTCACCCATCCTAGTACTACTCTCGCCCAAGCACGCTTAACTTCGGAGTTCTGATGGGATCCGGTGCTTTAGTGCTGGTATGATCGCATCCGACATGTTATGCACTCATTTTCCTTTATGCTTGCCCCTCCCGCACCTTGTCTGCTCTATTTTGTACCATGCCCATCCCGCTTTTCCATCCCCACCACCGTTTCCCATCAGAAATAGCCGAGCACGAGTGCCCATAAAAAAATATCGTCGTAACTTCACTATGAATGTCGCCGCCAGACGCAAAAAAAAGGGATGCAACACGAGGACTTCCCAGGAGGTCACCCATCCTAGTACTACTCTCGCCCAAGCACGCTTAACTTCGGAGTTCTGATGGGATCCGGTGCTTTAGTGCTGGTATGATCGCATCCGACATGTTATGCACTCATTTTCCTTTATGCTTGCCCCTCCCGCACCTTGTCTGCTCTATTTTGTACCATGCCCATCCCGCTTTTCCATCCCCACCACCGTTTCCCATCAGAAATAGCCGAGCACGAGTGCCCATAAAAAAATATCGTCGTAACTTCACTATGAATGTCGCCGCCAGACGCAAAAAAAAGGGATGCAACACGAGGACTTCCCAGGAGGTCACCCATCCTAGTACTACTCTCGCCCAAGCACGCTTAACTTCGGAGTTCTGATGGGATCCGGTGCTTTAGTGCTGGTATGATCGCATCCGACATGTTATGCACTCATTTTCCTTTATGCTTGCCCCTCCCGCACCTTGTCTGCTCTATTTTGTACCATGCCCATCCCGCTTTTCCATCCCCACCACCGTTTCCCATCAGAAATAGCCGAGCACGAGTGCCCATAAAAAAATATCGTCGTAACTTCACTATGAATGTCGCCGCCAGACGCAAAAAAAAGGGATGCAACACGAGGACTTCCCAGGAGGTCACCCATCCTAGTACTACTCTCGCCCAAGCACGCTTAACTTCGGAGTTCTGATGGGATCCGGTGCTTTAGTGCTGGTATGATCGCATCCGACATGTTATGCACTCATTTTCCTTTATGCTTGCCCCTCCCGCACCTTGTCTGCTCTATTTTGTACCATGCCCATCCCGCTTTTCCATCCCCACCACCGTTTCCCATCAGAAATAGCCGAGCACGAGTGCCCATAAAAAAATATCGTCGTAACTTCACTATGAATGTCGCCGCCAGACGCAAAAAAAAGGGATGCAACACGAGGACTTCCCAGGAGGTCACCCATCCTAGTACTACTCTCGCCCAAGCACGCTTAACTTCGGAGTTCTGATGGGATCCGGTGCTTTAGTGCTGGTATGATCGCATCCGACATGTTATGCACTCATTTTCCTTTATGCTTGCCCCTCCCGCACCTTGTCTGCTCTATTTTGTACCATGCCCATCCCGCTTTTCCATCCCCACCACCGTTTCCCATCAGAAATAGCCGAGCACGAGTGCCCATAAAAAAATATCGTCGTAACTTCACTATGAATGTCGCCGCCAGACGCAAAAAAAAGGGATGCAACACGAGGACTTCCCAGGAGGTCACCCATCCTAGTACTACTCTCGCCCAAGCACGCTTAACTTCGGAGTTCTGATGGGATCCGGTGCTTTAGTGCTGGTATGATCGCATCCGACATGTTATGCACTCATTTTCCTTTATGCTTGCCCCTCCCGCACCTTGTCTGCTCTATTTTGTACCATGCCCATCCCGCTTTTCCATCCCCACCACCGTTTCCCATCAGAAATAGCCGAGCACGAGTGCCCATAAAAAAATATCGTCGTAACTTCACTATGAATGTCGCCGCCAGACGCAAAAAAAAGGGATGCAACACGAGGACTTCCCAGGAGGTCACCCATCCTAGTACTACTCTCGCCCAAGCACGCTTAACTTCGGAGTTCTGATGGGATCCGGTGCTTTAGTGCTGGTATGATCGCATCCGACATGTTATGCACTCATTTTCCTTTATGCTTGCCCCTCCCGCACCTTGTCTGCTCTATTTTGTACCATGCCCATCCCGCTTTTCCATCCCCACCACCGTTTCCCATCAGAAATAGCCGAGCACGAGTGCCCATAAAAAAATATCGTCGTAACTTCACTATGAATGTCGCCGCCAGACGCAAAAAAAAGGGATGCAACACGAGGACTTCCCAGGAGGTCACCCATCCTAGTACTACTCTCGCCCAAGCACGCTTAACTTCGGAGTTCTGATGGGATCCGGTGCTTTAGTGCTGGTATGATCGCATCCGACATGTTATGCACTCATTTTCCTTTATGCTTGCCCCTCCCGCACCTTGTCTGCTCTATTTTGTACCATGCCCATCCCGCTTTTCCATCCCCACCACCGTTTCCCATCAGAAATAGCCGAGCACGAGTGCCCATAAAAAAATATCGTCGTAACTTCACTATGAATGTCGCCGCCAGACGCAAAAAAAAGGGATGCAACACGAGGACTTCCCAGGAGGTCACCCATCCTAGTACTACTCTCGCCCAAGCACGCTTAACTTCGGAGTTCTGATGGGATCCGGTGCTTTAGTGCTGGTATGATCGCATCCGACATGTTATGCACTCATTTTCCTTTATGCTTGCCCCTCCCGCACCTTGTCTGCTCTATTTTGTACCATGCCCATCCCGCTTTTCCATCCCCACCACCGTTTCCCATCAGAAATAGCCGAGCACGAGTGCCCATAAAAAAATATCGTCGTAACTTCACTATGAATGTCGCCGCCAGACGCAAAAAAAAGGGATGCAACACGAGGACTTCCCAGGAGGTCACCCATCCTAGTACTACTCTCGCCCAAGCACGCTTAACTTCGGAGTTCTGATGGGATCCGGTGCTTTAGTGCTGGTATGATCGCATCCGACATGTTATGCACTCATTTTCCTTTATGCTTGCCCCTCCCGCACCTTGTCTGCTCTATTTTGTACCATGCCCATCCCGCTTTTCCATCCCCACCACCGTTTCCCATCAGAAATAGCCGAGCACGAGTGCCCATAAAAAAATATCGTCGTAACTTCACTATGAATGTCGCCGCCAGACGCAAAAAAAAGGGATGCAACACGAGGACTTCCCAGGAGGTCACCCATCCTAGTACTACTCTCGCCCAAGCACGCTTAACTTCGGAGTTCTGATGGGATCCGGTGCTTTAGTGCTGGTATGATCGCATCCGACATGTTATGCACTCATTTTCCTTTATGCTTGCCCCTCCCGCACCTTGTCTGCTCTATTTTGTACCATGCCCATCCCGCTTTTCCATCCCCACCACCGTTTCCCATCAGAAATAGCCGAGCACGAGTGCCCATAAAAAAATATCGTCGTAACTTCACTATGAATGTCGCCGCCAGACGCAAAAAAAAGGGATGCAACACGAGGACTTCCCAGGAGGTCACCCATCCTAGTACTACTCTCGCCCAAGCACGCTTAACTTCGGAGTTCTGATGGGATCCGGTGCTTTAGTGCTGGTATGATCGCATCCGACATGTTATGCACTCATTTTCCTTTATGCTTGCCCCTCCCGCACCTTGTCTGCTCTATTTTGTACCATGCCCATCCCGCTTTTCCATCCCCACCACCGTTTCCCATCAGAAATAGCCGAGCACGAGTGCCCATAAAAAAATATCGTCGTAACTTCACTATGAATGTCGCCGCCAGACGCAAAAAAAAGGGATGCAACACGAGGACTTCCCAGGAGGTCACCCATCCTAGTACTACTCTCGCCCAAGCACGCTTAACTTCGGAGTTCTGATGGGATCCGGTGCTTTAGTGCTGGTATGATCGCATCCGACATGTTATGCACTCATTTTCCTTTATGCTTGCCCCTCCCGCACCTTGTCTGCTCTATTTTGTACCATGCCCATCCCGCTTTTCCATCCCCACCACCGTTTCCCATCAGAAATAGCCGAGCACGAGTGCCCATAAAAAAATATCGTCGTAACTTCACTATGAATGTCGCCGCCAGACGCAAAAAAAAAGGGATGCAACACGAGGACTTCCCAGGAGGTCACCCATCCTAGTACTACTCTCGCCCAAGCACGCTTAACTTCGGAGTTCTGATGGGATCCGGTGCTTTAGTGCTGGTATGATCGCATCCGACATGTTATGCACTCATTTTCCTTTATGCTTGCCCCTCCCGCACCTTGTCTGCTCTATTTTGTACCATGCCCATCCCGCTTTTCCATCCCCACCACCGTTTCCCATCAGAAATAGCCGAGCACGAGTGCCCATAAAAAAATATCGTCGTAACTTCACTATGAATGTCGCCGCCAGACGCAAAAAAAAGGGATGCAACACGAGGACTTCCCAGGAGGTCACCCATCCTAGTACTACTCTCGCCCAAGCACGCTTAACTTCGGAGTTCTGATGGGATCCGGTGCTTTAGTGCTGGTATGATCGCATCCGACATGTTATGCACTCATTTTCCTTTATGCTTGCCCCTCCCGCACCTTGTCTGCTCTATTTTGTACCATGCCCATCCCGCTTTTCCATCCCCACCACCGTTTCCCATCAGAAATAGCCGAGCACGAGTGCCCATAAAAAAATATCGTCGTAACTTCACTATGAATGTCGCCGCCAGACGCAAAAAAAAGGGATGCAACACGAGGACTTCCCAGGAGGTCACCCATCCTAGTACTACTCTCGCCCAAGCACGCTTAACTTCGGAGTTCTGATGGGATCCGGTGCTTTAGTGCTGGTATGATCGCATCCGACATGTTATGCACTCATTTTCCTTTATGCTTGCCCCTCCCGCACCTTGTCTGCTCTATTTTGTACCATGCCCATCCCGCTTTTCCATCCCCACCACCGTTTCCCATCAGAAATAGCCGAGCACGAGTGCCCATAAAAAAATATCGTCGTAACTTCACTATGAATGTCGCCGCCAGACGCAAAAAAAAGGGATGCAACACGAGGACTTCCCAGGAGGTCACCCATCCTAGTACTACTCTCGCCCAAGCACGCTTAACTTCGGAGTTCTGATGGGATCCGGTGCTTTAGTGCTGGTATGATCGCATCCGACATGTTATGCACTCATTTTCCTTTATGCTTGCCCCTCCCGCACCTTGTCTGCTCTATTTTGTACCATGCCCATCCCGCTTTTCCATCCCCACCACCGTTTCCCATCAGAAATAGCCGAGCACGAGTGCCCATAAAAAAATATCGTCGTAACTTCACTATGAATGTCGCCGCCAGACGCAAAAAAAAGGGATGCAACACGAGGACTTCCCAGGAGGTCACCCATCCTAGTACTACTCTCGCCCAAGCACGCTTAACTTCGGAGTTCTGATGGGATCCGGTGCTTTAGTGCTGGTATGATCGCATCCGACATGTTATGCACTCATTTTCCTTTATGCTTGCCCCTCCCGCACCTTGTCTGCTCTATTTTGTACCATGCCCATCCCGCTTTTCCATCCCCACCACCGTTTCCCATCAGAAATAGCCGAGCACGAGTGCCCATAAAAAAATATCGTCGTAACTTCACTATGAATGTCGCCGCCAGACGCAAAAAAAAGGGATGCAACACGAGGACTTCCCAGGAGGTCACCCATCCTAGTACTACTCTCGCCCAAGCACGCTTAACTTCGGAGTTCTGATGGGATCCGGTGCTTTAGTGCTGGTATGATCGCATCCGACATGTTATGCACTCATTTTCCTTTATGCTTGCCCCTCCCGCACCTTGTCTGCTCTATTTTGTACCATGCCCATCCCGCTTTTCCATCCCCACCACCGTTTCCCATCAGAAATAGCCGAGCACGAGTGCCCATAAAAAAATATCGTCGTAACTTCACTATGAATGTCGCCGCCAGACGCAAAAAAAAGGGATGCAACACGAGGACTTCCCAGGAGGTCACCCATCCTAGTACTACTCTCGCCCAAGCACGCTTAACTTCGGAGTTCTGATGGGATCCGGTGCTTTAGTGCTGGTATGATCGCATCCGACATGTTATGCACTCATTTTCCTTTATGCTTGCCCCTCCCGCACCTTGTCTGCTCTATTTTGTACCATGCCCATCCCGCTTTTCCATCCCCACCACCGTTTCCCATCAGAAATAGCCGAGCACGAGTGCCCATAAAAAAATATCGTCGTAACTTCACTATGAATGTCGCCGCCAGACGCAAAAAAAAGGGATGCAACACGAGGACTTCCCAGGAGGTCACCCATCCTAGTACTACTCTCGCCCAAGCACGCTTAACTTCGGAGTTCTGATGGGATCCGGTGCTTTAGTGCTGGTATGATCGCATCCGACATGTTATGCACTCATTTTCCTTTATGCTTGCCCCTCCCGCACCTTGTCTGCTCTATTTTGTACCATGCCCATCCCGCTTTTCCATCCCCACCACCGTTTCCCATCAGAAATAGCCGAGCACGAGTGCCCATAAAAAAATATCGTCGTAACTTCACTATGAATGTCGCCGCCAGACGCAAAAAAAAGGGATGCAACACGAGGACTTCCCAGGAGGTCACCCATCCTAGTACTACTCTCGCCCAAGCACGCTTAACTTCGGAGTTCTGATGGGATCCGGTGCTTTAGTGCTGGTATGATCGCATCCGACATGTTATGCACTCATTTTCCTTTATGCTTGCCCCTCCCGCACCTTGTCTGCTCTATTTTGTACCATGCCCATCCCGCTTTTCCATCCCCACCACCGTTTCCCATCAGAAATAGCCGAGCACGAGTGCCCATAAAAAAATATCGTCGTAACTTCACTATGAATGTCGCCGCCAGACGCAAAAAAAAGGGATGCAACACGAGGACTTCCCAGGAGGTCACCCATCCTAGTACTACTCTCGCCCAAGCACGCTTAACTTCGGAGTTCTGATGGGATCCGGTGCTTTAGTGCTGGTATGATCGCATCCGACATGTTATGCACTCATTTTCCTTTATGCTTGCCCCTCCCGCACCTTGTCTGCTCTATTTTGTACCATGCCCATCCCGCTTTTCCATCCCCACCACCGTTTCCCATCAGAAATAGCCGAGCACGAGTGCCCATAAAAAAATATCGTCGTAACTTCACTATGAATGTCGCCGCCAGACGCAAAAAAAAGGGATGCAACACGAGGACTTCCCAGGAGGTCACCCATCCTAGTACTACTCTCGCCCAAGCACGCTTAACTTCGGAGTTCTGATGGGATCCGGTGCTTTAGTGCTGGTATGATCGCATCCGACATGTTATGCACTCATTTTCCTTTATGCTTGCCCCTCCCGCACCTTGTCTGCTCTATTTTGTACCATGCCCATCCCGCTTTTCCATCCCCACCACCGTTTCCCATCAGAAATAGCCGAGCACGAGTGCCCATAAAAAAATATCGTCGTAACTTCACTATGAATGTCGCCGCCAGACGCAAAAAAAAGGGATGCAACACGAGGACTTCCCAGGAGGTCACCCATCCTAGTACTACTCTCGCCCAAGCACGCTTAACTTCGGAGTTCTGATGGGATCCGGTGCTTTAGTGCTGGTATGATCGCATCCGACATGTTATGCACTCATTTTCCTTTATGCTTGCCCCTCCCGCACCTTGTCTGCTCTATTTTGTACCATGCCCATCCCGCTTTTCCATCCCCACCACCGTTTCCCATCAGAAATAGCCGAGCACGAGTGCCCATAAAAAAATATCGTCGTAACTTCACTATGAATGTCGCCGCCAGACGCAAAAAAAAGGGATGCAACACGAGGACTTCCCAGGAGGTCACCCATCCTAGTACTACTCTCGCCCAAGCACGCTTAACTTCGGAGTTCTGATGGGATCCGGTGCTTTAGTGCTGGTATGATCGCATCCGACATGTTATGCACTCATTTTCCTTTATGCTTGCCCCTCCCGCACCTTGTCTGCTCTATTTTGTACCATGCCCATCCCGCTTTTCCATCCCCACCACCGTTTCCCATCAGAAATAGCCGAGCACGAGTGCCCATAAAAAAATATCGTCGTAACTTCACTATGAATGTCGCCGCCAGACGCAAAAAAAAGGGATGCAACACGAGGACTTCCCAGGAGGTCACCCATCCTAGTACTACTCTCGCCCAAGCACGCTTAACTTCGGAGTTCTGATGGGATCCGGTGCTTTAGTGCTGGTATGATCGCATCCGACATGTTATGCACTCATTTTCCTTTATGCTTGCCCCTCCCGCACCTTGTCTGCTCTATTTTGTACCATGCCCATCCCGCTTTTCCATCCCCACCACCGTTTCCCATCAGAAATAGCCGAGCACGAGTGCCCATAAAAAAATATCGTCGTAACTTCACTATGAATGTCGCCGCCAGACGCAAAAAAAAATGGGATCCGGTGCTTTAGTGCTGGTATGATCGCATCCGACATGTTATGCACTCATTTTCCTTTATGCTTGCCCCTCCCGCACCTTGTCTGCTCTATTTTGTACCATGCCCATCCCGCTTTTCCATCCCCACCACCGTTTCCCATCAGAAATAGCCGAGCACGAGTGCCCATAAAAAAATATCGTCGTAACTTCACTATGAATGTCGCCGCCAGACGCAAAAAAAAGGGATGCAACACGAGGACTTCCCAGGAGGTCACCCATCCTAGTACTACTCTCGCCCAAGCACGCTTAACTTCGGAGTTCTGATGGGATCCGGTGCTTTAGTGCTGGTATGATCGCATCCGACATGTTATGCACTCATTTTCCTTTATGCTTGCCCCTCCCGCACCTTGTCTGCTCTATTTTGTACCATGCCCATCCCGCTTTTCCATCCCCACCACCGTTTCCCATCAGAAATAGCCGAGCACGAGTGCCCATAAAAAAATATCGTCGTAACTTCACTATGAATGTCGCCGCCAGACGCAAAAAAAAGGGATGCAACACGAGGACTTCCCAGGAGGTCACCCATCCTAGTACTACTCTCGCCCAAGCACGCTTAACTTCGGAGTTCTGATGGGATCCGGTGCTTTAGTGCTGGTATGATCGCATCCGACATGTTATGCACTCATTTTCCTTTATGCTTGCCCCTCCCGCACCTTGTCTGCTCTATTTTGTACCATGCCCATCCCGCTTTTCCATCCCCACCACCGTTTCCCATCAGAAATAGCCGAGCACGAGTGCCCATAAAAAAATATCGTCGTAACTTCACTATGAATGTCGCCGCCAGACGCAAAAAAAAGGGATGCAACACGAGGACTTCCCAGGAGGTCACCCATCCTAGTACTACTCTCGCCCAAGCACGCTTAACTTCGGAGTTCTGATGGGATCCGGTGCTTTAGTGCTGGTATGATCGCATCCGACATGTTATGCACTCATTTTCCTTTATGCTTGCCCCTCCCGCACCTTGTCTGCTCTATTTTGTACCATGCCCATCCCGCTTTTCCATCCCCACCACCGTTTCCCATCAGAAATAGCCGAGCACGAGTGCCCATAAAAAAATATCGTCGTAACTTCACTATGAATGTCGCCGCCAGACGCAAAAAAAAGGGATGCAACACGAGGACTTCCCAGGAGGTCACCCATCCTAGTACTACTCTCGCCCAAGCACGCTTAACTTCGGAGTTCTGATGGGATCCGGTGCTTTAGTGCTGGTATGATCGCATCCGACATGTTATGCACTCATTTTCCTTTATGCTTGCCCCTCCCGCACCTTGTCTGCTCTATTTTGTACCATGCCCATCCCGCTTTTCCATCCCCACCACCGTTTCCCATCAGAAATAGCCGAGCACGAGTGCCCATAAAAAAATATCGTCGTAACTTCACTATGAATGTCGCCGCCAGACGCAAAAAAAAGGGATGCAACACGAGGACTTCCCAGGAGGTCACCCATCCTAGTACTACTCTCGCCCAAGCACGCTTAACTTCGGAGTTCTGATGGGATCCGGTGCTTTAGTGCTGGTATGATCGCATCCGACATGTTATGCACTCATTTTCCTTTATGCTTGCCCCTCCCGCACCTTGTCTGCTCTATTTTGTACCATGCCCATCCCGCTTTTCCATCCCCACCACCGTTTCCCATCAGAAATAGCCGAGCACGAGTGCCCATAAAAAAATATCGTCGTAACTTCACTATGAATGTCGCCGCCAGACGCAAAAAACTTCGGAGTTCTGATGGGATCCGGTGCTTTAGTGCTGGTATGATCGCATCCGACATGTTATGCACTCATTTTCCTTTATGCTTGCCCCTCCCGCACCTTGTCTGCTCTATTTTGTACCATGCCCATCCCGCTTTTCCATCCCCACCACCGTTTCCCATCAGAAATAGCCGAGCACGAGTGCCCATAAAAAAATATCGTCGTAACTTCACTATGAATGTCGCCGCCAGACGCAAAAAAAAGGGATGCAACACGAGGACTTCCCAGGAGGTCACCCATCCTAGTACTACTCTCGCCCAAGCACGCTTAACTTCGGAGTTCTGATGGGATCCGGTGCTTTAGTGCTGGTATGATCGCATCCGACATGTTATGCACTCATTTTCCTTTATGCTTGCCCCTCCCGCACCTTGTCTGCTCTATTTTGTACCATGCCCATCCCGCTTTTCCATCCCCACCACCGTTTCCCATCAGAAATAGCCGAGCACGAGTGCCCATAAAAAAATATCGTCGTAACTTCACTATGAATGTCGCCGCCAGACGCAAAAAAAAGGGATGCAACACGAGGACTTCCCAGGAGGTCACCCATCCTAGTACTACTCTCGCCCAAGCACGCTTAACTTCGGAGTTCTGATGGGATCCGGTGCTTTAGTGCTGGTATGATCGCATCCGACATGTTATGCACTCATTTTCCTTTATGCTTGCCCCTCCCGCACCTTGTCTGCTCTATTTTGTACCATGCCCATCCCGCTTTTCCATCCCCACCACCGTTTCCCATCAGAAATAGCCGAGCACGAGTGCCCATAAAAAAATATCGTCGTAACTTCACTATGAATGTCGCCGCCAGACGCAAAAAAAAGGGATGCAACACGAGGACTTCCCAGGAGGTCACCCATCCTAGTACTACTCTCGCCCAAGCACGCTTAACTTCGGAGTTCTGATGGGATCCGGTGCTTTAGTGCTGGTATGATCGCATCCGACATGTTATGCACTCATTTTCCTTTATGCTTGCCCCTCCCGCACCTTGTCTGCTCTATTTTGTACCATGCCCATCCCGCTTTTCCATCCCCACCACCGTTTCCCATCAGAAATAGCCGAGCACGAGTGCCCATAAAAAAATATCGTCGTAACTTCACTATGAATGTCGCCGCCAGACGCAAAAAAAAGGGATGCAACACGAGGACTTCCCAGGAGGTCACCCATCCTAGTACTACTCTCGCCCAAGCACGCTTAACTTCGGAGTTCTGATGGGATCCGGTGCTTTAGTGCTGGTATGATCGCATCCGACATGTTATGCACTCATTTTCCTTTATGCTTGCCCCTCCCGCACCTTGTCTGCTCTATTTTGTACCATGCCCATCCCGCTTTTCCATCCCCACCACCGTTTCCCATCAGAAATAGCCGAGCACGAGTGCCCATAAAAAAATATCGTCGTAACTTCACTATGAATGTCGCCGCCAGACGCAAAAAAAAGGGATGCAACACGAGGACTTCCCAGGAGGTCACCCATCCTAGTACTACTCTCGCCCAAGCACGCTTAACTTCGGAGTTCTGATGGGATCCGGTGCTTTAGTGCTGGTATGATCGCATCCGACATGTTATGCACTCATTTTCCTTTATGCTTGCCCCTCCCGCACCTTGTCTGCTCTATTTTGTACCATGCCCATCCCGCTTTTCCATCCCCACCACCGTTTCCCATCAGAAATAGCCGAGCACGAGTGCCCATAAAAAAATATCGTCGTAACTTCACTATGAATGTCGCCGCCAGACGCAAAAAAAAGGGATGCAACACGAGGACTTCCCAGGAGGTCACCCATCCTAGTACTACTCTCGCCCAAGCACGCTTAACTTCGGAGTTCTGATGGGATCCGGTGCTTTAGTGCTGGTATGATCGCATCCGACATGTTATGCACTCATTTTCCTTTATGCTTGCCCCTCCCGCACCTTGTCTGCTCTATTTTGTACCATGCCCATCCCGCTTTTCCATCCCCACCACCGTTTCCCATCAGAAATAGCCGAGCACGAGTGCCCATAAAAAAATATCGTCGTAACTTCACTATGAATGTCGCCGCCAGACGCAAAAAAAAGGGATGCAACACGAGGACTTCCCAGGAGGTCACCCATCCTAGTACTACTCTCGCCCAAGCACGCTTAACTTCGGAGTTCTGATGGGATCCGGTGCTTTAGTGCTGGTATGATCGCATCCGACATGTTATGCACTCATTTTCCTTTATGCTTGCCCCTCCCGCACCTTGTCTGCTCTATTTTGTACCATGCCCATCCCGCTTTTCCATCCCCACCACCGTTTCCCATCAGAAATAGCCGAGCACGAGTGCCCATAAAAAAATATCGTCGTAACTTCACTATGAATGTCGCCGCCAGACGCAAAAAAAAGGGATGCAACACGAGGACTTCCCAGGAGGTCACCCATCCTAGTACTACTCTCGCCCAAGCACGCTTAACTTCGGAGTTCTGATGGGATCCGGTGCTTTAGTGCTGGTATGATCGCATCCGACATGTTATGCACTCATTTTCCTTTATGCTTGCCCCTCCCGCACCTTGTCTGCTCTATTTTGTACCATGCCCATCCCGCTTTTCCATCCCCACCACCGTTTCCCATCAGAAATAGCCGAGCACGAGTGCCCATAAAAAAATATCGTCGTAACTTCACTATGAATGTCGCCGCCAGACGCAAAAAAAAGGGATGCAACACGAGGACTTCCCAGGAGGTCACCCATCCTAGTACTACTCTCGCCCAAGCACGCTTAACTTCGGAGTTCTGATGGGATCCGGTGCTTTAGTGCTGGTATGATCGCATCCGACATGTTATGCACTCATTTTCCTTTATGCTTGCCCCTCCCGCACCTTGTCTGCTCTATTTTGTACCATGCCCATCCCGCTTTTCCATCCCCACCACCGTTTCCCATCAGAAATAGCCGAGCACGAGTGCCCATAAAAAAATATCGTCGTAACTTCACTATGAATGTCGCCGCCAGACGCAAAAAAAAGGGATGCAACACGAGGACTTCCCAGGAGGTCACCCATCCTAGTACTACTCTCGCCCAAGCACGCTTAACTTCGGAGTTCTGATGGGATCCGGTGCTTTAGTGCTGGTATGATCGCATCCGACATGTTATGCACTCATTTTCCTTTATGCTTGCCCCTCCCGCACCTTGTCTGCTCTATTTTGTACCATGCCCATCCCGCTTTTCCATCCCCACCACCGTTTCCCATCAGAAATAGCCGAGCACGAGTGCCCATAAAAAAATATCGTCGTAACTTCACTATGAATGTCGCCGCCAGACGCAAAAAAAAGGGATGCAACACGAGGACTTCCCAGGAGGTCACCCATCCTAGTACTACTCTCGCCCAAGCACGCTTAACTTCGGAGTTCTGATGGGATCCGGTGCTTTAGTGCTGGTATGATCGCATCCGACATGTTATGCACTCATTTTCCTTTATGCTTGCCCCTCCCGCACCTTGTCTGCTCTATTTTGTACCATGCCCATCCCGCTTTTCCATCCCCACCACCGTTTCCCATCAGAAATAGCCGAGCACGAGTGCCCATAAAAAAATATCGTCGTAACTTCACTATGAATGTCGCCGCCAGACGCAAAAAAAAGGGATGCAACACGAGGACTTCCCAGGAGGTCACCCATCCTAGTACTACTCTCGCCCAAGCACGCTTAACTTCGGAGTTCTGATGGGATCCGGTGCTTTAGTGCTGGTATGATCGCATCCGACATGTTATGCACTCATTTTCCTTTATGCTTGCCCCTCCCGCACCTTGTCTGCTCTATTTTGTACCATGCCCATCCCGCTTTTCCATCCCCACCACCGTTTCCCATCAGAAATAGCCGAGCACGAGTGCCCATAAAAAAATATCGTCGTAACTTCACTATGAATGTCGCCGCCAGACGCAAAAAAAAGGGATGCAACACGAGGACTTCCCAGGAGGTCACCCATCCTAGTACTACTCTCGCCCAAGCACGCTTAACTTCGGAGTTCTGATGGGATCCGGTGCTTTAGTGCTGGTATGATCGCATCCGACATGTTATGCACTCATTTTCCTTTATGCTTGCCCCTCCCGCACCTTGTCTGCTCTATTTTGTACCATGCCCATCCCGCTTTTCCATCCCCACCACCGTTTCCCATCAGAAATAGCCGAGCACGAGTGCCCATAAAAAAATATCGTCGTAACTTCACTATGAATGTCGCCGCCAGACGCAAAAAAAAGGGATGCAACACGAGGACTTCCCAGGAGGTCACCCATCCTAGTACTACTCTCGCCCAAGCACGCTTAACTTCGGAGTTCTGATGGGATCCGGTGCTTTAGTGCTGGTATGATCGCATCCGACATGTTATGCACTCATTTTCCTTTATGCTTGCCCCTCCCGCACCTTGTCTGCTCTATTTTGTACCATGCCCATCCCGCTTTTCCATCCCCACCACCGTTTCCCATCAGAAATAGCCGAGCACGAGTGCCCATAAAAAAATATCGTCGTAACTTCACTATGAATGTCGCCGCCAGACGCAAAAAAAAGGGATGCAACACGAGGACTTCCCAGGAGGTCACCCATCCTAGTACTACTCTCGCCCAAGCACGCTTAACTTCGGAGTTCTGATGGGATCCGGTGCTTTAGTGCTGGTATGATCGCATCCGACATGTTATGCACTCATTTTCCTTTATGCTTGCCCCTCCCGCACCTTGTCTGCTCTATTTTGTACCATGCCCATCCCGCTTTTCCATCCCCACCACCGTTTCCCATCAGAAATAGCCGAGCACGAGTGCCCATAAAAAAATATCGTCGTAACTTCACTATGAATGTCGCCGCCAGACGCAAAAAAAAGGGATGCAACACGAGGACTTCCCAGGAGGTCACCCATCCTAGTACTACTCTCGCCCAAGCACGCTTAACTTCGGAGTTCTGATGGGATCCGGTGCTTTAGTGCTGGTATGATCGCATCCGACATGTTATGCACTCATTTTCCTTTATGCTTGCCCCTCCCGCACCTTGTCTGCTCTATTTTGTACCATGCCCATCCCGCTTTTCCATCCCCACCACCGTTTCCCATCAGAAATAGCCGAGCACGAGTGCCCATAAAAAAATATCGTCGTAACTTCACTATGAATGTCGCCGCCAGACGCAAAAAAAAGGGATGCAACACGAGGACTTCCCAGGAGGTCACCCATCCTAGTACTACTCTCGCCCAAGCACGCTTAACTTCGGAGTTCTGATGGGATCCGGTGCTTTAGTGCTGGTATGATCGCATCCGACATGTTATGCACTCATTTTCCTTTATGCTTGCCCCTCCCGCACCTTGTCTGCTCTATTTTGTACCATGCCCATCCCGCTTTTCCATCCCCACCACCGTTTCCCATCAGAAATAGCCGAGCACGAGTGCCCATAAAAAAATATCGTCGTAACTTCACTATGAATGTCGCCGCCAGACGCAAAAAAAAGGGATGCAACACGAGGACTTCCCAGGAGGTCACCCATCCTAGTACTACTCTCGCCCAAGCACGCTTAACTTCGGAGTTCTGATGGGATCCGGTGCTTTAGTGCTGGTATGATCGCATCCGACATGTTATGCACTCATTTTCCTTTATGCTTGCCCCTCCCGCACCTTGTCTGCTCTATTTTGTACCATGCCCATCCCGCTTTTCCATCCCCACCACCGTTTCCCATCAGAAATAGCCGAGCACGAGTGCCCATAAAAAAATATCGTCGTAACTTCACTATGAATGTCGCCGCCAGACGCAAAAAAAAAGGGATGCAACACGAGGACTTCCCAGGAGGTCACCCATCCTAGTACTACTCTCGCCCAAGCACGCTTAACTTCGGAGTTCTGATGGGATCCGGTGCTTTAGTGCTGGTATGATCGCATCCGACATGTTATGCACTCATTTTCCTTTATGCTTGCCCCTCCCGCACCTTGTCTGCTCTATTTTGTACCATGCCCATCCCGCTTTTCCATCCCCACCACCGTTTCCCATCAGAAATAGCCGAGCACGAGTGCCCATAAAAAAATATCGTCGTAACTTCACTATGAATGTCGCCGCCAGACGCAAAAAAAAGGGATGCAACACGAGGACTTCCCAGGAGGTCACCCATCCTAGTACTACTCTCGCCCAAGCACGCTTAACTTCGGAGTTCTGATGGGATCCGGTGCTTTAGTGCTGGTATGATCGCATCCGACATGTTATGCACTCATTTTCCTTTATGCTTGCCCCTCCCGCACCTTGTCTGCTCTATTTTGTACCATGCCCATCCCGCTTTTCCATCCCCACCACCGTTTCCCATCAGAAATAGCCGAGCACGAGTGCCCATAAAAAAATATCGTCGTAACTTCACTATGAATGTCGCCGCCAGACGCAAAAAAAAGGGATGCAACACGAGGACTTCCCAGGAGGTCACCCATCCTAGTACTACTCTCGCCCAAGCACGCTTAACTTCGGAGTTCTGATGGGATCCGGTGCTTTAGTGCTGGTATGATCGCATCCGACATGTTATGCACTCATTTTCCTTTATGCTTGCCCCTCCCGCACCTTGTCTGCTCTATTTTGTACCATGCCCATCCCGCTTTTCCATCCCCACCACCGTTTCCCATCAGAAATAGCCGAGCACGAGTGCCCATAAAAAAATATCGTCGTAACTTCACTATGAATGTCGCCGCCAGACGCAAAAAAAAGGGATGCAACACGAGGACTTCCCAGGAGGTCACCCATCCTAGTACTACTCTCGCCCAAGCACGCTTAACTTCGGAGTTCTGATGGGATCCGGTGCTTTAGTGCTGGTATGATCGCATCCGACATGTTATGCACTCATTTTCCTTTATGCTTGCCCCTCCCGCACCTTGTCTGCTCTATTTTGTACCATGCCCATCCCGCTTTTCCATCCCCACCACCGTTTCCCATCAGAAATAGCCGAGCACGAGTGCCCATAAAAAAATATCGTCGTAACTTCACTATGAATGTCGCCGCCAGACGCAAAAAAAAGGGATGCAACACGAGGACTTCCCAGGAGGTCACCCATCCTAGTACTACTCTCGCCCAAGCACGCTTAACTTCGGAGTTCTGATGGGATCCGGTGCTTTAGTGCTGGTATGATCGCATCCGACATGTTATGCACTCATTTTCCTTTATGCTTGCCCCTCCCGCACCTTGTCTGCTCTATTTTGTACCATGCCCATCCCGCTTTTCCATCCCCACCACCGTTTCCCATCAGAAATAGCCGAGCACGAGTGCCCATAAAAAAATATCGTCGTAACTTCACTATGAATGTCGCCGCCAGACGCAAAAAAAAGGGATGCAACACGAGGACTTCCCAGGAGGTCACCCATCCTAGTACTACTCTCGCCCAAGCACGCTTAACTTCGGAGTTCTGATGGGATCCGGTGCTTTAGTGCTGGTATGATCGCATCCGACATGTTATGCACTCATTTTCCTTTATGCTTGCCCCTCCCGCACCTTGTCTGCTCTATTTTGTACCATGCCCATCCCGCTTTTCCATCCCCACCACCGTTTCCCATCAGAAATAGCCGAGCACGAGTGCCCATAAAAAAATATCGTCGTAACTTCACTATGAATGTCGCCGCCAGACGCAAAAAAAAGGGATGCAACACGAGGACTTCCCAGGAGGTCACCCATCCTAGTACTACTCTCGCCCAAGCACGCTTAACTTCGGAGTTCTGATGGGATCCGGTGCTTTAGTGCTGGTATGATCGCATCCGACATGTTATGCACTCATTTTCCTTTATGCTTGCCCCTCCCGCACCTTGTCTGCTCTATTTTGTACCATGCCCATCCCGCTTTTCCATCCCCACCACCGTTTCCCATCAGAAATAGCCGAGCACGAGTGCCCATAAAAAAATATCGTCGTAACTTCACTATGAATGTCGCCGCCAGACGCAAAAAAAAGGGATGCAACACGAGGACTTCCCAGGAGGTCACCCATCCTAGTACTACTCTCGCCCAAGCACGCTTAACTTCGGAGTTCTGATGGGATCCGGTGCTTTAGTGCTGGTATGATCGCATCCGACATGTTATGCACTCATTTTCCTTTATGCTTGCCCCTCCCGCACCTTGTCTGCTCTATTTTGTACCATGCCCATCCCGCTTTTCCATCCCCACCACCGTTTCCCATCAGAAATAGCCGAGCACGAGTGCCCATAAAAAAATATCGTCGTAACTTCACTATGAATGTCGCCGCCAGACGCAAAAAAAAGGGATGCAACACGAGGACTTCCCAGGAGGTCACCCATCCTAGTACTACTCTCGCCCAAGCACGCTTAACTTCGGAGTTCTGATGGGATCCGGTGCTTTAGTGCTGGTATGATCGCATCCGACATGTTATGCACTCATTTTCCTTTATGCTTGCCCCTCCCGCACCTTGTCTGCTCTATTTTGTACCATGCCCATCCCGCTTTTCCATCCCCACCACCGTTTCCCATCAGAAATAGCCGAGCACGAGTGCCCATAAAAAAATATCGTCGTAACTTCACTATGAATGTCGCCGCCAGACGCAAAAAAAAGGGATGCAACACGAGGACTTCCCAGGAGGTCACCCATCCTAGTACTACTCTCGCCCAAGCACGCTTAACTTCGGAGTTCTGATGGGATCCGGTGCTTTAGTGCTGGTATGATCGCATCCGACATGTTATGCACTCATTTTCCTTTATGCTTGCCCCTCCCGCACCTTGTCTGCTCTATTTTGTACCATGCCCATCCCGCTTTTCCATCCCCACCACCGTTTCCCATCAGAAATAGCCGAGCACGAGTGCCCATAAAAAAATATCGTCGTAACTTCACTATGAATGTCGCCGCCAGACGCAAAAAAAAGGGATGCAACACGAGGACTTCCCAGGAGGTCACCCATCCTAGTACTACTCTCGCCCAAGCACGCTTAACTTCGGAGTTCTGATGGGATCCGGTGCTTTAGTGCTGGTATGATCGCATCCGACATGTTATGCACTCATTTTCCTTTATGCTTGCCCCTCCCGCACCTTGTCTGCTCTATTTTGTACCATGCCCATCCCGCTTTTCCATCCCCACCACCGTTTCCCATCAGAAATAGCCGAGCACGAGTGCCCATAAAAAAATATCGTCGTAACTTCACTATGAATGTCGCCGCCAGACGCAAAAAAAAGGGATGCAACACGAGGACTTCCCAGGAGGTCACCCATCCTAGTACTACTCTCGCCCAAGCACGCTTAACTTCGGAGTTCTGATGGGATCCGGTGCTTTAGTGCTGGTATGATCGCATCCGACATGTTATGCACTCATTTTCCTTTATGCTTGCCCCTCCCGCACCTTGTCTGCTCTATTTTGTACCATGCCCATCCCGCTTTTCCATCCCCACCACCGTTTCCCATCAGAAATAGCCGAGCACGAGTGCCCATAAAAAAATATCGTCGTAACTTCACTATGAATGTCGCCGCCAGACGCAAAAAAAAGGGATGCAACACGAGGACTTCCCAGGAGGTCACCCATCCTAGTACTACTCTCGCCCAAGCACGCTTAACTTCGGAGTTCTGATGGGATCCGGTGCTTTAGTGCTGGTATGATCGCATCCGACATGTTATGCACTCATTTTCCTTTATGCTTGCCCCTCCCGCACCTTGTCTGCTCTATTTTGTACCATGCCCATCCCGCTTTTCCATCCCCACCACCGTTTCCCATCAGAAATAGCCGAGCACGAGTGCCCATAAAAAAATATCGTCGTAACTTCACTATGAATGTCGCCGCCAGACGCAAAAAAAAGGGATGCAACACGAGGACTTCCCAGGAGGTCACCCATCCTAGTACTACTCTCGCCCAAGCACGCTTAACTTCGGAGTTCTGATGGGATCCGGTGCTTTAGTGCTGGTATGATCGCATCCGACATGTTATGCACTCATTTTCCTTTATGCTTGCCCCTCCCGCACCTTGTCTGCTCTATTTTGTACCATGCCCATCCCGCTTTTCCATCCCCACCACCGTTTCCCATCAGAAATAGCCGAGCACGAGTGCCCATAAAAAAATATCGTCGTAACTTCACTATGAATGTCGCCGCCAGACGCAAAAAAAAGGGATGCAACACGAGGACTTCCCAGGAGGTCACCCATCCTAGTACTACTCTCGCCCAAGCACGCTTAACTTCGGAGTTCTGATGGGATCCGGTGCTTTAGTGCTGGTATGATCGCATCCGACATGTTATGCACTCATTTTCCTTTATGCTTGCCCCTCCCGCACCTTGTCTGCTCTATTTTGTACCATGCCCATCCCGCTTTTCCATCCCCACCACCGTTTCCCATCAGAAATAGCCGAGCACGAGTGCCCATAAAAAAATATCGTCGTAACTTCACTATGAATGTCGCCGCCAGACGCAAAAAAAAGGGATGCAACACGAGGACTTCCCAGGAGGTCACCCATCCTAGTACTACTCTCGCCCAAGCACGCTTAACTTCGGAGTTCTGATGGGATCCGGTGCTTTAGTGCTGGTATGATCGCATCCGACATGTTATGCACTCATTTTCCTTTATGCTTGCCCCTCCCGCACCTTGTCTGCTCTATTTTGTACCATGCCCATCCCGCTTTTCCATCCCCACCACCGTTTCCCATCAGAAATAGCCGAGCACGAGTGCCCATAAAAAAATATCGTCGTAACTTCACTATGAATGTCGCCGCCAGACGCAAAAAAAAGGGATGCAACACGAGGACTTCCCAGGAGGTCACCCATCCTAGTACTACTCTCGCCCAAGCACGCTTAACTTCGGAGTTCTGATGGGATCCGGTGCTTTAGTGCTGGTATGATCGCATCCGACATGTTATGCACTCATTTTCCTTTATGCTTGCCCCTCCCGCACCTTGTCTGCTCTATTTTGTACCATGCCCATCCCGCTTTTCCATCCCCACCACCGTTTCCCATCAGAAATAGCCGAGCACGAGTGCCCATAAAAAAATATCGTCGTAACTTCACTATGAATGTCGCCGCCAGACGCAAAAAAAAGGGATGCAACACGAGGACTTCCCAGGAGGTCACCCATCCTAGTACTACTCTCGCCCAAGCACGCTTAACTTCGGAGTTCTGATGGGATCCGGTGCTTTAGTGCTGGTATGATCGCATCCGACATGTTATGCACTCATTTTCCTTTATGCTTGCCCCTCCCGCACCTTGTCTGCTCTATTTTGTACCATGCCCATCCCGCTTTTCCATCCCCACCACCGTTTCCCATCAGAAATAGCCGAGCACGAGTGCCCATAAAAAAATATCGTCGTAACTTCACTATGAATGTCGCCGCCAGACGCAAAAAAAAGGGATGCAACACGAGGACTTCCCAGGAGGTCACCCATCCTAGTACTACTCTCGCCCAAGCACGCTTAACTTCGGAGTTCTGATGGGATCCGGTGCTTTAGTGCTGGTATGATCGCATCCGACATGTTATGCACTCATTTTCCTTTATGCTTGCCCCTCCCGCACCTTGTCTGCTCTATTTTGTACCATGCCCATCCCGCTTTTCCATCCCCACCACCGTTTCCCATCAGAAATAGCCGAGCACGAGTGCCCATAAAAAAATATCGTCGTAACTTCACTATGAATGTCGCCGCCAGACGCAAAAAAAAGGGATGCAACACGAGGACTTCCCAGGAGGTCACCCATCCTAGTACTACTCTCGCCCAAGCACGCTTAACTTCGGAGTTCTGATGGGATCCGGTGCTTTAGTGCTGGTATGATCGCATCCGACATGTTATGCACTCATTTTCCTTTATGCTTGCCCCTCCCGCACCTTGTCTGCTCTATTTTGTACCATGCCCATCCCGCTTTTCCATCCCCACCACCGTTTCCCATCAGAAATAGCCGAGCACGAGTGCCCATAAAAAAATATCGTCGTAACTTCACTATGAATGTCGCCGCCAGACGCAAAAAAAAGGGATGCAACACGAGGACTTCCCAGGAGGTCACCCATCCTAGTACTACTCTCGCCCAAGCACGCTTAACTTCGGAGTTCTGATGGGATCCGGTGCTTTAGTGCTGGTATGATCGCATCCGACATGTTATGCACTCATTTTCCTTTATGCTTGCCCCTCCCGCACCTTGTCTGCTCTATTTTGTACCATGCCCATCCCGCTTTTCCATCCCCACCACCGTTTCCCATCAGAAATAGCCGAGCACGAGTGCCCATAAAAAAATATCGTCGTAACTTCACTATGAATGTCGCCGCCAGACGCAAAAAAAAGGGATGCAACACGAGGACTTCCCAGGAGGTCACCCATCCTAGTACTACTCTCGCCCAAGCACGCTTAACTTCGGAGTTCTGATGGGATCCGGTGCTTTAGTGCTGGTATGATCGCATCCGACATGTTATGCACTCATTTTCCTTTATGCTTGCCCCTCCCGCACCTTGTCTGCTCTATTTTGTACCATGCCCATCCCGCTTTTCCATCCCCACCACCGTTTCCCATCAGAAATAGCCGAGCACGAGTGCCCATAAAAAAATATCGTCGTAACTTCACTATGAATGTCGCCGCCAGACGCAAAAAAAAGGGATGCAACACGAGGACTTCCCAGGAGGTCACCCATCCTAGTACTACTCTCGCCCAAGCACGCTTAACTTCGGAGTTCTGATGGGATCCGGTGCTTTAGTGCTGGTATGATCGCATCCGACATGTTATGCACTCATTTTCCTTTATGCTTGCCCCTCCCGCACCTTGTCTGCTCTATTTTGTACCATGCCCATCCCGCTTTTCCATCCCCACCACCGTTTCCCATCAGAAATAGCCGAGCACGAGTGCCCATAAAAAAATATCGTCGTAACTTCACTATGAATGTCGCCGCCAGACGCAAAAAAAAGGGATGCAACACGAGGACTTCCCAGGAGGTCACCCATCCTAGTACTACTCTCGCCCAAGCACGCTTAACTTCGGAGTTCTGATGGGATCCGGTGCTTTAGTGCTGGTATGATCGCATCCGACATGTTATGCACTCATTTTCCTTTATGCTTGCCCCTCCCGCACCTTGTCTGCTCTATTTTGTACCATGCCCATCCCGCTTTTCCATCCCCACCACCGTTTCCCATCAGAAATAGCCGAGCACGAGTGCCCATAAAAAAATATCGTCGTAACTTCACTATGAATGTCGCCGCCAGACGCAAAAAAAAGGGATGCAACACGAGGACTTCCCAGGAGGTCACCCATCCTAGTACTACTCTCGCCCAAGCACGCTTAACTTCGGAGTTCTGATGGGATCCGGTGCTTTAGTGCTGGTATGATCGCATCCGACATGTTATGCACTCATTTTCCTTTATGCTTGCCCCTCCCGCACCTTGTCTGCTCTATTTTGTACCATGCCCATCCCGCGTCTCCAACGTATCGATAATTTCTTATGTTCCATGCTACTTTATTGATGATACCTACATGTTTTATGCACATTATATGTCATATTTATGCATTTTCTGGAACTAACCTATTAACAAGATGCCGAAGAGCCAGTTGCTGTTTTCTGCTGTTTTTGGTTTCAGAAATCCTAGTAAAGAAATATTCTCGGAATTGGACGAAACTTTCGCCCAGGGTCCTATTTTTTCACGAAGCTTCCAGAAGACCGAAGACCTAACGAAGTGGGGCCACGAGGCGGCCAGAGGGAGGCCGGCGCGGCCCAGGCCCTGGCCGCGCCGACCTACCCCCTGGGCCCCTCGTGTGGCCCCCCGCGTTGACCCTCCGCCTACTTAAAGCTTCCGTCGCGAAACCCCCAGTACCGAGAGCCACGATACGGAAAACCTTACAGAGACGCCGCCGCCGCGAATCCCATCTCGGGGGATTCTGGAGATCGCCTCCGGCACCCTGCCGGAGAGGGGATTCATCTCCCGGAGGACTCTACGCCGCCATGGTCGCCTCCGGAGTGATGAGTGAGTAGTTCACCCCTGGACCATGGGTCCATAGCAGTAGCTAGATGGTCGTCTTCTCCTTGTTGTGCTTCATTGTTGGATCTTGTGAGCTGCCTAACATGATCAAGATCATCTATATGTAATTCTATATGTTGTGTTTGTCGGGATCCGATGGATAGAGAGTACTATGATTATGGTGATTATCAATCTATTGTTCATGTGTTGTTTATGATCTTGCATGCTCTCCGTTATTAGTAGAGGCTCTGGCCAAGTTTTTACTCTTAACTCCAAGAGGGAGTATTTATGCTCGATAGTGGGTTCATGCCTCCATTGAATCTGGGACAGTGACAGAAAGTTCTAAGGTTGTGGATGTGCTGTTGCCACTAGGGATAAAACATTGATGCTATGTCTAAGGATGTAGTTGTTGATTACATTACGCACCATACTTAATGCAATTGTCTGTTGCTTTGCAACTTAATACTGGAGGGGGTTCGGATGATAACCTGAAGGTGGACTTTTTAGGCATAGATGCAGTTGGATGGCGGTCTATGTACTTTGTCGTAATGCCCAATTAAATCTCACTATATTTATCATATCATGTATATGCATTGTTATGCCTTTCTCTATTTGTCAATTGCCCGACTGTAATTTGTTCACCCAACATGCTTTTATCTTATGGGAGAGACACCTCTAGTGAACTGTGGACCCCGGTCCTATTCTTTACATAGCATACAATCTACTGCAATTGTGTTTACTATTTTCTTTGCAAACATCTTCCACTCGATACGTTTAATCCTTTGTTACAGCAAGCCGGTGAGATTGACAACCTCACTGTTTCGTTGGGACAAAGTACTTGGGTTGTGTTGTGCAGGTTCCGCGTTGGCGCCGGAATCCCTGGTGTTGCGCCGCATCACATTTCGCGACCATCAACCTTCAACGTGCTTCTTGGCTCCTACTGGTTCGATTAAACCTTGGTTTCATACTGAGGGAAACTTGCTTCTATACGCATCATACCTTCCACTTGGGGTTCCCAACGGACGTGTGCATCTACGCGTATCAAGCTAAATTTCTGGCGCCGTTGCCGGGGAGATCAAGACACGCTGCAAGGGGAGTCTCCACTTCTCAATCTCTTTACTTTGTTTTTGTCTTGCTTTATTTTATTTACTACTTTGTTTGCTGCACTAAAACAAAACACACAAAAATTAGTTGCTAGTTTTACTTTATTTACTGTCTTGCTCTCTATATCAAAAACACAAAAAAATTAGTTACTTATCTTTACTTTATTTGCCTAGTTTACTTTATTGCTGTTATCATGAGTAATCCTGAAGTTGAAGTTCGTTCTTTTAAGCAACAAGGTGGAGAAAGTTTTAAAGATGCTTGGTATAGAATTAGTAATGCTCATCAAAGGTGCATTAAGAAACACTCCACCACTATCCTTCTTAGGAACTTTTATGTTGGTTTATCTAGTTGGAATAGATATGTTCTTGATACTCTTTCGGGAGGTAATTTCCTAGGTACTCCCGCTTTAGAAGCTAGTTGCATCATTGAGAGTCTAGTTGGAATACCACCTGTTAATGAAGTTAAAATTGAAATCTCTCTTGAAGATGTTATGAAAAAATTGGAAACCATAGAGAAAAATTTTCCAAGTATTGAAACTAAATTGGAAATGTTATTGGATAAAACTGATGAACTTGATAAATCCCTAGGAGGAATTGATGAAAGAATTAGTGTCCTAGGAACTTGTGTTATCCATGATAATCAAACCAATAGGATTGATGAACTTGAAAAAGCTATGGGAACCTTGGGTTCAACCTTTTCTTCTCTCAAGTATAATGAGAAAGCTTATGTGGGTAAAGAGCAAAAATTCATGTATGCCTCTAAAGTGCCTAAACAAAAGAATTACTATAGGCCTAAAATTGCTAAAACCCCTAGCACCACCATAGAAAATTTAGATAATGGAGCACCTAAAGTACCCTCTGCAACAAGTTGTGTTTGCATGAAAAATAATAATGTTGATGCTTCTACTCTCGATGTTACTTGATTTGCACTTTCTGCGCCTAGCTGAAAGGCGTTAAAGAAAAGCGCTTATGGGAGACAACCCATGTTTTTACCTACAGCAATTTTTTTGTTTTGTTGAGTCTTGGAAGTTGTTTACTACTGTAGCAACCTCTCCTTATCATGTTTTTGTGCCAAGTAAAGTTTCTATGTCAAAGTTGATGTTATATTTGGGATCGCTGCGCAGAAACAGCATTGCTGTCTGTCACGAATCTGGGCACAATTCTCTGTAGAAAATTCGAAAAAATCTGCCAATTTACGAGCGTGATCCTCAGATATGTACGCAACTTTCATTAGTTTTGAGTTTTTCCATTTGAGCAAGTCTGGTGCCATTTCTAAATTCGTCTTTACGGACTGTTCTGTTTTTGACAGATTCTGCCTTTTATTTCGCATTGCCTCTTTTGCTATGTTGGATTTATTTCTTTGATCCACTAATGTCCAGTAGCATTATGCAATGTCCAGAAGTGAAAATAATGATTGTGTCACCTCTGAATGAGTGAATTATTAATTGTGCACTAACCCTCTAATGAGTTTGCTTGAAGTTTGGTGTGAAGGAAGTTTTCAAGGGTCAAGAGAGGAGAATGATATACTATGATCAAGAGGAGTGAAAGCTCTAAGCTTGGGGATGCCCCCGTGGTTCACCCCTGCATATTTTAAGAAGACTCAAGCGTCTAAGCTTGGGGATGCCCAAGGCATCCCCTTCTTCATCGACAACATCATCAGGTTCCTCCCCTGAAACTATATTTTTATTCAGTCACATCTTGTGTTCTTTACTTGGAGCGTCGGTTTGTTTTTGTTTTTGTTTTTGTTTGAATAAAATGGATCCTAGCATTCACTTTGTGGGAGAGAGACACGCTCCGCTGTTGCATATGGACACATGTGTCCTTAGGCTTTACTCATAATGTTCAAGGCGAAGTTTCTTCTTCGTTAAATTGTTATATGGTTGGAATTGGAAAATGCTACATGTAGTAATTCTAAAATGTCTTGGATAATGTGATACTTGGCAATTGTTGTGCTCATGTTTAAGCTCTTGCATCATATGCTTTGCACCCATTAATGAAGAAATACATAGAGCTTGCTAAAATTTGATTTGCATATTTGGTTTCTCTAAGGTCTAGATAATATCTAGTATTGAGTTTTGAACAACAAGGAAGACAGTGTAGAGTCTTATAATGTTTACAATATGTCTTTTATGTGAGTTTTGCTGCACTTGTTCATCCTTGAGTTTGCTTCAAATAACCTTGCTAGCCTAAACCTTGTATCGAGAGGGAATACTTCTCATGCATCCAAAATCCTTGAGCCAACTACTATGCCATTTGTGTCCACCATACCTACCTACTACATGGTATTTCTCCGCCATTCCAAAGTAAATTGCTTGAGTGCTACCTTTAAAATTCCATCATTCACCTTTGCAATATATAGCTCATGGGACAAAATAGCCTTAAAAACTATCGTAGTATTGAATATGTACTTATGCACTTTATATTTTATTAAGTTGCTTGTTGTGCGATAACCATGTTTCTGGGGAACGCCATCAACTATTGTTGAATATCATGTGAGTTGCTATGCATGTCCGTCTTGTCTGAAGGTCTATCATTTTAGTGGTTGGAGCATGCAAAATTGTTAGAGAAGAACATTGGGCCGCTAACTAAAGCCATGAATCATGGTTGAAGTTTCAGTTTTGGACATATATCCTCAATCTCATATGAGAATAATAATTGTTGCTACATGCTTATGCATTTAAGAGGAGTCCATTATCTGTTGTCCATGTTGTCCCGGTATGGATGTCTAAGTTGAGAATAATCAAAAGCGAGAAATCCAAAATGCGAGCTTTCTCCTTAGACCTTTGTACAGGCGGCATGGAGGTACCCCTTTGTGACACTTGGTTGAAACATGGCATGCGAAGATCCGGTAGTCCAAGTTAAGTAGGACGAGGTGCGGGCACTATTAGTACACTATGCATGAGGCTTGCAACTTGTAAGATATAATTTACATAACTCATATGCTTTATTACTACCGTTGACAAAATTGTTTCATGTTTTCAAAATAAAAGCTCTAGCACAAATACAGCAATCGATGCTTTCCTCTTTGAAGGACCATTCTTTTACTTTTATTGTTGAGTCAGTTTACCTATCTCCTTCCACCTTAAGAAGCAAACACTTGTGTGAACTGTGCATTGATTCCTACATACTTGCATATTGCACTTGTTATATTACTTTATGTTGACAATATCCATGAGATATACATGTTATAAGTTGAAAGCAACCGCTGAAACTTAATCTTCCTATGTGTTGCTTCAACACCTTTACTTTGATTTATTGCTTTATGAGTTAACTCTTATGCAAGACTTATTGATGCTTGTCTTGAAGTACTATTCATGAAAAGTCTTTGCTTTATGATTCACTTGTTTACTCATGTCATTACCTTTGTTTTGATCGCTGCATTCATTACATATGTTTACAAATAGTATGATCAAGATTATGATGGCATGTCACTTCAGAAATTATCTTTGTTATCGTTTTACCTGCTCGGGACGAGCAGAACTAAGCTTGGGGATGCTGATACGTCTCCAACGTATCGATAATTTCTTATGTTCCATGCTACTTTATTGATGATACCTACATGTTTTATGCACATTATATGTCATATTTATGCATTTTCTGGAACTAACCTATTAACAAGATGCCGAAGAGCCAGTTGCTGTTTTCTGCTGTTTTTGGTTTCAGAAATCCTAGTAAAGAAATATTCTCGGAATTGGACGAAACTTTCGCCCAGGGTCCTATTTTTGCACGAAGCTTCCAGAAGACCGAAGACCTAACGAAGTGGGGCCACGAGGCGGCCAGGAGGGAGGCCGGCGCGGCCCAGCCCTGGCCGCGCCGACCTACCCCCTGGGCCCCTCGTGTGGCCCCCGCGTTGACCCTCCGCCTACTTAAAGCTTCCGTCGCGAAACCCCCAGTACCGAGAGCCACGATACGGAAAACCTTACAGAGACGCCGCCGCCGCGAATCCCATCTCGGGGGATTCTGGAGATCGCCTCCGGCACCCTGCCGGAGAGGGGATTCATCTCCCGGAGGACTCTACGCCGCCATGGTCGCCTCCGGAGTGATGAGTGAGTAGTTCACCCCTGGACCATGGGTCCATAGCAGTAGCTAGATGGTCGTCTTCTCCTTGTTGTGCTTCATTGTTGGATCTTGTGAGCTGCCTAACATGATCAAGATCATCTATATGTAATTCTATATGTTGTGTTTGTCGGGATCCGATGGATAGAGAGTACTATGATTATGGTGATTATCAATCTATTGTTCATGTGTTGTTTATGATCTTGCATGCTCTCCGTTATTAGTAGAGGCTCTGGCCAAGTTTTTACTCTTAACTCCAAGAGGGAGTATTTATGCTCGATAGTGGGTTCATGCCTCCATTGAATCTGGGACAGTGACAGAAAGTTCTAAGGTTGTGGATGTGCTGTTGCCACTAGGGATAAAACATTGATGCTATGTCTAAGGATGTAGTTGTTGATTACATTACGCACCATACTTAATGCAATTGTCTGTTGCTTTGCAACTTAATACTGGAGGGGGTTCGGATGATAACCTGAAGGTGGACTTTTTAGGCATAGATGCAGTTGGATGGCGGTCTATGTACTTTGTCGTAATGCCCAATTAAATCTCACTATATTTATCATATCATGTATATGCATTGTTATGCCTTTCTCTATTTGTCAATTGCCCGACTGTAATTTGTTCACCCAACATGCTTTTATCTTATGGGAGAGACACCTCTAGTGAACTGTGGACCCCGGTCCTATTCTTTACATAGCATACAATCTACTGCAATTGTGTTTACTATTTTCTTTGCAAACATCTTCCACTCGATACGTTTAATCCTTTGTTACAGCAAGCCGGTGAGATTGACAACCTCACTGTTTCGTTGGGACAAAGTACTTGGGTTGTGTTGTGCAGGTTCCGCGTTGGCGCCGGAATCCCTGGTGTTGCGCCGCATCACATTTCGCGACCATCAACCTTCAACGTGCTTCTTGGCTCCTACTGGTTCGATTAAACCTTGGTTTCATACTGAGGGAAACTTGCTTCTATACGCATCATACCTTCCACTTGGGGTTCCCAACGGACGTGTGCATCTACGCGTATGCCCATCCCGCTTTTCCATCCCCACCACCGTTTCCCATCAGAAATAGCCGAGCACGAGTGCCCATAAAAAAATATCGTCGTAACTTCACTATGAATGTCGCCGCCAGACGCAAAAAAAAGGGATGCAACACGAGGACTTCCCAGGAGGTCACCCATCCTAGTACTACTCTCGCCCAAGCACGCTTAACTTCGGAGTTCTGATGGGATCCGGTGCTTTAGTGCTGGTATGATCGCATCCGACATGTTATGCACTCATTTTCCTTTATGCTTGCCCCTCCCGCACCTTGTCTGCTCTATTTTGTACCATGCCCATCCCGCTTTTCCATCCCCACCACCGTTTCCCATCAGAAATAGCCGAGCACGAGTGCCCATAAAAAAATATCGTCGTAACTTCACTATGAATGTCGCCGCCAGACGCAAAAAAAAGGGATGCAACACGAGGACTTCCCAGGAGGTCACCCATCCTAGTACTACTCTCGCCCAAGCACGCTTAACTTCGGAGTTCTGATGGGATCCGGTGCTTTAGTGCTGGTATGATCGCATCCGACATGTTATGCACTCATTTTCCTTTATGCTTGCCCCTCCCGCACCTTGTCTGCTCTATTTTGTACCATGCCCATCCCGCTTTTCCATCCCCACCACCGTTTCCCATCAGAAATAGCCGAGCACGAGTGCCCATAAAAAAATATCGTCGTAACTTCACTATGAATGTCGCCGCCAGACGCAAAAAAAAGGGATGCAACACGAGGACTTCCCAGGAGGTCACCCATCCTAGTACTACTCTCGCCCAAGCACGCTTAACTTCGGAGTTCTGATGGGATCCGGTGCTTTAGTGCTGGTATGATCGCATCCGACATGTTATGCACTCATTTTCCTTTATGCTTGCCCCTCCCGCACCTTGTCTGCTCTATTTTGTACCATGCCCATCCCGCTTTTCCATCCCCACCACCGTTTCCCATCAGAAATAGCCGAGCACGAGTGCCCATAAAAAAATATCGTCGTAACTTCACTATGAATGTCGCCGCCAGACGCAAAAAAAAGGGATGCAACACGAGGACTTCCCAGGAGGTCACCCATCCTAGTACTACTCTCGCCCAAGCACGCTTAACTTCGGAGTTCTGATGGGATCCGGTGCTTTAGTGCTGGTATGATCGCATCCGACATGTTATGCACTCATTTTCCTTTATGCTTGCCCCTCCCGCACCTTGTCTGCTCTATTTTGTACCATGCCCATCCCGCTTTTCCATCCCCACCACCGTTTCCCATCAGAAATAGCCGAGCACGAGTGCCCATAAAAAAATATCGTCGTAACTTCACTATGAATGTCGCCGCCAGACGCAAAAAAAAGGGATGCAACACGAGGACTTCCCAGGAGGTCACCCATCCTAGTACTACTCTCGCCCAAGCACGCTTAACTTCGGAGTTCTGATGGGATCCGGTGCTTTAGTGCTGGTATGATCGCATCCGACATGTTATGCACTCATTTTCCTTTATGCTTGCCCCTCCCGCACCTTGTCTGCTCTATTTTGTACCATGCCCATCCCGCTTTTCCATCCCCACCACCGTTTCCCATCAGAAATAGCCGAGCACGAGTGCCCATAAAAAAATATCGTCGTAACTTCACTATGAATGTCGCCGCCAGACGCAAAAAAAAGGGATGCAACACGAGGACTTCCCAGGAGGTCACCCATCCTAGTACTACTCTCGCCCAAGCATACGTCTCCAACGTATCGATAATTTCTTATGTTCCATGCTACTTTATTGATGATACCTACATGTTTTATGCACATTATATGTCGTGTACGTTGCCCTTTCGCCTACTTAAAGCCTCCGTCGCGAAACCCCAGTACCGAGAGCCACGATACGGAAAACCTTCCAGAGACGCCGCCGCCGCGAATCCCATCTCGGGGGATTCAGGAGATCGCCTCCGGCACCCTGCCGGAGAGGGGATTCATCTCCCGGAGGACTCTTCATCGCCATGATCGCCTCCGGAGTGATGAGTGAGTAGTTCACCCCTGGACTATGGGTCCATAGCAGTAGCTAGATGGTCGTCTTCTCCTAATTGTGCTTCATTGTTGGATCTTGTGAGCTGCCTAACATGATCAAGATCATCTATCTGTAATACTATATGTTGTGTTTGTCGGGATCCGATGGATAGAGAATACTATGTTATGGTGATTATCAATCTATTGTTTATGTGTTGTTTATGATCTTGCATGCTCTCCGTTATTAGTAGAGGCTCTGGCCAAGTTTTTACTCTTAACTCCAAGAGGGGGTATTTATGCTCGATAGTGGGTTCATGCCTTCATTGACACCTGGGATCGTGACAGTAGGTTCTAAGGTTGTGATGTGCTGTTGCCACTAGGGATAAAACATTGATTCTATGTCTAAGGATGTAGTTGTCGATTACATTACGCACCATACTTAATGCAATTGTCTGTTGCTTTGCAACTTAATACTGAATGGGGTTCGGATGATAACCTGAAGGTGGACTTTTTAGGCATAGATGCAGTTGGATGGCGGTCTATGTACTTTGTCGTAATGCCCAATTAAATCTCACTATATTTATCATATCATGTATATGCATTGTTATGCCTTTCTCTATTTGTCAATTGCCCGACTGTAATTTGTTCACCCAACATGCTTTTATCTTATGGGAGAGACACCTCTAGTGAACTGTGGACCCCGGTCCTATTCTTTACATAGCATACAATCTACTGCAATTGTGTTTTACTGTTTTCTTGCAAACAATCATCTTCCACTCGATACGCTTAATCCTTTGTTACAGCAAGCCGGTGAGATTGACAACCTCACTGTTTCGTTGGGGCAAAGTACTTTGGTTTTGTTGTGCAGATTCCACGTTGGCGCCGGAATCCCTGTTGTTGCGCCGCATCACATTTCGCCACCATCAACCTTCAACGTGCTTCTTGGCTCCTCCTGGTTCGATTAAACCTTGGTTTCTTTCTGAGGGAAAACTTGCTACTGTGCGCATCATACCTTCCTCTTGGGGTTCCCAACGAACGTGTGAGTTACACGCCATCAAGCTCTTTTTCTGGCGCCGTTGCCGGGGAGATCAAGACACGCTGCAAGGGGAGTCTCCACTTCTCAATCTCTTTACTTTGTTTTTGTCTTGCTTTATTTTATTTACTACTTTGTTTGCTGCACCTAAACAAAACACAAAAAAATTAGTTGCTAGTTTTACTTTATTTACTGTCTTGCTCTCCATATCGAAAACACAAAAAAATTAGTTACTTGTCTTTACTTTATTTGCCTAGTTTACTTTATTGCTGTTATCATGAGTAATCCTGAAGTTGAAGTTCGTTCTTTTAAGCAACAAGGTGGAGAAAGTTTTAAAGATGCTTGGTATAGAATTAGTAATGCTCATCATAGGTGCATTAAGAAACACTCCACCACTATCCTTCTTAGGAACTTTTATGTTGGTTTATCTAGTTGGAATAGGTATGTTCTTGATACTCTTTCGGGAGGCAATTTCCTAGGTACTCCCGCTTTAGAAGCTAGTTGCATCATTGAGAGTCTAGTTGGAATACCACCTGTTAATGAAGTTAAAATTGAAATCTCTCTTGAAGATGTTATGAAAAAATTGGAAACCATAGAGAAAAATTTTCCAAGTGTTGAAACTAAATTGGGAATGTTATTTGACAAAACTTATGAACTTGATAAATCCTTAGGAGGAATTGATGAAAGAATTAGTGTCCTAGGAACTTGTGTTGTCCATGATAATCAAACCAATAGGATTGATGAACTTGAAAAAGCTATGGGAACCTTGGGTTCAACCTTTTCTTCTCTCAAGTATAATGAGAAAGCTTATGTGGGTAAAGAGCAAAAATTCATGTATGCCTCTAAAGTGCCTAAACAAAAGAATTACTATAGGCCTAAAATTGCTAAAACCCCTAGCACCACCATAGAAAATTTAGATAATGGAGCACCTAAAGTACCCTCTGCAACAAGTTGTGTTTGCATGAAAAATAATAATGTTGATGCTTCTACTCTCGATGTTACTTGATTTGCACTTTCTGCGCCTAGCTGAAAGGCGTTAAAGAAAAGCGCTTATGGGAGACAACCCATGTTTTTACTACAGCAATTTTTTGTTTTGTTGAGTCTTGGAAGTTGTTTACTACTGTAGCAACCTCTCCTTATCATGTTTTTGTGCCAAGTAAAGTTTCTATGTCAAAGTTGATGTTATATTTGGGATCGCTGCGCAGAAACAGCATTGCTGTCTGTCACGAATCTGGGCACAGGTCTCTGTAGAAAATTCGAAAAAATCTGCCAATTTACGAGCGTGATCCTCAGATATGTACGCAACTTTCATTAGTTTTGAGTTTTTCCATTTGAGCAAGTCTGGTGCCATCTTAAAATTCGTCTTTACGGACTGTTCTGTTTTTGACAGATTCTGCCTTTTATTTCGCATTGCCTCTTTTGCTATGTTGGATTTATTTCTTTGATCCATTAATGTCCAGTAGCTTTATGCAATGTCCAGAAGTGTAAAGAATGATTGTGCCACCTCTGAACATGTGAATTATTAATTGTGCACTAACCCTCTAATGAGTTTGCTTGAAGTTTGGTGTGAAGGAAGTTTTCAAGGGTCAAGAGAGGAGTATGATATACTATGATCAAGAGGAGTGAAAGCTCTAAGCTTGGGGATGCCCCCGTGGTTCACCCCTGCATATTTTAAGAAGACTCAAGCGTCTAAGCTTGGGGATGCCCAAGGCATCCCCTTCTTCATCGACAACATCATCAGGTTCCTCCCCTGAAACTATATTTTTATTCAATCACATCTTGTGTTCTTTACTTGGAGCGTCGGTTTGTTTTTGTTTTTGTTTTTGTTTGAATAAAATGGATCCTAGCATTCACTTTGTGGGAGAGAGACACGCTCCGCTGTTGCATATGGACAAATATGTCCTTAGGCTTTACTCATAATGTTCAAGGCGAAGTTTCTTCTTCGTTAAATTGTTATATGGTTGGAATTGGAAAATGCTACATGTAGTAATTCTAAAATGTCTTGGATAATGTGATACTTGGCAATTGTTGTGCTCATGTTTAAGCTCTTGCATCATATGCTTTGCACCCATTAATGAAGAAATACATAGAGCTTGCTAAAATTTGATTTGCATATTTGGTCTCTCTAAGGTCTAGATAATATCTAGTATTGAGTTTTGAACAACAAGGAAGACGGTGTAGAGTCTTATAATGTTTACAATATGTCTTTTATGTGAGTTTTGCTGCACCGGTTCATCCTTGAGTTTGCTTCAAATAACCTTGCTAGCCTAAACCTTGTATCGAGAGGGAATACTTCTCATGCATCCAAAATCCTTGAGCCAACCACTATGCCATTTGTGTCCACCATACCTACCTACTACATGGTATTTCTCCGCCATTCCAAAGTAAATTGCTTGAGTGCTACCTTTAAAATTCCATCATTCACCTTTGCAATATATAGCTCATGGGACAAAATAGCCTTAAAAACTATCGTAGTATTGAATATGTACTTATGCACTTTATCTCTTATTAAGTTGCTTGTTGTGCGATAACCATGCTTCTGGGGAACGCCATCAACTATTGTTGAATATCATGTGAGTTGCTATGCATGTCCGTCTTGTCTGAAGGATCTATCACCTTAGTGGTTGGAGCATGCAAAATTGTTAGAGAAGAACATTGGGCCGCTAACTAAAGCCATGAATCATGGTTGAAGTTTCAGTTTTGGACATATATCCTCAATCTCATATGAGAATAATAATTGTTGCTACATGCTTATGCATTTAAGAGGAGTCCATTATCTGTTGTCCATGTTGTCCCGGTATGGATGTCTAAGTTGAGAATAATCAAAAGCGAGAAATCCAAAATGCGAGCATTCTCCTTAGACCTTTGTACAGGCGGCATGGAGGTACCCCTTTGTGACACTTGGTTGAAACATGGCATGCAAAGATCCGGTAGTCCAAGCTAAGTAGGACAAGGTGCGGGCACTATTAGTATACTATGCATGAGGCTTGCAACTTGTAAGATATAATTTACATAACTCATATGCTTTATTACTACCGTTGACAAAATTGTTTCATGTTTTCAAAATAAAAGCTCTAGCACAAATACAGCAATCGATGCTTTCCTCTTTGAAGGACCATTCTTTTACTTTTATTGTTGAGTCAGTTTACCTATCTCCCTCCACCTTAAGAAGCAAACACTTGTGTGAACTGTGCATTGATTCCTACATACTTGCATATTGCACTTGTTATATTACTTTATGTTGACAATATCCATGAGATATACATGTTATAAGTTGAAAGCAACCGCTGAAACTTAATCTTCCTTTGTGTTGCTTCAATACCTTTACTTTGATTTATTGCTTTATGAGTTAACTCTTATGCAAGACTTATTGATGCTTGTCTTGAAGTACTATTCATGAAAAGTCTTTGCTATATGATTCACTTGTTTACTCATGTCATTACCTTTGTTTTGATCGCTGCATTCATTACATATGTTTACAAATAGTATGATCAAGATTATGATGGCATGTCACTTCAGAAATTATCTTTGTTATCGTTTTACCTGCTCGGGACGAGCAGAACTAAGCTTGGGGATGCTGATACGTCTCCAACGTATCGATAATTTCTTATGTTCCATGCTACTTTATTGATGATACCTACATGTTTTATGCACATTATATGTCATATTTATGCATTTTTTGGAACTAACCTATTAACAAGATGCCGAAGAGCCAGTTGTTGTTTTCTGCTGTTTTTGGTTTCAGAAATCCTAGTAAGGAAATATTCTCGGAATTGGACGAAATCAACGCCCAGGGTCCTATTTTTGCACGGAGCTTCCAGAAGACCGAAGAGGGAAGGAAGTGGGGCCACGAGGCGCCGTCACCATAGGGCGGCGCGGCCCAGGCCCTGGCCGCGCCGACCTATGGTGTGGGGCCCTCGTGTGGCCCCCCACGTTGCCCTTTCGCCTACTTAAAGCCTCCGTCGCGAAACCCCAGTACCGAGAACCACGATACGGAAAACCTTCCAGACGCGCCGCCGCGAATCCCATCTCGGGGGATTCAGGAGATCGCCTCCGGCACCCTGCCGGAGAGGGGATTCATCTCCCGGAGGACTCTTCATCGCCATGATCGCCTCCGGAGTGATGAGTGAGTAGTTCACCCCTGGACTATGGGTCCATAGCAGTAGCTAGATGGTCGTCTTCTCCTAATTGTGCTTCATTGTTGGATCTTGTGAGCTGCCTAACATGATCAAGATCATCTATCTGTAATACTATATGTTGTGTTTGTCGGGATCCGATGGATAGAGAATACTATGTTATGGTGATTATCAATCTATTGTTTATGTGTTGTTTATGATCTTGCATGCTCTCCGTTATTAGTAGAGGCTCTGGCCAAGTTTTTACTCTTAACTCCAAGAGGGGGTATTTATGCTCGATAGTGGGTTCATGCCTTCATTGACACCTGGGATCGTGACAGTAGGTTCTAAGGTTGTGATGTGATGTTGCCACTAGGGATAAAACATTGATTCTATGTCTAAGGATGTAGTTGTCGATTACATTACGCACCATACTTAATGCAATTGTCTGTTGCTTTGCAACTTAATACTGAATGGGGTTCGGATGATAACCTGAAGGTGGACTTTTTAGGCATAGATGCAGTTGGATGGCGGTCTATGTACTTTGTCGTAATGCCCGGATTAAATCTCACTATATTTATCATATCATGTATATGCATTGTTATGCCTTTCTCTATTTGTCAATTGCCCGACTGTAATTTGTTCACCCAACATGCTTTTATCTTATGGGAGAGACACCTCTAGTGAACTGTGGACCCCGGTCCTATTCTTTACATAGCATACAATCTACTGCAATTGTGTTTTACTGTTTTCTTGCAAACAATCATCTTCCACTCGATACGCTTAATCCTTTGTTACAGCAAGCCGGTGAGATTGACAACCTCACTGTTTCGTTGGGGCAAAGTACTTTGGTTTTGTTGTGCAGATTCCACGTTGGCGCCGGAATCCCTGTTGTTGCGCCGCATCACATTTCGCCACCATCAACCTTCAACGTGCTTCTTGGCTCCTCCTGGTTCGATTAAACCTTGGTTTCTTTCTGAGGGAAAACTTGCTACTGTGCGCATCATACCTTCCTCTTGGGGTTCCCAACGAACGTGTGAGTTACACGCCATCACCCAAGCACGCTTAACTTTGGAGTTCTGATGGGATCCGGTGCTTTAGTGCTGGTATGATCGCATCCGACATGTTATGCACTCATTTTCCTTTATGCTTGCCCCTCCCGCACCTTGTCTGCTCTATTTTGTACCATGCCCATCCCGCTTTTCCATCCCCACCACCGTTTCCCATCAGAAATAGCCGAGCACGAGTGCCCATAAAAAAATATCGTCGTAACTTCACTATGAATGTCGCCGCCAGACGCAAAAAAAAGGGATGCAACACGAGGACTTCCCAGGAGGTCACCCATCCTAGTACTACTCTCGCCCAAGCACGCTTAACTTCGGAGTTCTGATGGGATCCGGTGCTTTAGTGCTGGTATGATCGCATCCGACATGTTATGCACTCATTTTCCTTTATGCTTGCCCCTCCCGCACCTTGTCTGCTCTATTTTGTACCATGCCCATCCCGCTTTTCCATCCCCACCACCGTTTCCCATCAGAAATAGCCGAGCACGAGTGCCCATAAAAAAATATCGTCGTAACTTCACTATGAATGTCGCCGCCAGACGCAAAAAAAAGGGATGCAACACGAGGACTTCCCAGGAGGTCACCCATCCTAGTACTACTCTCGCCCAAGCACGCTTAACTTCGGAGTTCTGATGGGATCCGGTGCTTTAGTGCTGGTATGATCGCATCCGACATGTTATGCACTCATTTTCCTTTATGCTTGCCCCTCCCGCACCTTGTCTGCTCTATTTTGTACCATGCCCATCCCGCTTTTCCATCCCCACCACCGTTTCCCATCAGAAATAGCCGAGCACGAGTGCCCATAAAAAAATATCGTCGTAACTTCACTATGAATGTCGCCGCCAGACGCAAAAAAAAGGGATGCAACACGAGGACTTCCCAGGAGGTCACCCATCCTAGTACTACTCTCGCCCAAGCACGCTTAACTTCGGAGTTCTGATGGGATCCGGTGCTTTAGTGCTGGTATGATCGCATCCGACATGTTATGCACTCATTTTCCTTTATGCTTGCCCCTCCCGCACCTTGTCTGCTCTATTTTGTACCATGCCCATCCCGCTTTTCCATCCCCACCACCGTTTCCCATCAGAAATAGCCGAGCACGAGTGCCCATAAAAAAATATCGTCGTAACTTCACTATGAATGTCGCCGCCAGACGCAAAAAAAAGGGATGCAACACGAGGACTTCCCAGGAGGTCACCCATCCTAGTACTACTCTCGCCCAAGCACGCTTAACTTCGGAGTTCTGATGGGATCCGGTGCTTTAGTGCTGGTATGATCGCATCCGACATGTTATGCACTCATTTTCCTTTATGCTTGCCCCTCCCGCACCTTGTCTGCTCTATTTTGTACCATGCCCATCCCGCTTTTCCATCCCCACCACCGTTTCCCATCAGAAATAGCCGAGCACGAGTGCCCATAAAAAAATATCGTCGTAACTTCACTATGAATGTCGCCGCCAGACGCAAAAAAAAGGGATGCAACACGAGGACTTCCCAGGAGGTCACCCATCCTAGTACTACTCTCGCCCAAGCACGCTTAACTTCGGAGTTCTGATGGGATCCGGTGCTTTAGTGCTGGTATGATCGCATCCGACATGTTATGCACTCATTTTCCTTTATGCTTGCCCCTCCCGCACCTTGTCTGCTCTATTTTGTACCATGCCCATCCCGCTTTTCCATCCCCACCACCGTTTCCCATCAGAAATAGCCGAGCACGAGTGCCCATAAAAAAATATCGTCGTAACTTCACTATGAATGTCGCCGCCAGACGCAAAAAAAAGGGATGCAACACGAGGACTTCCCAGGAGGTCACCCATCCTAGTACTACTCTCGCCCAAGCACGCTTAACTTCGGAGTTCTGATGGGATCCGGTGCTTTAGTGCTGGTATGATCGCATCCGACATGTTATGCACTCATTTTCCTTTATGCTTGCCCCTCCCGCACCTTGTCTGCTCTATTTTGTACCATGCCCATCCCGCTTTTCCATCCCCACCACCGTTTCCCATCAGAAATAGCCGAGCACGAGTGCCCATAAAAAAATATCGTCGTAACTTCACTATGAATGTCGCCGCCAGACGCAAAAAAAAGGGATGCAACACGAGGACTTCCCAGGAGGTCACCCATCCTAGTACTACTCTCGCCCAAGCACGCTTAACTTCGGAGTTCTGATGGGATCCGGTGCTTTAGTGCTGGTATGATCGCATCCGACATGTTATGCACTCATTTTCCTTTATGCTTGCCCCTCCCGCACCTTGTCTGCTCTATTTTGTACCATGCCCATCCCGCTTTTCCATCCCCACCACCGTTTCCCATCAGAAATAGCCGAGCACGAGTGCCCATAAAAAAATATCGTCGTAACTTCACTATGAATGTCGCCGCCAGACGCAAAAAAAAGGGATGCAACACGAGGACTTCCCAGGAGGTCACCCATCCTAGTACTACTCTCGCCCAAGCACGCTTAACTTCGGAGTTCTGATGGGATCCGGTGCTTTAGTGCTGGTATGATCGCATCCGACATGTTATGCACTCATTTTCCTTTATGCTTGCCCCTCCCGCACCTTGTCTGCTCTATTTTGTACCATGCCCATCCCGCTTTTCCATCCCCACCACCGTTTCCCATCAGAAATAGCCGAGCACGAGTGCCCATAAAAAAATATCGTCGTAACTTCACTATGAATGTCGCCGCCAGACGCAAAAAAAAGGGATGCAACACGAGGACTTCCCAGGAGGTCACCCATCCTAGTACTACTCTCGCCCAAGCACGCTTAACTTCGGAGTTCTGATGGGATCCGGTGCTTTAGTGCTGGTATGATCGCATCCGACATGTTATGCACTCATTTTCCTTTATGCTTGCCCCTCCCGCACCTTGTCTGCTCTATTTTGTACCATGCCCATCCCGCTTTTCCATCCCCACCACCGTTTCCCATCAGAAATAGCCGAGCACGAGTGCCCATAAAAAAATATCGTCGTAACTTCACTATGAATGTCGCCGCCAGACGCAAAAAAAAGGGATGCAACACGAGGACTTCCCAGGAGGTCACCCATCCTAGTACTACTCTCGCCCAAGCACGCTTAACTTCGGAGTTCTGATGGGATCCGGTGCTTTAGTGCTGGTATGATCGCATCCGACATGTTATGCACTCATTTTCCTTTATGCTTGCCCCTCCCGCACCTTGTCTGCTCTATTTTGTACCATGCCCATCCCGCTTTTCCATCCCCACCACCGTTTCCCATCAGAAATAGCCGAGCACGAGTGCCCATAAAAAAATATCGTCGTAACTTCACTATGAATGTCGCCGCCAGACGCAAAAAAAAGGGATGCAACACGAGGACTTCCCAGGAGGTCACCCATCCTAGTACTACTCTCGCCCAAGCACGCTTAACTTCGGAGTTCTGATGGGATCCGGTGCTTTAGTGCTGGTATGATCGCATCCGACATGTTATGCACTCATTTTCCTTTATGCTTGCCCCTCCCGCACCTTGTCTGCTCTATTTTGTACCATGCCCATCCCGCTTTTCCATCCCCACCACCGTTTCCCATCAGAAATAGCCGAGCACGAGTGCCCATAAAAAAATATCGTCGTAACTTCACTATGAATGTCGCCGCCAGACGCAAAAAAAAGGGATGCAACACGAGGACTTCCCAGGAGGTCACCCATCCTAGTACTACTCTCGCCCAAGCACGCTTAACTTCGGAGTTCTGATGGGATCCGGTGCTTTAGTGCTGGTATGATCGCATCCGACATGTTATGCACTCATTTTCCTTTATGCTTGCCCCTCCCGCACCTTGTCTGCTCTATTTTGTACCATGCCCATCCCGCTTTTCCATCCCCACCACCGTTTCCCATCAGAAATAGCCGAGCACGAGTGCCCATAAAAAAATATCGTCGTAACTTCACTATGAATGTCGCCGCCAGACGCAAAAAAAAGGGATGCAACACGAGGACTTCCCAGGAGGTCACCCATCCTAGTACTACTCTCGCCCAAGCACGCTTAACTTCGGAGTTCTGATGGGATCCGGTGCTTTAGTGCTGGTATGATCGCATCCGACATGTTATGCACTCATTTTCCTTTATGCTTGCCCCTCCCGCACCTTGTCTGCTCTATTTTGTACCATGCCCATCCCGCTTTTCCATCCCCACCACCGTTTCCCATCAGAAATAGCCGAGCACGAGTGCCCATAAAAAAATATCGTCGTAACTTCACTATGAATGTCGCCGCCAGACGCAAAAAAAAGGGATGCAACACGAGGACTTCCCAGGAGGTCACCCATCCTAGTACTACTCTCGCCCAAGCACGCTTAACTTCGGAGTTCTGATGGGATCCGGTGCTTTAGTGCTGGTATGATCGCATCCGACATGTTATGCACTCATTTTCCTTTATGCTTGCCCCTCCCGCACCTTGTCTGCTCTATTTTGTACCATGCCCATCCCGCTTTTCCATCCCCACCACCGTTTCCCATCAGAAATAGCCGAGCACGAGTGCCCATAAAAAAATATCGTCGTAACTTCACTATGAATGTCGCCGCCAGACGCAAAAAAAAGGGATGCAACACGAGGACTTCCCAGGAGGTCACCCATCCTAGTACTACTCTCGCCCAAGCACGCTTAACTTCGGAGTTCTGATGGGATCCGGTGCTTTAGTGCTGGTATGATCGCATCCGACATGTTATGCACTCATTTTCCTTTATGCTTGCCCCTCCCGCACCTTGTCTGCTCTATTTTGTACCATGCCCATCCCGCTTTTCCATCCCCACCACCGTTTCCCATCAGAAATAGCCGAGCACGAGTGCCCATAAAAAAATATCGTCGTAACTTCACTATGAATGTCGCCGCCAGACGCAAAAAAAAGGGATGCAACACGAGGACTTCCCAGGAGGTCACCCATCCTAGTACTACTCTCGCCCAAGCACGCTTAACTTCGGAGTTCTGATGGGATCCGGTGCTTTAGTGCTGGTATGATCGCATCCGACATGTTATGCACTCATTTTCCTTTATGCTTGCCCCTCCCGCACCTTGTCTGCTCTATTTTGTACCATGCCCATCCCGCTTTTCCATCCCCACCACCGTTTCCCATCAGAAATAGCCGAGCACGAGTGCCCATAAAAAAATATCGTCGTAACTTCACTATGAATGTCGCCGCCAGACGCAAAAAAAAGGGATGCAACACGAGGACTTCCCAGGAGGTCACCCATCCTAGTACTACTCTCGCCCAAGCACGCTTAACTTCGGAGTTCTGATGGGATCCGGTGCTTTAGTGCTGGTATGATCGCATCCGACATGTTATGCACTCATTTTCCTTTATGCTTGCCCCTCCCGCACCTTGTCTGCTCTATTTTGTACCATGCCCATCCCGCTTTTCCATCCCCACCACCGTTTCCCATCAGAAATAGCCGAGCACGAGTGCCCATAAAAAAATATCGTCGTAACTTCACTATGAATGTCGCCGCCAGACGCAAAAAAAAGGGATGCAACACGAGGACTTCCCAGGAGGTCACCCATCCTAGTACTACTCTCGCCCAAGCACGCTTAACTTCGGAGTTCTGATGGGATCCGGTGCTTTAGTGCTGGTATGATCGCATCCGACATGTTATGCACTCATTTTCCTTTATGCTTGCCCCTCCCGCACCTTGTCTGCTCTATTTTGTACCATGCCCATCCCGCTTTTCCATCCCCACCACCGTTTCCCATCAGAAATAGCCGAGCACGAGTGCCCATAAAAAAATATCGTCGTAACTTCACTATGAATGTCGCCGCCAGACGCAAAAAAAAGGGATGCAACACGAGGACTTCCCAGGAGGTCACCCATCCTAGTACTACTCTCGCCCAAGCACGCTTAACTTCGGAGTTCTGATGGGATCCGGTGCTTTAGTGCTGGTATGATCGCATCCGACATGTTATGCACTCATTTTCCTTTATGCTTGCCCCTCCCGCACCTTGTCTGCTCTATTTTGTACCATGCCCATCCCGCTTTTCCATCCCCACCACCGTTTCCCATCAGAAATAGCCGAGCACGAGTGCCCATAAAAAAATATCGTCGTAACTTCACTATGAATGTCGCCGCCAGACGCAAAAAAAAGGGATGCAACACGAGGACTTCCCAGGAGGTCACCCATCCTAGTACTACTCTCGCCCAAGCACGCTTAACTTCGGAGTTCTGATGGGATCCGGTGCTTTAGTGCTGGTATGATCGCATCCGACATGTTATGCACTCATTTTCCTTTATGCTTGCCCCTCCCGCACCTTGTCTGCTCTATTTTGTACCATGCCCATCCCGCTTTTCCATCCCCACCACCGTTTCCCATCAGAAATAGCCGAGCACGAGTGCCCATAAAAAAATATCGTCGTAACTTCACTATGAATGTCGCCGCCAGACGCAAAAAAAAGGGATGCAACACGAGGACTTCCCAGGAGGTCACCCATCCTAGTACTACTCTCGCCCAAGCACGCTTAACTTCGGAGTTCTGATGGGATCCGGTGCTTTAGTGCTGGTATGATCGCATCCGACATGTTATGCACTCATTTTCCTTTATGCTTGCCCCTCCCGCACCTTGTCTGCTCTATTTTGTACCATGCCCATCCCGCTTTTCCATCCCCACCACCGTTTCCCATCAGAAATAGCCGAGCACGAGTGCCCATAAAAAAATATCGTCGTAACTTCACTATGAATGTCGCCGCCAGACGCAAAAAAAAGGGATGCAACACGAGGACTTCCCAGGAGGTCACCCATCCTAGTACTACTCTCGCCCAAGCACGCTTAACTTCGGAGTTCTGATGGGATCCGGTGCTTTAGTGCTGGTATGATCGCATCCGACATGTTATGCACTCATTTTCCTTTATGCTTGCCCCTCCCGCACCTTGTCTGCTCTATTTTGTACCATGCCCATCCCGCTTTTCCATCCCCACCACCGTTTCCCATCAGAAATAGCCGAGCACGAGTGCCCATAAAAAAATATCGTCGTAACTTCACTATGAATGTCGCCGCCAGACGCAAAAAAAAGGGATGCAACACGAGGACTTCCCAGGAGGTCACCCATCCTAGTACTACTCTCGCCCAAGCACGCTTAACTTCGGAGTTCTGATGGGATCCGGTGCTTTAGTGCTGGTATGATCGCATCCGACATGTTATGCACTCATTTTCCTTTATGCTTGCCCCTCCCGCACCTTGTCTGCTCTATTTTGTACCATGCCCATCCCGCTTTTCCATCCCCACCACCGTTTCCCATCAGAAATAGCCGAGCACGAGTGCCCATAAAAAAATATCGTCGTAACTTCACTATGAATGTCGCCGCCAGACGCAAAAAAAAGGGATGCAACACGAGGACTTCCCAGGAGGTCACCCATCCTAGTACTACTCTCGCCCAAGCACGCTTAACTTCGGAGTTCTGATGGGATCCGGTGCTTTAGTGCTGGTATGATCGCATCCGACATGTTATGCACTCATTTTCCTTTATGCTTGCCCCTCCCGCACCTTGTCTGCTCTATTTTGTACCATGCCCATCCCGCTTTTCCATCCCCACCACCGTTTCCCATCAGAAATAGCCGAGCACGAGTGCCCATAAAAAAATATCGTCGTAACTTCACTATGAATGTCGCCGCCAGACGCAAAAAAAAGGGATGCAACACGAGGACTTCCCAGGAGGTCACCCATCCTAGTACTACTCTCGCCCAAGCACGCTTAACTTCGGAGTTCTGATGGGATCCGGTGCTTTAGTGCTGGTATGATCGCATCCGACATGTTATGCACTCATTTTCCTTTATGCTTGCCCCTCCCGCACCTTGTCTGCTCTATTTTGTACCATGCCCATCCCGCTTTTCCATCCCCACCACCGTTTCCCATCAGAAATAGCCGAGCACGAGTGCCCATAAAAAAATATCGTCGTAACTTCACTATGAATGTCGCCGCCAGACGCAAAAAAAAGGGATGCAACACGAGGACTTCCCAGGAGGTCACCCATCCTAGTACTACTCTCGCCCAAGCACGCTTAACTTCGGAGTTCTGATGGGATCCGGTGCTTTAGTGCTGGTATGATCGCATCCGACATGTTATGCACTCATTTTCCTTTATGCTTGCCCCTCCCGCACCTTGTCTGCTCTATTTTGTACCATGCCCATCCCGCTTTTCCATCCCCACCACCGTTTCCCATCAGAAATAGCCGAGCACGAGTGCCCATAAAAAAATATCGTCGTAACTTCACTATGAATGTCGCCGCCAGACGCAAAAAAAAGGGATGCAACACGAGGACTTCCCAGGAGGTCACCCATCCTAGTACTACTCTCGCCCAAGCACGCTTAACTTCGGAGTTCTGATGGGATCCGGTGCTTTAGTGCTGGTATGATCGCATCCGACATGTTATGCACTCATTTTCCTTTATGCTTGCCCCTCCCGCACCTTGTCTGCTCTATTTTGTACCATGCCCATCCCGCTTTTCCATCCCCACCACCGTTTCCCATCAGAAATAGCCGAGCACGAGTGCCCATAAAAAAATATCGTCGTAACTTCACTATGAATGTCGCCGCCAGACGCAAAAAAAAGGGATGCAACACGAGGACTTCCCAGGAGGTCACCCATCCTAGTACTACTCTCGCCCAAGCACGCTTAACTTCGGAGTTCTGATGGGATCCGGTGCTTTAGTGCTGGTATGATCGCATCCGACATGTTATGCACTCATTTTCCTTTATGCTTGCCCCTCCCGCACCTTGTCTGCTCTATTTTGTACCATGCCCATCCCGCTTTTCCATCCCCACCACCGTTTCCCATCAGAAATAGCCGAGCACGAGTGCCCATAAAAAAATATCGTCGTAACTTCACTATGAATGTCGCCGCCAGACGCAAAAAAAAGGGATGCAACACGAGGACTTCCCAGGAGGTCACCCATCCTAGTACTACTCTCGCCCAAGCACGCTTAACTTCGGAGTTCTGATGGGATCCGGTGCTTTAGTGCTGGTATGATCGCATCCGACATGTTATGCACTCATTTTCCTTTATGCTTGCCCCTCCCGCACCTTGTCTGCTCTATTTTGTACCATGCCCATCCCGCTTTTCCATCCCCACCACCGTTTCCCATCAGAAATAGCCGAGCACGAGTGCCCATAAAAAAATATCGTCGTAACTTCACTATGAATGTCGCCGCCAGACGCAAAAAAAAGGGATGCAACACGAGGACTTCCCAGGAGGTCACCCATCCTAGTACTACTCTCGCCCAAGCACGCTTAACTTCGGAGTTCTGATGGGATCCGGTGCTTTAGTGCTGGTATGATCGCATCCGACATGTTATGCACTCATTTTCCTTTATGCTTGCCCCTCCCGCACCTTGTCTGCTCTATTTTGTACCATGCCCATCCCGCTTTTCCATCCCCACCACCGTTTCCCATCAGAAATAGCCGAGCACGAGTGCCCATAAAAAAATATCGTCGTAACTTCACTATGAATGTCGCCGCCAGACGCAAAAAAAAGGGATGCAACACGAGGACTTCCCAGGAGGTCACCCATCCTAGTACTACTCTCGCCCAAGCACGCTTAACTTCGGAGTTCTGATGGGATCCGGTGCTTTAGTGCTGGTATGATCGCATCCGACATGTTATGCACTCATTTTCCTTTATGCTTGCCCCTCCCGCACCTTGTCTGCTCTATTTTGTACCATGCCCATCCCGCTTTTCCATCCCCACCACCGTTTCCCATCAGAAATAGCCGAGCACGAGTGCCCATAAAAAAATATCGTCGTAACTTCACTATGAATGTCGCCGCCAGACGCAAAAAAAAGGGATGCAACACGAGGACTTCCCAGGAGGTCACCCATCCTAGTACTACTCTCGCCCAAGCACGCTTAACTTCGGAGTTCTGATGGGATCCGGTGCTTTAGTGCTGGTATGATCGCATCCGACATGTTATGCACTCATTTTCCTTTATGCTTGCCCCTCCCGCACCTTGTCTGCTCTATTTTGTACCATGCCCATCCCGCTTTTCCATCCCCACCACCGTTTCCCATCAGAAATAGCCGAGCACGAGTGCCCATAAAAAAATATCGTCGTAACTTCACTATGAATGTCGCCGCCAGACGCAAAAAAAAGGGATGCAACACGAGGACTTCCCAGGAGGTCACCCATCCTAGTACTACTCTCGCCCAAGCACGCTTAACTTCGGAGTTCTGATGGGATCCGGTGCTTTAGTGCTGGTATGATCGCATCCGACATGTTATGCACTCATTTTCCTTTATGCTTGCCCCTCCCGCACCTTGTCTGCTCTATTTTGTACCATGCCCATCCCGCTTTTCCATCCCCACCACCGTTTCCCATCAGAAATAGCCGAGCACGAGTGCCCATAAAAAAATATCGTCGTAACTTCACTATGAATGTCGCCGCCAGACGCAAAAAAAAGGGATGCAACACGAGGACTTCCCAGGAGGTCACCCATCCTAGTACTACTCTCGCCCAAGCACGCTTAACTTCGGAGTTCTGATGGGATCCGGTGCTTTAGTGCTGGTATGATCGCATCCGACATGTTATGCACTCATTTTCCTTTATGCTTGCCCCTCCCGCACCTTGTCTGCTCTATTTTGTACCATGCCCATCCCGCTTTTCCATCCCCACCACCGTTTCCCATCAGAAATAGCCGAGCACGAGTGCCCATAAAAAAATATCGTCGTAACTTCACTATGAATGTCGCCGCCAGACGCAAAAAAAAGGGATGCAACACGAGGACTTCCCAGGAGGTCACCCATCCTAGTACTACTCTCGCCCAAGCACGCTTAACTTCGGAGTTCTGATGGGATCCGGTGCTTTAGTGCTGGTATGATCGCATCCGACATGTTATGCACTCATTTTCCTTTATGCTTGCCCCTCCCGCACCTTGTCTGCTCTATTTTGTACCATGCCCATCCCGCTTTTCCATCCCCACCACCGTTTCCCATCAGAAATAGCCGAGCACGAGTGCCCATAAAAAAATATCGTCGTAACTTCACTATGAATGTCGCCGCCAGACGCAAAAAAAAGGGATGCAACACGAGGACTTCCCAGGAGGTCACCCATCCTAGTACTACTCTCGCCCAAGCACGCTTAACTTCGGAGTTCTGATGGGATCCGGTGCTTTAGTGCTGGTATGATCGCATCCGACATGTTATGCACTCATTTTCCTTTATGCTTGCCCCTCCCGCACCTTGTCTGCTCTATTTTGTACCATGCCCATCCCGCTTTTCCATCCCCACCACCGTTTCCCATCAGAAATAGCCGAGCACGAGTGCCCATAAAAAAATATCGTCGTAACTTCACTATGAATGTCGCCGCCAGACGCAAAAAAAAGGGATGCAACACGAGGACTTCCCAGGAGGTCACCCATCCTAGTACTACTCTCGCCCAAGCACGCTTAACTTCGGAGTTCTGATGGGATCCGGTGCTTTAGTGCTGGTATGATCGCATCCGACATGTTATGCACTCATTTTCCTTTATGCTTGCCCCTCCCGCACCTTGTCTGCTCTATTTTGTACCATGCCCATCCCGCTTTTCCATCCCCACCACCGTTTCCCATCAGAAATAGCCGAGCACGAGTGCCCATAAAAAAATATCGTCGTAACTTCACTATGAATGTCGCCGCCAGACGCAAAAAAAAGGGATGCAACACGAGGACTTCCCAGGAGGTCACCCATCCTAGTACTACTCTCGCCCAAGCACGCTTAACTTCGGAGTTCTGATGGGATCCGGTGCTTTAGTGCTGGTATGATCGCATCCGACATGTTATGCACTCATTTTCCTTTATGCTTGCCCCTCCCGCACCTTGTCTGCTCTATTTTGTACCATGCCCATCCCGCTTTTCCATCCCCACCACCGTTTCCCATCAGAAATAGCCGAGCACGAGTGCCCATAAAAAAATATCGTCGTAACTTCACTATGAATGTCGCCGCCAGACGCAAAAAAAAGGGATGCAACACGAGGACTTCCCAGGAGGTCACCCATCCTAGTACTACTCTCGCCCAAGCACGCTTAACTTCGGAGTTCTGATGGGATCCGGTGCTTTAGTGCTGGTATGATCGCATCCGACATGTTATGCACTCATTTTCCTTTATGCTTGCCCCTCCCGCACCTTGTCTGCTCTATTTTGTACCATGCCCATCCCGCTTTTCCATCCCCACCACCGTTTCCCATCAGAAATAGCCGAGCACGAGTGCCCATAAAAAAATATCGTCGTAACTTCACTATGAATGTCGCCGCCAGACGCAAAAAAAAGGGATGCAACACGAGGACTTCCCAGGAGGTCACCCATCCTAGTACTACTCTCGCCCAAGCACGCTTAACTTCGGAGTTCTGATGGGATCCGGTGCTTTAGTGCTGGTATGATCGCATCCGACATGTTATGCACTCATTTTCCTTTATGCTTGCCCCTCCCGCACCTTGTCTGCTCTATTTTGTACCATGCCCATCCCGCTTTTCCATCCCCACCACCGTTTCCCATCAGAAATAGCCGAGCACGAGTGCCCATAAAAAAATATCGTCGTAACTTCACTATGAATGTCGCCGCCAGACGCAAAAAAAAGGGATGCAACACGAGGACTTCCCAGGAGGTCACCCATCCTAGTACTACTCTCGCCCAAGCACGCTTAACTTCGGAGTTCTGATGGGATCCGGTGCTTTAGTGCTGGTATGATCGCATCCGACATGTTATGCACTCATTTTCCTTTATGCTTGCCCCTCCCGCACCTTGTCTGCTCTATTTTGTACCATGCCCATCCCGCTTTTCCATCCCCACCACCGTTTCCCATCAGAAATAGCCGAGCACGAGTGCCCATAAAAAAATATCGTCGTAACTTCACTATGAATGTCGCCGCCAGACGCAAAAAAAAGGGATGCAACACGAGGACTTCCCAGGAGGTCACCCATCCTAGTACTACTCTCGCCCAAGCACGCTTAACTTCGGAGTTCTGATGGGATCCGGTGCTTTAGTGCTGGTATGATCGCATCCGACATGTTATGCACTCATTTTCCTTTATGCTTGCCCCTCCCGCACCTTGTCTGCTCTATTTTGTACCATGCCCATCCCGCTTTTCCATCCCCACCACCGTTTCCCATCAGAAATAGCCGAGCACGAGTGCCCATAAAAAAATATCGTCGTAACTTCACTATGAATGTCGCCGCCAGACGCAAAAAAAAGGGATGCAACACGAGGACTTCCCAGGAGGTCACCCATCCTAGTACTACTCTCGCCCAAGCACGCTTAACTTCGGAGTTCTGATGGGATCCGGTGCTTTAGTGCTGGTATGATCGCATCCGACATGTTATGCACTCATTTTCCTTTATGCTTGCCCCTCCCGCACCTTGTCTGCTCTATTTTGTACCATGCCCATCCCGCTTTTCCATCCCCACCACCGTTTCCCATCAGAAATAGCCGAGCACGAGTGCCCATAAAAAAATATCGTCGTAACTTCACTATGAATGTCGCCGCCAGACGCAAAAAAAAGGGATGCAACACGAGGACTTCCCAGGAGGTCACCCATCCTAGTACTACTCTCGCCCAAGCACGCTTAACTTCGGAGTTCTGATGGGATCCGGTGCTTTAGTGCTGGTATGATCGCATCCGACATGTTATGCACTCATTTTCCTTTATGCTTGCCCCTCCCGCACCTTGTCTGCTCTATTTTGTACCATGCCCATCCCGCTTTTCCATCCCCACCACCGTTTCCCATCAGAAATAGCCGAGCACGAGTGCCCATAAAAAAATATCGTCGTAACTTCACTATGAATGTCGCCGCCAGACGCAAAAAAAAGGGATGCAACACGAGGACTTCCCAGGAGGTCACCCATCCTAGTACTACTCTCGCCCAAGCACGCTTAACTTCGGAGTTCTGATGGGATCCGGTGCTTTAGTGCTGGTATGATCGCATCCGACATGTTATGCACTCATTTTCCTTTATGCTTGCCCCTCCCGCACCTTGTCTGCTCTATTTTGTACCATGCCCATCCCGCTTTTCCATCCCCACCACCGTTTCCCATCAGAAATAGCCGAGCACGAGTGCCCATAAAAAAATATCGTCGTAACTTCACTATGAATGTCGCCGCCAGACGCAAAAAAAAGGGATGCAACACGAGGACTTCCCAGGAGGTCACCCATCCTAGTACTACTCTCGCCCAAGCACGCTTAACTTCGGAGTTCTGATGGGATCCGGTGCTTTAGTGCTGGTATGATCGCATCCGACATGTTATGCACTCATTTTCCTTTATGCTTGCCCCTCCCGCACCTTGTCTGCTCTATTTTGTACCATGCCCATCCCGCTTTTCCATCCCCACCACCGTTTCCCATCAGAAATAGCCGAGCACGAGTGCCCATAAAAAAATATCGTCGTAACTTCACTATGAATGTCGCCGCCAGACGCAAAAAAAAGGGATGCAACACGAGGACTTCCCAGGAGGTCACCCATCCTAGTACTACTCTCGCCCAAGCACGCTTAACTTCGGAGTTCTGATGGGATCCGGTGCTTTAGTGCTGGTATGATCGCATCCGACATGTTATGCACTCATTTTCCTTTATGCTTGCCCCTCCCGCACCTTGTCTGCTCTATTTTGTACCATGCCCATCCCGCTTTTCCATCCCCACCACCGTTTCCCATCAGAAATAGCCGAGCACGAGTGCCCATAAAAAAATATCGTCGTAACTTCACTATGAATGTCGCCGCCAGACGCAAAAAAAAGGGATGCAACACGAGGACTTCCCAGGAGGTCACCCATCCTAGTACTACTCTCGCCCAAGCACGCTTAACTTCGGAGTTCTGATGGGATCCGGTGCTTTAGTGCTGGTATGATCGCATCCGACATGTTATGCACTCATTTTCCTTTATGCTTGCCCCTCCCGCACCTTGTCTGCTCTATTTTGTACCATGCCCATCCCGCTTTTCCATCCCCACCACCGTTTCCCATCAGAAATAGCCGAGCACGAGTGCCCATAAAAAAATATCGTCGTAACTTCACTATGAATGTCGCCGCCAGACGCAAAAAAAAGGGATGCAACACGAGGACTTCCCAGGAGGTCACCCATCCTAGTACTACTCTCGCCCAAGCACGCTTAACTTCGGAGTTCTGATGGGATCCGGTGCTTTAGTGCTGGTATGATCGCATCCGACATGTTATGCACTCATTTTCCTTTATGCTTGCCCCTCCCGCACCTTGTCTGCTCTATTTTGTACCATGCCCATCCCGCTTTTCCATCCCCACCACCGTTTCCCATCAGAAATAGCCGAGCACGAGTGCCCATAAAAAAATATCGTCGTAACTTCACTATGAATGTCGCCGCCAGACGCAAAAAAAAGGGATGCAACACGAGGACTTCCCAGGAGGTCACCCATCCTAGTACTACTCTCGCCCAAGCACGCTTAACTTCGGAGTTCTGATGGGATCCGGTGCTTTAGTGCTGGTATGATCGCATCCGACATGTTATGCACTCATTTTCCTTTATGCTTGCCCCTCCCGCACCTTGTCTGCTCTATTTTGTACCATGCCCATCCCGCTTTTCCATCCCCACCACCGTTTCCCATCAGAAATAGCCGAGCACGAGTGCCCATAAAAAAATATCGTCGTAACTTCACTATGAATGTCGCCGCCAGACGCAAAAAAAAGGGATGCAACACGAGGACTTCCCAGGAGGTCACCCATCCTAGTACTACTCTCGCCCAAGCACGCTTAACTTCGGAGTTCTGATGGGATCCGGTGCTTTAGTGCTGGTATGATCGCATCCGACATGTTATGCACTCATTTTCCTTTATGCTTGCCCCTCCCGCACCTTGTCTGCTCTATTTTGTACCATGCCCATCCCGCTTTTCCATCCCCACCACCGTTTCCCATCAGAAATAGCCGAGCACGAGTGCCCATAAAAAAATATCGTCGTAACTTCACTATGAATGTCGCCGCCAGACGCAAAAAAAAGGGATGCAACACGAGGACTTCCCAGGAGGTCACCCATCCTAGTACTACTCTCGCCCAAGCACGCTTAACTTCGGAGTTCTGATGGGATCCGGTGCTTTAGTGCTGGTATGATCGCATCCGACATGTTATGCACTCATTTTCCTTTATGCTTGCCCCTCCCGCACCTTGTCTGCTCTATTTTGTACCATGCCCATCCCGCTTTTCCATCCCCACCACCGTTTCCCATCAGAAATAGCCGAGCACGAGTGCCCATAAAAAAATATCGTCGTAACTTCACTATGAATGTCGCCGCCAGACGCAAAAAAAAGGGATGCAACACGAGGACTTCCCAGGAGGTCACCCATCCTAGTACTACTCTCGCCCAAGCACGCTTAACTTCGGAGTTCTGATGGGATCCGGTGCTTTAGTGCTGGTATGATCGCATCCGACATGTTATGCACTCATTTTCCTTTATGCTTGCCCCTCCCGCACCTTGTCTGCTCTATTTTGTACCATGCCCATCCCGCTTTTCCATCCCCACCACCGTTTCCCATCAGAAATAGCCGAGCACGAGTGCCCATAAAAAAATATCGTCGTAACTTCACTATGAATGTCGCCGCCAGACGCAAAAAAAAGGGATGCAACACGAGGACTTCCCAGGAGGTCACCCATCCTAGTACTACTCTCGCCCAAGCACGCTTAACTTCGGAGTTCTGATGGGATCCGGTGCTTTAGTGCTGGTATGATCGCATCCGACATGTTATGCACTCATTTTCCTTTATGCTTGCCCCTCCCGCACCTTGTCTGCTCTATTTTGTACCATGCCCATCCCGCTTTTCCATCCCCACCACCGTTTCCCATCAGAAATAGCCGAGCACGAGTGCCCATAAAAAAATATCGTCGTAACTTCACTATGAATGTCGCCGCCAGACGCAAAAAAAAGGGATGCAACACGAGGACTTCCCAGGAGGTCACCCATCCTAGTACTACTCTCGCCCAAGCACGCTTAACTTCGGAGTTCTGATGGGATCCGGTGCTTTAGTGCTGGTATGATCGCATCCGACATGTTATGCACTCATTTTCCTTTATGCTTGCCCCTCCCGCACCTTGTCTGCTCTATTTTGTACCATGCCCATCCCGCTTTTCCATCCCCACCACCGTTTCCCATCAGAAATAGCCGAGCACGAGTGCCCATAAAAAAATATCGTCGTAACTTCACTATGAATGTCGCCGCCAGACGCAAAAAAAAGGGATGCAACACGAGGACTTCCCAGGAGGTCACCCATCCTAGTACTACTCTCGCCCAAGCACGCTTAACTTCGGAGTTCTGATGGGATCCGGTGCTTTAGTGCTGGTATGATCGCATCCGACATGTTATGCACTCATTTTCCTTTATGCTTGCCCCTCCCGCACCTTGTCTGCTCTATTTTGTACCATGCCCATCCCGCTTTTCCATCCCCACCACCGTTTCCCATCAGAAATAGCCGAGCACGAGTGCCCATAAAAAAATATCGTCGTAACTTCACTATGAATGTCGCCGCCAGACGCAAAAAAAAGGGATGCAACACGAGGACTTCCCAGGAGGTCACCCATCCTAGTACTACTCTCGCCCAAGCACGCTTAACTTCGGAGTTCTGATGGGATCCGGTGCTTTAGTGCTGGTATGATCGCATCCGACATGTTATGCACTCATTTTCCTTTATGCTTGCCCCTCCCGCACCTTGTCTGCTCTATTTTGTACCATGCCCATCCCGCTTTTCCATCCCCACCACCGTTTCCCATCAGAAATAGCCGAGCACGAGTGCCCATAAAAAAATATCGTCGTAACTTCACTATGAATGTCGCCGCCAGACGCAAAAAAAAGGGATGCAACACGAGGACTTCCCAGGAGGTCACCCATCCTAGTACTACTCTCGCCCAAGCACGCTTAACTTCGGAGTTCTGATGGGATCCGGTGCTTTAGTGCTGGTATGATCGCATCCGACATGTTATGCACTCATTTTCCTTTATGCTTGCCCCTCCCGCACCTTGTCTGCTCTATTTTGTACCATGCCCATCCCGCTTTTCCATCCCCACCACCGTTTCCCATCAGAAATAGCCGAGCACGAGTGCCCATAAAAAAATATCGTCGTAACTTCACTATGAATGTCGCCGCCAGACGCAAAAAAAAGGGATGCAACACGAGGACTTCCCAGGAGGTCACCCATCCTAGTACTACTCTCGCCCAAGCACGCTTAACTTCGGAGTTCTGATGGGATCCGGTGCTTTAGTGCTGGTATGATCGCATCCGACATGTTATGCACTCATTTTCCTTTATGCTTGCCCCTCCCGCACCTTGTCTGCTCTATTTTGTACCATGCCCATCCCGCTTTTCCATCCCCACCACCGTTTCCCATCAGAAATAGCCGAGCACGAGTGCCCATAAAAAAATATCGTCGTAACTTCACTATGAATGTCGCCGCCAGACGCAAAAAAAAGGGATGCAACACGAGGACTTCCCAGGAGGTCACCCATCCTAGTACTACTCTCGCCCAAGCACGCTTAACTTCGGAGTTCTGATGGGATCCGGTGCTTTAGTGCTGGTATGATCGCATCCGACATGTTATGCACTCATTTTCCTTTATGCTTGCCCCTCCCGCACCTTGTCTGCTCTATTTTGTACCATGCCCATCCCGCTTTTCCATCCCCACCACCGTTTCCCATCAGAAATAGCCGAGCACGAGTGCCCATAAAAAAATATCGTCGTAACTTCACTATGAATGTCGCCGCCAGACGCAAAAAAAAGGGATGCAACACGAGGACTTCCCAGGAGGTCACCCATCCTAGTACTACTCTCGCCCAAGCACGCTTAACTTCGGAGTTCTGATGGGATCCGGTGCTTTAGTGCTGGTATGATCGCATCCGACATGTTATGCACTCATTTTCCTTTATGCTTGCCCCTCCCGCACCTTGTCTGCTCTATTTTGTACCATGCCCATCCCGCTTTTCCATCCCCACCACCGTTTCCCATCAGAAATAGCCGAGCACGAGTGCCCATAAAAAAATATCGTCGTAACTTCACTATGAATGTCGCCGCCAGACGCAAAAAAAAGGGATGCAACACGAGGACTTCCCAGGAGGTCACCCATCCTAGTACTACTCTCGCCCAAGCACGCTTAACTTCGGAGTTCTGATGGGATCCGGTGCTTTAGTGCTGGTATGATCGCATCCGACATGTTATGCACTCATTTTCCTTTATGCTTGCCCCTCCCGCACCTTGTCTGCTCTATTTTGTACCATGCCCATCCCGCTTTTCCATCCCCACCACCGTTTCCCATCAGAAATAGCCGAGCACGAGTGCCCATAAAAAAATATCGTCGTAACTTCACTATGAATGTCGCCGCCAGACGCAAAAAAAAGGGATGCAACACGAGGACTTCCCAGGAGGTCACCCATCCTAGTACTACTCTCGCCCAAGCACGCTTAACTTCGGAGTTCTGATGGGATCCGGTGCTTTAGTGCTGGTATGATCGCATCCGACATGTTATGCACTCATTTTCCTTTATGCTTGCCCCTCCCGCACCTTGTCTGCTCTATTTTGTACCATGCCCATCCCGCTTTTCCATCCCCACCACCGTTTCCCATCAGAAATAGCCGAGCACGAGTGCCCATAAAAAAATATCGTCGTAACTTCACTATGAATGTCGCCGCCAGACGCAAAAAAAAGGGATGCAACACGAGGACTTCCCAGGAGGTCACCCATCCTAGTACTACTCTCGCCCAAGCACGCTTAACTTCGGAGTTCTGATGGGATCCGGTGCTTTAGTGCTGGTATGATCGCATCCGACATGTTATGCACTCATTTTCCTTTATGCTTGCCCCTCCCGCACCTTGTCTGCTCTATTTTGTACCATGCCCATCCCGCTTTTCCATCCCCACCACCGTTTCCCATCAGAAATAGCCGAGCACGAGTGCCCATAAAAAAATATCGTCGTAACTTCACTATGAATGTCGCCGCCAGACGCAAAAAAAAGGGATGCAACACGAGGACTTCCCAGGAGGTCACCCATCCTAGTACTACTCTCGCCCAAGCACGCTTAACTTCGGAGTTCTGATGGGATCCGGTGCTTTAGTGCTGGTATGATCGCATCCGACATGTTATGCACTCATTTTCCTTTATGCTTGCCCCTCCCGCACCTTGTCTGCTCTATTTTGTACCATGCCCATCCCGCTTTTCCATCCCCACCACCGTTTCCCATCAGAAATAGCCGAGCACGAGTGCCCATAAAAAAATATCGTCGTAACTTCACTATGAATGTCGCTGATACGTCTCCAACGTATCGATAATTTCTTATGTTCCATGCTACTTTATTGATGATACCTACATGTTTTATGCACATTATATGTCGTATTTACGCATTTTCTGGAACTAACCTATTAACAACGAAGAGCCGTTCTTTGTTTTCTGTTTTTGGTTTCAGAAATCCTAGTATGAAATATTCTCGGAATTGGACGAAATCAACGCCCAGGGTCCTATTTTGCCACGAAGCTTCCAGAAGACCGAAGAGGAGTCGAATTGGGACCAGGCCCTGGCCGCGCCGACCTGTGGTGTGGGGCCCTCGTGTGGCCCCCACGTTGCCCTTCCGCCTACTTAAAGCCTTCGTCGCGAAAACCCCAGTACCGAGAGCCACGATACGGAAAACCTTCCAGAGACGCCGCCGCCGCGAATCCCATCTCGGGGGATTCAGGAGATCGCCTCCGGCACCCTGCCGGAGAGGGGATTCATCTCCCGGAGGACTCTACACCGCCATGGTCGCCTCCGGAGTGATGAGTGAGTAGTTCACCCCTGGACTATGGGTCCATAGCAGTAGCTAGATGGTCGTCTTCTCCTAATTGTGCTTCATTGTTGGATCTTGTGAGCTGCCTAACATGATCAAGATCATCTATCTGTAATACTATATGTTGTGTTTGTCGGGATCCGATGGATAGAGAATACTATGTTATGGTGATTATCAATCTATTGTTTATGTGTTGTTTATGATCTTGCATGCTCTCCGTTATTAGTAGAGGCTCTGGCCAAGTTTTTGCTCTTAACTCCAAGAGGGAGTATTTATGCTCGATAGTGGGTTCATGCCTTCATTGACACCTGGGATCGTGACAGTAGGTTCTAAGGTTGTGTTGTGCTGTTGCCACTAGGGATAAAACATTGATGCTATGTCTAAGGATGTAGTTGTTGATTACATTACGCACCATACTTAATGCAATTGTCTGTTGCTTTGCAACTTAATACTGAAAGGGTTCGGATGATAACCTGAAGGTGGACTTTTTAGGCATAGATGCAGTTGGATGGCGGTCTATGTACTTTGTCGTAATGCCCTGATTAAATCTCACTATATTTATCATATCATGTATATGCATTGTTATGCCCTTCTCTATTTGTCAATTGCCCGACTGTAATTTGTTCACCCAACATGCTTTTATCTTATGGGAGAGACACCTCTAGTGAACTGTGGACCCCGGTCCTATTCTTTACATCGCATACAATCTACTGCAATACTTGTTTTACTGTTTTCTTGCAAACAATCATCTTCCACACAATACGGTTAATCCTTTGTTACAGCAAGCCGGTGAGATTGACAACCTCACTGTTTCGTTGGGGCAAAGTACTTTGGTTGTGTTGTGCAGGTTCCACGTTGGCGCCGGAATCCCTGGTGTTGCGCCGCATCACATTTCGCCACCATCAACCTTCAACGTGCTTCTTGACTCCTACTGGTCCGATTAAACCTTGGTTTCTTACTGAGGGAAACTTGCCACTGTGCGCATCATACCTTCCTCTTGGGGTTCCCAACGGACGTGTACATCTACGCGCATCAAGCAAATTTCTGGCGCCGTTGCCGGGGAGATCAAGACACGCTGCAAGGGGAGTCTCCACTTCTCAATCTCTTTACTTTGTTTTTGTCTTGCTTTATTTTATTTACTACTTTGTTTGCTGCACCTAAACAAAACACAAAAAAATTAGTTGCTAGTTTTACTTTATTTACTGTCTTGCTCTCTATATCAAAAACACAAAAAAATTAGTTACTTGCATTTACTTTATCTAGTTTGTTTTATTTACCGTTGCTAAAATGAATACCCCTGAAAATACTAAGTTGTGTGACTTCACAAACGCAAATAATAATGATTTCCTATGCACACCTATTGCTCCACCTGCTACTACAGCAGAATTCTTTGAAATTAAACCTGCTTTACTGAACCTGGTTATGAGAGATCAATTTTCTGGTGTTAGTTCTGATGATGCTGCTGCCCATCTTAATAATTTTGTTGAACTATGTGAAATGCAAAAGTATAAGGATGTAGATGGTGATATTATTAAATTGAAAGTGTTTCCTTTCTCATTAAGAGGAAGAGCTAAAGATTGGTTGCTATCTTTGCCTAAGAATAGTATTGATTCATGGACTAAATGTAAGGATGCTTTTATTGGTAGATATTATCCTCCCGCTAAAATTATATCTTTGAGAAGTAGCATAATGAATTTTAAGCAATTAGATACTGAACATGTTGCTCAAGCATGGGAGAGAATGAAAACTTTGGTAAAGAATTGCCCAACCCATGGACTGACTACTTGGATGATCATCCAAACCTTCTATGCAGGACTAAATTTTTCTTCGCGGAATTTATTGGATTCAGCTGCTGGAGGTACCTTTATGTCCATCACTTTGGGGGCGGCTACAAAACTTCTTGATGATATGATGATAAATTACTCTGAATGGCACACGGAAAGAGCTCCACAAGGTAAGAAGGTAAATTCTGTTGAAGAAACCTCTTCCTTGAGTGATAAGATTGATGTGATTATGTCTATGCTTGTGAATGGTAGATCTAATGTTGATCCAAATAATGTTCCTTTAGCTTCATTGGTTGCTCAAGAAGAAAATGTTGATGTGAATTTCATTAAAAATAATAATTTCAACAACAATGCTTATAGGAACAACTCTGGTAATAACTATAGGCCATATCCTTCTGCTAATGGTAATGGTTATGGTAATTCTTATGGGAATTCTTACAACAATAATAGGAGTGTACCCTCTGGTCTTGAAGCTATGCTTAAAGAATTTATTAGTACACAAACTGCTTTTAACAAATCTGTTGAGGAAAAGCTTGATAAAATTGATATTATTGCTTCTAGAGTTGATAGACTTGCCTCTGACGTTAATCTTTTAAAATTGAAAGTTATGCCTAATAATGATATTGATAATAAGATTACTACTACAGCAAATGCCATCCAAGTTAGAATTAATGAGAATATAAGATTAATGGCTGAATTGCGTGCTAGGTGGGATAGAGAAGAAAATGAAAAACTAGCTAAAGAGAATAATGTAGCTAAAGTTTGGACTATTACCACCATTAGTAATGATAATGATTCACATGTTGCTGCACCTCCTACTATCAATGGTAAAATAATTGGTGTTGGCAATGTTTCTACTCCTAGTGCAAAGCGTACAAAACTGCCTGAAATTGCTAAAACTGCTGAAACTGCTTGTGATAAAACTGCTGAAATTTTTTCCAACCTTGGGAACAATGATCCCATTGCTGTAGCTCATAATGATTTAGATTTTGATGATTGCCACATCTCTGAAGTTATAAAGTTCTTACAAAAACTTGCTAAAAGTCCTAATGCTAGTGCTATAAATTTAGCCTTTACAAAACATATTACAAATGCTCTCATAAAAGCTAGAGAAGAGAAACTAAAACTTGAAACTTCTATTCCTAGAAAGTTAGAAGATGGTTGGGAGCCCATCATTAAAATGAAATTCAATGACTTTGAATGTAATGCTTTATGTGATCTTGGTGCAAGTATTTCTGTTATGCCTAAAAAGATTTATGATATGCTTGACTTGCCACCATTGAAGAATTGTTATTTGGATGTTAATCTTGCCGATAATGTTAAAAAGAAACCTTTGGGGAGGATTGATAATGTGCACATTACGGTTAACAATAACCTTGTCCCCGTTGATTTTGTTGTCTTGGATATCGAATGCAATGCATCTTGTCCTATTGTGTTGGGAAGACCTTTTCTTCGAACCGTTGGTGCTGTTATTGATATGAGGGAAGGTAATATTAAATATCAATTTCCTCTCAAGAAAGGTATGGAACACTTCCCTAGAAAGAGAATGAAGTTGCCTTTTGATTCTATTATTAGAACAAGCTATGATGTTGATGCTTCTACTCTTGATGTTACTTGATTTGCACTTTCTGCGCCTAGCTGAAAGGCGTTAAAGAAAAGCGCTTATGGGAGACAACCCATGTTTTTACTACAGTACTTTGTTTTATATTTGAGTCTTGGAAGTTGTTTACTACTGTAGCAACCTCTCCTTATCATGTTTTTGTGCCAAGTAAAGTTTCTATGTTAAAGTTGATGTTATATTTGGGATCGCTGCGCAGAAACAGCATTGCTGTCTGTCACGAATCTGGGCACAAGTCTCTGTAGAAAATTCGAAAAAATCTGCCAATTTACGAGCGTGATCCTCAGATATGTACGCAACTTTCATTAGTTTTGAGTTTTTCCATTTGAGCAAGTCTGGTGCCATTTTAAAATTCGTCTTTACGGACTGTTCTGTTTTTGACAGATTCTGCCTTTTATTTCGCATTGCCTCTTTTGCTATGTTGGATGAATTTCTTTGATCCATTAATGTCCAGTAGCTTTATGCAATGTCCAGAAGTGTAAAGAATGTTTGTGTCACCTCTGAATGTGTGAATTATTAATTGTGCACTAACCCTCTAATGAGTTTGCTTGAAGTTTGGTGTGAAGGAAGTTTTCAAGGGTCAAGAGAGGAGTATGATATACTATGATCAAGAGGAGTGAAAGCTCTAAGCTTGGGGATGCCCCCGTGGTTCATCCCTGCATATTTTAAGAAGACTCAAGCGTCTAAGCTTGGGGATGCCCAAGGCATCCCCTTCTTCATCGACAACATCATCAGGTTCCTCCCCTGAAACTATATTTTTATTCAGTCACATCTTGTGTTCTTTACTTGGAGCGTCGGTTTGTTTTTGTTTTTGTTTTTGTTTGAATAAAATGGATCCTAGCATTCACTTTGTGGGAGAGAGACACGCTCCGCTGTTGCATATGGACAAATATGTCCTTAGGCTTTACTCATAATGTTCATGGCGAAGTTTCTTCTTCGTTAAATTGTTATATGGTTGGAATTGGAAAATGCTACATGTAGTAATTCTAAAATGTCTTGGATAATTTGATACTTGGCAATTGTTGTGCTCATGTTTAAGCTCTTGCATCATATACTTTGCACCCATTAATGAAGAAATACATAGAGCTTGCTAAAATTTGATTTGCATATTTGGTCTCTCTAAGGTCTAGATAATATCTAGTATTGAGTTTTGAACAACAAGGAAGACGGTGTAGAGTCTTATAATGTTTACAATATGTCTTTTATGTGAGTTTTGCTGCACCGGTTCATCCTTGAGTTTGCTTCAAATAACCTTGCTAGCCTAAACCTTGTATCGAGAGGGAATACTTCTCATGCATCCAAAATCCTTGAGCCAACTACTATGCCATTTGTGTCCACCATACCTACCTACTACATGGTATTTCTCCGCCATTCCAAAGTAAATTGCTTGAGTGCTACCTTTAAAATTCCATCATTTACCTTTGCAATATATAGCTCATGGGACAAAATAGCCTTAAAAACTATCGTAGTATTGAATATGTACTTATGCACTTTATCTCTTATTAAGTTGCTTGTTGTGCGATAACCATGCTTCTGGGGACGCCATCAATTACTCTTTATTGAATATCATGTGAGTTGCTATGCATGTCCGTCTTGTCTGAAGTAAGAGGGATCTACCACCTTAATGGTTGGAGCATGCATATTGTTAGAGAAGAACATTGGGCCGCTAACTAAAGCCATGAATCATGGTTGAAGTTTCAGTTTTGGACATATATCCTCAATCTCATATGAGAATAATAATTGTTGCTACATGCTTATGCATTAAAGAGGAGTCCATTATCTGTTGTCCATGTTGTCCCGGTATGGATGTCTAAGTTGAGAATAATCAAAAGCGAGAAATCCAAAATGCGAGCTTTCTCCTTAGACCTTTGTACAGGCGGCATGGAGGTACCCCTTTGTGACACTTGGTTGAAACATGGCATTGCGAAGATCCGGTAGTCCAAGCTAAGTAGGACAAGGTGCGGGCACTATTAGTACACTATGCATGAGGCTTGCAACTTGTAAGATATAATTTACATAACTCATATGCTTTATTACTACCGTTGACAAAATTGTTTCATGTTTTCAAAATAAAAGCTCTAGCACAAATACAGCAATCGATGCTTTCCTCTTTGAAGGACCATTCTTTTACTTTTATTGTTGAGTCAGTTCACCTATCTCTCTCCACCTCAAGAAGCAAACACTTGTGTGAACTATGCATTGATTCCTACATACTTGCATATTGCACTTGTTATATTACTTTATGTTGACAATATCCATGAGATATACATGTTATAAGTTGAAAGCAACCGCTGAAACTTAATCTTCCTTTGTGTTGCTTCAATACCTTTACTTTGATTTATTGCTTTATGAGTTAACTCTTATGCAAGACTTATTGATGCTTGTCTTGAAGTACTATTCATGAAAAGTCTTTGCTTTATGATTCAGTTGTTTACTCATGTCATTACCATTGTTTTGATCGCTGCATTCATTACATATGTTTACAAATAGTATGATCAAGATTATGATGGCATGTCACTTCAGAAATTATCTTTGTTATCGTTTTACCTGCTCGGGACGAGCAGAACTAAGCTTGGGGATGCTGATACGTCTCCAACGTATCGATAATTTCTTATGTTCCATGCTACTTTATTGATGATACCTACATGTTTTATGCACATTATATGTCGTATTTACGCATTTTCTGGAACTAACCTATTAACAAGATGCCGAAGAGCCAGTTGTTGTTTTCTGCTGTTTTTGGTTTCAGAAATCCTAGTAACGAAATATTCTCGGAATTGGACGAAATCAACGCCCAGGGTCCTATTTTGCCGAAGCTTCCGAAGACCGAAGATGAGTCGAAGTGGGGCCACGAGGCGCCACCATGGCGGCGCGGCCCAGCCGCGCCGACCTGTGGTGTGGGGCCCTCGTGTGGCCCCCACGTTGCCCTTCCGCCTACTTAAAGCCTCTGTCGCGAAACCCCCAGTACCGAGAGCCACGATACGGAAAACCTTCCAGAGACGCCGCCGCCGCGAATCCCATCTCGGGGGATTCAGGAGATCGCCTCCGGCACCCTGCCGGAGAGGGGATTCATCTCCCGGAGGACTCTACACCGCCATGGTCGCCTCCGGAGTGATGAGTGAGTAGTTCACCCCTGGACTATGGGTCCATAGCAGTAGCTAGATGGTCGTCTTCTCCTAATTGTGCTTCATTGTTGGATCTTGTGAGCTGCCTAACATGATCAAGATCATCTATCTGTAATACTATATGTTGTGTTTGTCGGGATCCGATGGATAGAGAATACTATGTTATGGTGATTATCAATCTATTGTTTATGTGTTGTTTATGATCTTGCATGCTCTCCGTTATTAGTAGAGGCTCTGGCCAAGTTTTTGCTCTTAACTCCAAGAGGGAGTATTTATGCTCGATAGTGGGTTCATGCCTTCATTGACACCTGGGATCGTGACAGTAGGTTCTAAGGTTGTGTTGTGCTGTTGCCACTAGGGATAAAACATTGATGCTATGTCTAAGGATGTAGTTGTTGATTACATTACGCACCATACTTAATGCAATTGTCTGTTGCTTTGCAACTTAATACTGAAAGGGGTTCGGATGATAACCTGAAGGTGGACTTTTTAGGCATAGATGCAGTTGGATGGCGGTCTATGTACTTTGTCGTAATGCCCTGATTAAATCTCACTATATTTATCATATCATGTATATGCATTGTTATGCCCTTCTCTATTTGTCAATTGCCCGACTGTAATTTGTTCACCCAACATGCTTTTATCTTATGGGAGAGACACCTCTAGTGAACTGTGGACCCCGGTCCTATTCTTTACATCGCATACAATCTACTGCAATACTTGTTTTACTGTTTTCTTGCAAACAATCATCTTCCACACAATACGGTTAATCCTTTGTTACAGCAAGCCGGTGAGATTGACAACCTCACTGTTTCGTTGGGGCAAAGTACTTTGGTTGTGTTGTGCAGGTTCCACGTTGGCGCCGGAATCCCTGGTGTTGCGCCGCATCACATTTCGCCACCATCAACCTTCAACGTGCTTCTTGACTCCTACTTTTCCATTAAACCTTGGTTTCCCATCAGAAATAGCCAGCACGTGCCCATAATATCGTCGTAACTTCACTATGAATGTCGCCGCCAGACGCAAAAAAAAGGGATGCAACACGAGGACTTCCCAGGAGGTCACCCATCCTAGTACTACTCTCGCCCAAGCACGCTTAACTTCGGAGTTCTGATGGGATCCGGTGCTTTAGTGCTGGTATGATCGCATCCGACATGTTATGCACTCATTTTCCTTTATGCTTGCCCCTCCCGCACCTTGTCTGCTCTATTTTGTACCATGCCCATCCCGCTTTTCCATCCCCACCACCGTTTCCCATCAGAAATAGCCGAGCACGAGTGCCCATAAAAAAATATCGTCGTAACTTCACTATGAATGTCGCCGCCAGACGCAAAAAAAAGGGATGCAACACGAGGACTTCCCAGGAGGTCACCCATCCTAGTACTACTCTCGCCCAAGCACGCTTAACTTCGGAGTTCTGATGGGATCCGGTGCTTTAGTGCTGGTATGATCGCATCCGACATGTTATGCACTCATTTTCCTTTATGCTTGCCCCTCCCGCACCTTGTCTGCTCTATTTTGTACCATGCCCATCCCGCTTTTCCATCCCCACCACCGTTTCCCATCAGAAATAGCCGAGCACGAGTGCCCATAAAAAAATATCGTCGTAACTTCACTATGAATGTCGCCGCCAGACGCAAAAAAAAGGGATGCAACACGAGGACTTCCCAGGAGGTCACCCATCCTAGTACTACTCTCGCCCAAGCACGCTTAACTTCGGAGTTCTGATGGGATCCGGTGCTTTAGTGCTGGTATGATCGCATCCGACATGTTATGCACTCATTTTCCTTTATGCTTGCCCCTCCCGCACCTTGTCTGCTCTATTTTGTACCATGCCCATCCCGCTTTTCCATCCCCACCACCGTTTCCCATCAGAAATAGCCGAGCACGAGTGCCCATAAAAAAATATCGTCGTAACTTCACTATGAATGTCGCCGCCAGACGCAAAAAAAAGGGATGCAACACGAGGACTTCCCAGGAGGTCACCCATCCTAGTACTACTCTCGCCCAAGCACGCTTAACTTCGGAGTTCTGATGGGATCCGGTGCTTTAGTGCTGGTATGATCGCATCCGACATGTTATGCACTCATTTTCCTTTATGCTTGCCCCTCCCGCACCTTGTCTGCTCTATTTTGTACCATGCCCATCCCGCTTTTCCATCCCCACCACCGTTTCCCATCAGAAATAGCCGAGCACGAGTGCCCATAAAAAAATATCGTCGTAACTTCACTATGAATGTCGCCGCCAGACGCAAAAAAAAGGGATGCAACACGAGGACTTCCCAGGAGGTCACCCATCCTAGTACTACTCTCGCCCAAGCACGCTTAACTTCGGAGTTCTGATGGGATCCGGTGCTTTAGTGCTGGTATGATCGCATCCGACATGTTATGCACTCATTTTCCTTTATGCTTGCCCCTCCCGCACCTTGTCTGCTCTATTTTGTACCATGCCCATCCCGCTTTTCCATCCCCACCACCGTTTCCCATCAGAAATAGCCGAGCACGAGTGCCCATAAAAAAATATCGTCGTAACTTCACTATGAATGTCGCCGCCAGACGCAAAAAAAAGGGATGCAACACGAGGACTTCCCAGGAGGTCACCCATCCTAGTACTACTCTCGCCCAAGCACGCTTAACTTCGGAGTTCTGATGGGATCCGGTGCTTTAGTGCTGGTATGATCGCATCCGACATGTTATGCACTCATTTTCCTTTATGCTTGCCCCTCCCGCACCTTGTCTGCTCTATTTTGTACCATGCCCATCCCGCTTTTCCATCCCCACCACCGTTTCCCATCAGAAATAGCCGAGCACGAGTGCCCATAAAAAAATATCGTCGTAACTTCACTATGAATGTCGCCGCCAGACGCAAAAAAAAGGGATGCAACACGAGGACTTCCCAGGAGGTCACCCATCCTAGTACTACTCTCGCCCAAGCACGCTTAACTTCGGAGTTCTGATGGGATCCGGTGCTTTAGTGCTGGTATGATCGCATCCGACATGTTATGCACTCATTTTCCTTTATGCTTGCCCCTCCCGCACCTTGTCTGCTCTATTTTGTACCATGCCCATCCCGCTTTTCCATCCCCACCACCGTTTCCCATCAGAAATAGCCGAGCACGAGTGCCCATAAAAAAATATCGTCGTAACTTCACTATGAATGTCGCCGCCAGACGCAAAAAAAAGGGATGCAACACGAGGACTTCCCAGGAGGTCACCCATCCTAGTACTACTCTCGCCCAAGCACGCTTAACTTCGGAGTTCTGATGGGATCCGGTGCTTTAGTGCTGGTATGATCGCATCCGACATGTTATGCACTCATTTTCCTTTATGCTTGCCCCTCCCGCACCTTGTCTGCTCTATTTTGTACCATGCCCATCCCGCTTTTCCATCCCCACCACCGTTTCCCATCAGAAATAGCCGAGCACGAGTGCCCATAAAAAAATATCGTCGTAACTTCACTATGAATGTCGCCGCCAGACGCAAAAAAAAGGGATGCAACACGAGGACTTCCCAGGAGGTCACCCATCCTAGTACTACTCTCGCCCAAGCACGCTTAACTTCGGAGTTCTGATGGGATCCGGTGCTTTAGTGCTGGTATGATCGCATCCGACATGTTATGCACTCATTTTCCTTTATGCTTGCCCCTCCCGCACCTTGTCTGCTCTATTTTGTACCATGCCCATCCCGCTTTTCCATCCCCACCACCGTTTCCCATCAGAAATAGCCGAGCACGAGTGCCCATAAAAAAATATCGTCGTAACTTCACTATGAATGTCGCCGCCAGACGCAAAAAAAAGGGATGCAACACGAGGACTTCCCAGGAGGTCACCCATCCTAGTACTACTCTCGCCCAAGCACGCTTAACTTCGGAGTTCTGATGGGATCCGGTGCTTTAGTGCTGGTATGATCGCATCCGACATGTTATGCACTCATTTTCCTTTATGCTTGCCCCTCCCGCACCTTGTCTGCTCTATTTTGTACCATGCCCATCCCGCTTTTCCATCCCCACCACCGTTTCCCATCAGAAATAGCCGAGCACGAGTGCCCATAAAAAAATATCGTCGTAACTTCACTATGAATGTCGCCGCCAGACGCAAAAAAAAGGGATGCAACACGAGGACTTCCCAGGAGGTCACCCATCCTAGTACTACTCTCGCCCAAGCACGCTTAACTTCGGAGTTCTGATGGGATCCGGTGCTTTAGTGCTGGTATGATCGCATCCGACATGTTATGCACTCATTTTCCTTTATGCTTGCCCCTCCCGCACCTTGTCTGCTCTATTTTGTACCATGCCCATCCCGCTTTTCCATCCCCACCACCGTTTCCCATCAGAAATAGCCGAGCACGAGTGCCCATAAAAAAATATCGTCGTAACTTCACTATGAATGTCGCCGCCAGACGCAAAAAAAAGGGATGCAACACGAGGACTTCCCAGGAGGTCACCCATCCTAGTACTACTCTCGCCCAAGCACGCTTAACTTCGGAGTTCTGATGGGATCCGGTGCTTTAGTGCTGGTATGATCGCATCCGACATGTTATGCACTCATTTTCCTTTATGCTTGCCCCTCCCGCACCTTGTCTGCTCTATTTTGTACCATGCCCATCCCGCTTTTCCATCCCCACCACCGTTTCCCATCAGAAATAGCCGAGCACGAGTGCCCATAAAAAAATATCGTCGTAACTTCACTATGAATGTCGCCGCCAGACGCAAAAAAAAGGGATGCAACACGAGGACTTCCCAGGAGGTCACCCATCCTAGTACTACTCTCGCCCAAGCACGCTTAACTTCGGAGTTCTGATGGGATCCGGTGCTTTAGTGCTGGTATGATCGCATCCGACATGTTATGCACTCATTTTCCTTTATGCTTGCCCCTCCCGCACCTTGTCTGCTCTATTTTGTACCATGCCCATCCCGCTTTTCCATCCCCACCACCGTTTCCCATCAGAAATAGCCGAGCACGAGTGCCCATAAAAAAATATCGTCGTAACTTCACTATGAATGTCGCCGCCAGACGCAAAAAAAAGGGATGCAACACGAGGACTTCCCAGGAGGTCACCCATCCTAGTACTACTCTCGCCCAAGCACGCTTAACTTCGGAGTTCTGATGGGATCCGGTGCTTTAGTGCTGGTATGATCGCATCCGACATGTTATGCACTCATTTTCCTTTATGCTTGCCCCTCCCGCACCTTGTCTGCTCTATTTTGTACCATGCCCATCCCGCTTTTCCATCCCCACCACCGTTTCCCATCAGAAATAGCCGAGCACGAGTGCCCATAAAAAAATATCGTCGTAACTTCACTATGAATGTCGCCGCCAGACGCAAAAAAAAGGGATGCAACACGAGGACTTCCCAGGAGGTCACCCATCCTAGTACTACTCTCGCCCAAGCACGCTTAACTTCGGAGTTCTGATGGGATCCGGTGCTTTAGTGCTGGTATGATCGCATCCGACATGTTATGCACTCATTTTCCTTTATGCTTGCCCCTCCCGCACCTTGTCTGCTCTATTTTGTACCATGCCCATCCCGCTTTTCCATCCCCACCACCGTTTCCCATCAGAAATAGCCGAGCACGAGTGCCCATAAAAAAATATCGTCGTAACTTCACTATGAATGTCGCCGCCAGACGCAAAAAAAAGGGATGCAACACGAGGACTTCCCAGGAGGTCACCCATCCTAGTACTACTCTCGCCCAAGCACGCTTAACTTCGGAGTTCTGATGGGATCCGGTGCTTTAGTGCTGGTATGATCGCATCCGACATGTTATGCACTCATTTTCCTTTATGCTTGCCCCTCCCGCACCTTGTCTGCTCTATTTTGTACCATGCCCATCCCGCTTTTCCATCCCCACCACCGTTTCCCATCAGAAATAGCCGAGCACGAGTGCCCATAAAAAAATATCGTCGTAACTTCACTATGAATGTCGCCGCCAGACGCAAAAAAAAGGGATGCAACACGAGGACTTCCCAGGAGGTCACCCATCCTAGTACTACTCTCGCCCAAGCACGCTTAACTTCGGAGTTCTGATGGGATCCGGTGCTTTAGTGCTGGTATGATCGCATCCGACATGTTATGCACTCATTTTCCTTTATGCTTGCCCCTCCCGCACCTTGTCTGCTCTATTTTGTACCATGCCCATCCCGCTTTTCCATCCCCACCACCGTTTCCCACAAGTATAGGGGGTGTATCGTAGTATCTTCGATAAGTAAGAATGTCGATCCCAACGAGGAGCAGAAGGTGTTGACAAGCAGTTTCGATGAAGGATTCACTGTAAATGCTCACAGACAAGTATTCAAGGGGTTTTGATGTAACAGATGAATAAAGTACGAGTAAGTAAAATGCGAGAGAAATAATTGCAGCGAGTGGCCCAATCCTTTTTAGCACAAAGGACAAGCCGGTTTGTTTACTTATAATGACCAAACGTTCTTGAGGACACACGGGGATTTTAGTCTAGTGCTTTCGCTTCATGTAGCTAAATAATCTTCATTGTTTTGATAAGTGTTGTGTGGGTGAACCTATGCTAATGCACCGCCCTTCCTAGGACTAATACATACTTGTGATTATACCCCTTGCAAGCATCCGCAACTACAAGAAAGTAATTAAGATAAATCTAACCACAGCCTTAAACTCTGAGATCCTGCGATCCCTCTTGCATCGATATACTAACGGGGGCTCAGGTTTCTGTCACTCCGGCAACCCCGCAATTAGCAACCGAATACAAGATGCACTCCCCTAGGCCCATAAATGGTGAAGTGTCGTGTAGTCGACGTTCACACGACACCACTAGAAGAATGACACCACAACTTAAATATCATAACATTGAATATTACTCAACCATAGTTCACTACTAACATTTAGACTTCACCCATGTCCTCAAGAACTAAACGAACTACTCACGAGACATCATATGGAATACAATCAGAGGTGATATGATGATGAATAACAATCTGAACATAAACCTTGGTTCTATGGTTTCACTCAATAGCATCAATAACAAGTAGAAATAACACCGGGAGAGTTTCCCCTATCAAACAATCAAGATCCAACCCAAATTGTTACAGCGGTGACGAGGTGCAGCGGTGGTGATGGCGGTGTAGATGGTGGAGATGATGATGATGAATGAGATGATGTCCAGCTCGATGACGATGGCGATGGCGTCGATTTCCCCCTCCGGGAGGGAATTTCCCCGGCGGATTCCTGCCCGCCGGAGAGCTCTTTTCTCTCTGGTGTTCTCCGCCCCGCAGAGGCGGCTGTAACCCTTCGTGAGGTCCCTCTGTGGCTTAGGTTTTCGGGACGAAGGAGTACGCGAAGAAAAGGAGGCGAAAGGGGCTGTGGGGCCCCCACACCACAGGGTGGCGCGGCCAGGCCATGGGCCGCGCCGGCCTGTGGTCTGGGCCCACCTTGGCTCCCCTCTTCTTCCCCTTCTGGCTCCCTCCGTCATCTGGAAAAATAGGAATTTACGTGTAATTTCCTTCCACAGTTGATCTTCCGAAATATTGCGTTCTGACGGTGCTTTTTCCAGCAGAATCCTGGCTCCGGTGCTCGATCCTCCAATAATGATGAAACATGCAAAATAGATGAAATAACATAAGTATTGTGTCCCAATATGAAATATATCAATGAATAACAGCAAATTATGATATAAAATAGTGATGCAAATTGGACGTATCAACTCCCCCCAAGCTTAGACCTCGCTTGTCCCCAAGCGAAACTGAGCTCGATAAACAAGACCACATGTTTATGGAGTGAAGAGTCGATAAATAAAATACGGACAAGAAGCATCATATTCATTCACACAAGACATTCTAGTAAACAACTTCCTCATATAACTCATCTTGAAATAAGTAAAGAGAAATCACAAGTAAAGGTGCATAAGAAATCATAATTGGTGATGGCAAACTTTGTTCTTGGTCAGAGAACTACTAACGGATTGTACTGCTAAGCAAAGCTTTCATATTAGAATTTATATAGCAGGGCTTTCATTCTCAATCATAACAATCTCCTCATAATCATTGATAACTTTCAAAGTCATATTCATTCAGATAAAATTTGTACTAAACAAGAAAGTATAAAAGACATGATTAACTGAATCATAGCATAAATGGTTGGTTCACAACAACTCAATTGCTTGCTTGAGATAGAGGGAAATAGGTTTACTGACTCAACATAAAAGTAAAAGATAGGCCCTTCGCAGAGGGAAGCAGGGATTAAATCATGTGCTAGAGCTTTTCAAGTTTTGAAATCATATAAAGAGCATAAAAGTAAGATTTTGAGCGGTGTTTGTTGTTGTCAACGAATGGTAGCGGGCACTCTAACCCCCTTGCCAAACGAACCTTCCAAGAGCGGCTCCCATGAGGGACGGCATCTCTACCAGCAAGGTAGATCATCCCCCTTCTCTTTTGTTTACACATGTATTTTAGTTTTATTATGGATGACACTCCCCCCAACCTTGGCTTTCTCAATCCATGGCTAACCGAATCCTCGGGTGCCTTCCAACATTCACATACCATGGAGGAGTGTCTATTGCAAAATTAAGTTGCTTACTGATAAATCAGGGCAAAACATGTGAAGAGAATTATTAATGAAAGTTATTAATTGGGGCTGGGAACCCCGTTGCCAGCTCTTATTGCAAAATTATTGGATAAGCGGATGTGCCACTAGTCCATTGGTGAAAGTCCGCCCAACAAGATTGAAAGATAAAACACCACATACTTCCTCATGAGCTATAAAACATTGACACAAATAAGGAGTAGTATAGTTTGAATTATTTAAAGGTAGCACATGAAGTATTTACTTGGAATGGCAGAAAATACCATGTAGTAGGTAGGTATGGTGGACACAAATGGCATAGGTTTGGTCTAAGGTTATGGATGTATGAGAAGCATTCCCTCTCGATACAGGTCTTTGGCTAGCAAGGTTTGATAGCAAGCATAAAGGTTGAGGGAAACAAACAAATATACATATGATAGAACAATCATGCATCTTTCTCATAAGCACAAGCAATTTTAACTTCAGAATACTAAACTCATTAGCATAGAGATAATAGAGTAATATATCTAAGTGTATTTCTCTCTTCTATTTAAACATCAGGGTGTTGTTGCTATTGACCAATGCTAAGTTTGCCAAAACCAAATAGATTTACTTGATGCTCCCAAAGTGATATCAATACTAATGTCAAGAGTAATCATATAATGGAGATTGCAAACTAAAATAAGGTGTGCAAAAAGTAAATGATAAGACTTCTCATTAATATTCCATAACGATAACTCACACCAACGGATACATAGATAACCAACTAAGAGAGATACTTCCACATTGCAAACTATTCCATATGATAACTTCCCTACTCATGATATGACACTACTTGATAGTAAAAGATAAAGGTAGTGATGATGTGATACCGCGGCACTCCCCCAAGCTTGGAACAAACCAAGGGGATGCCAATACCGATGATGAATTACTCCTTCGGTGGTGATGGTGATGGATTCTTCTCGCGCTTCATAAGGATCTCCTTCAGCTTCAGCTTCTCAATTTTGCAATTCTGCACCAAAACCTGAAGAGACTCATTGTTACCCGAGTGTGGCGGTGACGGCCTTGTGCTGGGATTTGAGTAATATTCCAGCATTCTGCGAAGTCGCTGGTTCTCCTCCTGAAGTATCTCCACTTCCCTTTTGAGAGCACGATATTGATCACAAAACTCATCAGCAACCCGTATTGCTTCCTCCACACAAGGGAAAGAGTCGAGGTCCAGAGCAGGCGGAAGAGCTCCCTGCAAGTTATGAGAAAAAGAACGCCCAGTGTTAACCGATCCCACCAAGATTGGCTTACTCTTCGTAGTTTCCCACTCTCCTTTTGCTGATGCTATCTTCTCCTTCTCCTTATTGATCCTTTCATCCATCTCTTCCTTCCAAGGCCCCTTGTCCTTGTTGTTGGAGACCATGGTGCTTCTAGATCAAAACAAATCTGGCAGAAAACAGCTCGAAACAAAACACGACGAGAAAACGATATACGGACCTCCAGGGGTCCGGGGGATTATATAGCAAATATTTTTACGATAAAAGGAAGGTTCCAGGCCGAAAACGAGTGGAAACGGGACGAGGGGCTGTCCCCATAGGTCGGCGCGGCCAGGGTGGGGCCCGCGCCGGCCTATGGTGACGGGCCCTCGCGCGTCTTTTCCACTCCGTTTCGATTCCGTAATTTTTCATATTTTCCAAAAACAGCAGAAATAATGTTCGGAAAGGTAAACGCGGACTTTTTATTACCTGTACTGTTACCTATTCAAAGTCGAGTTCTGGCGGACTGTCAATTTGTCCTTTGATGAAAGCCTCCGGTGTTTCCACTTGAATAATATCAACATCAACATTATAAGAATCACCCGAGATATAATGCTTGAGTCTTTGTCCATTCACCACTTGTGTGGCATTGCCTTGGAGAGAGCTAATTTTAATTGCTCCTGAACGATACACCTCCTCAACAACATATGGTCCTTCCCACTTCGAGAGTAATTTCCCTGCAAAGAATCTGAGACGAGACCGATACAATAGGACTTTATCCCCAATATTAAACTCTCTTTTGATAATCCTTCTATCATGCCATTTCTTAACTTTTTCTTTAAAGAGTTTAGCATTTTCATAAGCTTCACTTCTCCATTCATCTAGAGAACTTAATTGCAGCAACCTCTTATTACCGGCTAGTTTCGGATCTTTATTTAGTTCTCTAACAGCCCAATAAGCTTTGTGCTCTAGTTCTAAAGGTAAATGACAAGCTTTTCCATAAACCATTTTATAAGGTGACATTCCCATAGGATTTTTATAAGCAGTTCTATAAGCCCATAGTGCTTCCTTCAATTTACTAGCCCAATTCTTTCTAGATTTATTAACAGTCTTTCCCAAAATAGATTTAATCTCTCTATTTGATAATTCTACTTGACCACTAGTTTGAGGGTGATAAGCAGAAGCAATTCTATGATTAATACCATACTTAGCAAGAGTTTTTCTAAAACCTCCATGAATAAAATGAGAACCTCCATCAGTCATAATATATCTAGGTACTCCAAATCTAGGAAATATAACATCTACAAGCATTTTTATAGAGGTCTCACCATCAGCACTCTTTGTAGGTATAGCTTCTACCCATTTAGTAACATAATCAACAGCGACAAGTATATGAGTGTTACCTTCTGAAGAAGGGAAAGGACCCATGAAGTCGAATCCCCAACAATCGAATGGTTCAATAACAAGAGTATAATTCATAGGCATTTCATTGCGTCTAGAGATATTACCAACTCTTTGACATTCATCACAAGATAAGATAAACTTCCTTGCATCTTTGAAAAGTGTTGGCCAATAAAAACCTGATTGTAGAACCTTTTGTGCGGTTCTATCTCCAGCGTGATGTCCTCCATAAACACTACCATGACATTTACTCAATATCTCCTGTTGTTCATATTCAGGAACACATCTTCGCATAATACCATCTACTCCTTCTTTATATAAGTGTGGGTCATCCCAAAAATAATGCCTCAAGTCATAAAAGAATTTCCTCCTTTGCTGAGCTGAAAAGGTTGGAGGCAAATACTTCGAAACAATAAAGTTAGCATAATCTGCATACCAAGGGCTCTCTCGCGAGCTCACCTTTATTACAGCCAATTGTTCATTTGGAAAACTATCATTAACAGGAACAGGATCATAAGCAATATTTTCCAATCTAGACAAATTATCAGCAACAGGATTATCAGCACCTTTCCTATCTATAATATGTAAATCAAATTCTTGCAACAGAAGTACCCATCTAATAAGCCTTGGCTTAGCATCTTTCTTTGTCATAAGGTATCTAATTGCAGCATGATCAGTATGAATTGTGACTTTTGAATCAACAATATAGGGTCTAAACTTGTCACAAGCAAAGACTACAGCTAACAATTCCTTTTCAGTTGTAGCATAATTTCTTTGAGCAGCATCAAGAGTCTTACTAGCATAATGAATAACATTTAATTTTTTATCTACCCGCTGTCCAAGAACAGCGCCTACAGCAAAATCACTAGCATCACACATAATTTCAAAAGGCAAATTCCAATCAGGAGGTTCGACTACAGGAGCAGTTGTTAAGGCTTTCTTTAGAGTTTCAAAAGCTTCCTTACAATCATCATCAAAAACAAAAGGTACATCTTTTTGAAGAAGATTAGTAAGAGGCTTTGAAATTTTAGAGAAATCTTTAATAAATCTCCTATAAAACCCAGCATGACCAAGAACACTACGAATACCTTTAACATCCCTCGGATAGGGCATCTTCTCAATTGCTTCAACTTTAGCTCTATCAACTTCAATACCTCTCTCGGAAATTTTATGTCCCAATACAATTCCTTCATTAACCATAAAGTGGCATTTCTCCCAATTAAGAACAAGGTTAGTTTCTTCACATCTCTGCAAAACTTTATCGAGGTTTCGCAAGCAATTATCAAAAGAATTCCCATAGACAGAAAAATCATCCATGAACACCTCTACAATACTTTCGCAAAAACCATGAAAAATAGCAGACATGCATCTTTGAAAAGTAGCAGGAGCATTACATAAACCAAAAGGCATACGCCTATAAGCATAAGTTCCATAAGGACAAGTAAACGTGGTTTTCTCTTGATCTTTAGCTTTAACAGCAATTTGTGAAAACCCAGAATAACCATCAAGAAAGCAAAAATGAGTATTTTTAGATAACCTTTCTAGCATTTGATCAATAAATGGTAAAGGGTAATGATCTTTCTTAGTAACTTTATTAACTTTTCGAAAATCAATGCACATTCTATACCCTACAACTACTCTTTGAGGAATAAGCTCATCATTATCATTAGGCACAACAGTCATTCCTCCTTTCTTAGGAACACAATGCACAGGACTAACCCATCTACTATCAGCAATAGGATATATAATACCAGCTTCAAGAAGTTTTAATACCTCGTTCCTTACCACCTCTTTCATCTTCGGAATTAGACGACGTTGATGTTCAACAACAGGCTTTGCATCATCTTCCATATTAATAGCATGTTGGCAAATAGAAGGAGAAATCCCTTTCAAATCATCAAGAGTATAGCCAATAGCTCCTCGGTGTTTCTTCAATATTTCCAATAACCTTTCTTCCTCAATCTCTGAAAGCTTAGAACTAATAATAACAGGATATATTTTCTTATCATCAATATGAGCATATTTAAGATTATCAGGTAAAGGCTTTAAATCAAAAACAGGATCTTCCTTTGGTGGCGGTGTTGTACCCAAATCTTCCACCGGTAAATCATGCTTGAGAATAGGTTGGCGAAGAAAAATTTCCTCAAGCTCATCTCTTTCTTTCCTAAAAGCTTCACTTTCACTATTCTCCAAATGTTGCTGCAAAGGATTATTAGGAACAAGAACAATAGATGCACACTGCTCCATTTTAAAATCATTACTAGGCAAGTCAGCTTTATAAGGAGTTTTGGTAAATTTAGAAAAGTTAAATTCATAAGGTTCACCAGCAAATCTAGTCAAAATTTTCTCTTTCTTACAATCTATAATAGCTCCACAAGTATTTAGAAAAGGTCTACCAAAAATGATAGGACAATGATCACTAGCAGCAGAACCAAGTACCAAAAAGTCAGCAGGATATTTAATCTTACCACATAGAACTTCCACATCTCGAACAATACCAATTGGAGAAATAGTTTCTCTATTAGCCAGATGAATAACCACATCAATATCTTCAAGTTCACAAGAATCAATTTCGTGCATAATCTCCGTGTAAAGCTCATAAGGAATAGCACTAACACTTGCACCAATATCACATAAACCATAATAGCAATGATCACCAATTCTAACAGATAACATAGGAACACTAACTTGTTTGGGTTTATTAGGATGTGAAACAATATTAGAAGCATCTTCACAGAAAATAATATGACCATCCTCCACATTTTCAGTCACAAGATCTTTAACTATTGCAACAGCAGGTTCAATTTTAATTTGTTCTTCAGGTTCTTTAGGTTTCTTTTCACTTTTATTAACCGCACTAGATATGACAGAGTACTCCTTCATTTTAGCAGGGAAAGGAGTTTTTTCAATATAAGCTTCAGGAATAACATTATCAACAGTTTCAATCACTACACATTTGTTTACAGATGAATCAACTTTATCTTTATACGGTTCATGATACTTATCAAAATTCTTCTTAGGCAATTCATAATGAGAGGCAAAAGCTTTATAAAGATTTGCAACAACTTGAGAATCAAGACCATATGTAGCACTCATATTACGAAATTTATCAGTATCCATAAAAGCTTCAATGCATTTATAATCATAAATTATACCTGATTCTCTATCTTTGTCGTTCTCCCATCCTTCAGTATTTTCTTGGATCCGATCAAGAAGGTCCCTTTTAAACTCTTCTTTGTTGCGTGTAAATGATCCAGAACAAGAAGTATCCAGCAAGGTCTTGTCTTGAAAAGAAAGTCTTGCATAGAAATTATCAATAATAACATTACCAGGAAGCTCATGAATGGGGCATTTGAGCATTAAAGACTTCAATCTCCCCCAAGCTTGGGCAATACTTTCTCCATCATGAGGCCAGAAATTATATATGCGGTTCCGATCTTTGTGAATTTCACTTGGAGGATAGAATTTGGAATAAAATAAAGGCACAATGTCCTCCCAATCAATAGAATCACCATTCTTCAGCAATTTATACCAGTGCGCCGCTTTACCAGACAGCGATATAGTGAATAGTTTCTTTCTAACTTCATTCATAGAAATACCTGCACATTTGAATAACCCGCATAATTCATGCAAAAACAGTAAATGATCACCAGGATGGACAGTTCCATCCCCTTCATAGCGGTTATCCATAACACGTTCAATAATTTTCATAGGTATTTTATATGGTATCACTTCCTCACCTGGCGCCTCATCCACTACCGTTGCAGTAGTAGTAGATTTCCCAAATAGAAATTGAAGAGAAGATCTCTCCATAATGACTTATAGCAGCAGGCAGAAATAAAATCAGCACAAACAGTAAAGGTTTTCCTTACCAATTCCACTTACCAATAGCGCTTCACTCCCCGGCAACGGCGCCAGAAAATAGTCTTGATGACCCACAAGTATAGGGGGTGTATCGTAGTATCTTCGATAAGTAAGAATGTCGATCCCAACGAGGAGCAGAAGGTGTTGACAGCAGTTTCGATGAAGGATTCACTGTAAATGCTCACAGACAAGTATTCAAGGGGTTTTGATGTAACAGATGAATAAAGTACGAGTAAGTAAAATGCGAGAGAAATAATTGCAGCGAGTGGCCCAATCCTTTTTAGCACAAAGGACAAGCCGGTTTGTTTACTTATAATGACCAAACGTTCTTGAGGACACACGGGGATTTTAGTCTAGTGCTTTCGCTTCATGTAGCTAAATAATCTTCATTGTTTTGATAAGTGTTGTGTGGGTGAACCTATGCTAATGCACCGCCCTTCCTAGGACTAATACATACTTGTGATTATACCCCTTGCAAGCATCCGCAACTACAAGAAAGTAATTAAGATAAATCTAACCACAGCCTTAAACTCTGAGATCCTGCGATCCCTCTTGCATCGATATACTAACGGGGGCTCAGGTTTCTGTCACTCCGGCAACCCCGCAATTAGCAACCGAATACAAGATGCACTCCCCTAGGCCCATAAATGGTGAAGTGTCGTGTAGTCGACGTTCACACGACACCACTAGAAGAATGACACCACAACTTAAATATCATAACATTGAATATTACTCAACCATAGTTCACTACTAACATTTAGACTTCACCCATGTCCTCAAGAACTAAACGAACTACTCACGAGACATCATATGGAATACAATCAGAGGTGATATGATGATGAATAACAATCTGAACATAAACCTTGGTTCTATGGTTTCACTCAATAGCATCAATAACAAGTAGAAAGTAACACCGGGAGAGTTTCCCCTATCAAACAATCAAGATCCAACCCAAATTGTTACAGCGGTGACGAGGTGCAGCGGTGGTGATGGCGGTGTAGATGGTGGAGATGATGATGATGATGAATGAGATGATGTCCAGCTCGATGACGATGGCGATGGCGTCGATTTCCCCCTCCGGGAGGGAATTTCCCCGGCGGATTCCTGCCCGCCGGAGAGCTCTTTTCTCTCTGGTGTTCTCCGCCCCGCAGAGGCGGCTGTAACTCTTCGTGAGGTACCCCTGTGGCTTAGGTTTTCGGGACGAAGGAGTACGCGAAGAAAAGGAGGCGAAAGGGGCTGTGGGGCCCCCACACCACAGGGTGGCGCGGCCAGGCCATGGGCCGCGCCGGCCTGTGGTCTGGGCCCACCTTGGGTCCCCTCTTCTTCCCCTTCTGGCTCCCTCCGTCATCTGGAAAAATAGGAATTTACGTGTAATTTCCTTCCACAGTTGATCTTCCGAAATATTGCGTTCTGACGGTGCTTTTTCCAGCAGAATCCTGGCTCCGGTGCTCGATCCTCCAATAATGATGAAACATGCAAAATAGATGAAATAACATAAGTATTGTGTCCCAATATGAAATATATCAATGAATAACAGCAAATTATGATATAAAATAGTGATGCAAATTGGACGTATCAACTCCCCCCAAGCTAGCAAAAAAATATCGTCGTAACTTCACTATGAATGTCGCCGCCAGACGCAAAAAAAGGGATGCAACACGAGGACTTCCCAGGAGGTCACCCATCCTAGTACTACTCTCGCCCAAGCACGCTTAACTTCGGAGTTCTGATGGGATCCGGTGCTTTAGTGCTGGTATGATCGCATCCGACATGTTATGCACTCATTTTCCTTTATGCTTGCCCCTCCCGCACCTTGTCTGCTCTATTTTGTACCATGCCCATCCCGCTTTTCCATCCCCACCACCGTTTCCCATCAGAAATAGCCGAGCACGAGTGCCCATAAAAAAATATCGTCGTAACTTCACTATGAATGTCGCCGCCAGACGCAAAAAAAAGGGATGCAACACGAGGACTTCCCAGGAGGTCACCCATCCTAGTACTACTCTCGCCCAAGCACGCTTAACTTCGGAGTTCTGATGGGATCCGGTGCTTTAGTGCTGGTATGATCGCATCCGACATGTTATGCACTCATTTTCCTTTATGCTTGCCCCTCCCGCACCTTGTCTGCTCTATTTTGTACCATGCCCATCCCGCTTTTCCATCCCCACCACCGTTTCCCATCAGAAATAGCCGAGCACGAGTGCCCATAAAAAAATATCGTCGTAACTTCACTATGAATGTCGCCGCCAGACGCAAAAAAAAGGGATGCAACACGAGGACTTCCCAGGAGGTCACCCATCCTAGTACTACTCTCGCCCAAGCACGCTTAACTTCGGAGTTCTGATGGGATCCGGTGCTTTAGTGCTGGTATGATCGCATCCGACATGTTATGCACTCATTTTCCTTTATGCTTGCCCCTCCCGCACCTTGTCTGCTCTATTTTGTACCATGCCCATCCCGCTTTTCCATCCCCACCACCGTTTCCCATCAGAAATAGCCGAGCACGAGTGCCCATAAAAAAATATCGTCGTAACTTCACTATGAATGTCGCCGCCAGACGCAAAAAAAAGGGATGCAACACGAGGACTTCCCAGGAGGTCACCCATCCTAGTACTACTCTCGCCCAAGCACGCTTAACTTCGGAGTTCTGATGGGATCCGGTGCTTTAGTGCTGGTATGATCGCATCCGACATGTTATGCACTCATTTTCCTTTATGCTTGCCCCTCCCGCACCTTGTCTGCTCTATTTTGTACCATGCCCATCCCGCTTTTCCATCCCCACCACCGTTTCCCATCAGAAATAGCCGAGCACGAGTGCCCATAAAAAAATATCGTCGTAACTTCACTATGAATGTCGCCGCCAGACGCAAAAAAAAGGGATGCAACACGAGGACTTCCCAGGAGGTCACCCATCCTAGTACTACTCTCGCCCAAGCACGCTTAACTTCGGAGTTCTGATGGGATCCGGTGCTTTAGTGCTGGTATGATCGCATCCGACATGTTATGCACTCATTTTCCTTTATGCTTGCCCCTCCCGCACCTTGTCTGCTCTATTTTGTACCATGCCCATCCCGCTTTTCCATCCCCACCACCGTTTCCCATCAGAAATAGCCGAGCACGAGTGCCCATAAAAAAATATCGTCGTAACTTCACTATGAATGTCGCCGCCAGACGCAAAAAAAAGGGATGCAACACGAGGACTTCCCAGGAGGTCACCCATCCTAGTACTACTCTCGCCCAAGCACGCTTAACTTCGGAGTTCTGATGGGATCCGGTGCTTTAGTGCTGGTATGATCGCATCCGACATGTTATGCACTCATTTTCCTTTATGCTTGCCCCTCCCGCACCTTGTCTGCTCTATTTTGTACCATGCCCATCCCGCTTTTCCATCCCCACCACCGTTTCCCATCAGAAATAGCCGAGCACGAGTGCCCATAAAAAAATATCGTCGTAACTTCACTATGAATGTCGCCGCCAGACGCAAAAAAAAGGGATGCAACACGAGGACTTCCCAGGAGGTCACCCATCCTAGTACTACTCTCGCCCAAGCACGCTTAACTTCGGAGTTCTGATGGGATCCGGTGCTTTAGTGCTGGTATGATCGCATCCGACATGTTATGCACTCATTTTCCTTTATGCTTGCCCCTCCCGCACCTTGTCTGCTCTATTTTGTACCATGCCCATCCCGCTTTTCCATCCCCACCACCGTTTCCCATCAGAAATAGCCGAGCACGAGTGCCCATAAAAAAATATCGTCGTAACTTCACTATGAATGTCGCCGCCAGACGCAAAAAAAAGGGATGCAACACGAGGACTTCCCAGGAGGTCACCCATCCTAGTACTACTCTCGCCCAAGCACGCTTAACTTCGGAGTTCTGATGGGATCCGGTGCTTTAGTGCTGGTATGATCGCATCCGACATGTTATGCACTCATTTTCCTTTATGCTTGCCCCTCCCGCACCTTGTCTGCTCTATTTTGTACCATGCCCATCCCGCTTTTCCATCCCCACCACCGTTTCCCATCAGAAATAGCCGAGCACGAGTGCCCATAAAAAAATATCGTCGTAACTTCACTATGAATGTCGCCGCCAGACGCAAAAAAAAGGGATGCAACACGAGGACTTCCCAGGAGGTCACCCATCCTAGTACTACTCTCGCCCAAGCACGCTTAACTTCGGAGTTCTGATGGGATCCGGTGCTTTAGTGCTGGTATGATCGCATCCGACATGTTATGCACTCATTTTCCTTTATGCTTGCCCCTCCCGCACCTTGTCTGCTCTATTTTGTACCATGCCCATCCCGCTTTTCCATCCCCACCACCGTTTCCCATCAGAAATAGCCGAGCACGAGTGCCCATAAAAAAATATCGTCGTAACTTCACTATGAATGTCGCCGCCAGACGCAAAAAAAAGGGATGCAACACGAGGACTTCCCAGGAGGTCACCCATCCTAGTACTACTCTCGCCCAAGCACGCTTAACTTCGGAGTTCTGATGGGATCCGGTGCTTTAGTGCTGGTATGATCGCATCCGACATGTTATGCACTCATTTTCCTTTATGCTTGCCCCTCCCGCACCTTGTCTGCTCTATTTTGTACCATGCCCATCCCGCTTTTCCATCCCCACCACCGTTTCCCATCAGAAATAGCCGAGCACGAGTGCCCATAAAAAAATATCGTCGTAACTTCACTATGAATGTCGCCGCCAGACGCAAAAAAAAGGGATGCAACACGAGGACTTCCCAGGAGGTCACCCATCCTAGTACTACTCTCGCCCAAGCACGCTTAACTTCGGAGTTCTGATGGGATCCGGTGCTTTAGTGCTGGTATGATCGCATCCGACATGTTATGCACTCATTTTCCTTTATGCTTGCCCCTCCCGCACCTTGTCTGCTCTATTTTGTACCATGCCCATCCCGCTTTTCCATCCCCACCACCGTTTCCCATCAGAAATAGCCGAGCACGAGTGCCCATAAAAAAATATCGTCGTAACTTCACTATGAATGTCGCCGCCAGACGCAAAAAAAAGGGATGCAACACGAGGACTTCCCAGGAGGTCACCCATCCTAGTACTACTCTCGCCCAAGCACGCTTAACTTCGGAGTTCTGATGGGATCCGGTGCTTTAGTGCTGGTATGATCGCATCCGACATGTTATGCACTCATTTTCCTTTATGCTTGCCCCTCCCGCACCTTGTCTGCTCTATTTTGTACCATGCCCATCCCGCTTTTCCATCCCCACCACCGTTTCCCATCAGAAATAGCCGAGCACGAGTGCCCATAAAAAAATATCGTCGTAACTTCACTATGAATGTCGCCGCCAGACGCAAAAAAAAGGGATGCAACACGAGGACTTCCCAGGAGGTCACCCATCCTAGTACTACTCTCGCCCAAGCACGCTTAACTTCGGAGTTCTGATGGGATCCGGTGCTTTAGTGCTGGTATGATCGCATCCGACATGTTATGCACTCATTTTCCTTTATGCTTGCCCCTCCCGCACCTTGTCTGCTCTATTTTGTACCATGCCCATCCCGCTTTTCCATCCCCACCACCGTTTCCCATCAGAAATAGCCGAGCACGAGTGCCCATAAAAAAATATCGTCGTAACTTCACTATGAATGTCGCCGCCAGACGCAAAAAAAAGGGATGCAACACGAGGACTTCCCAGGAGGTCACCCATCCTAGTACTACTCTCGCCCAAGCACGCTTAACTTCGGAGTTCTGATGGGATCCGGTGCTTTAGTGCTGGTATGATCGCATCCGACATGTTATGCACTCATTTTCCTTTATGCTTGCCCCTCCCGCACCTTGTCTGCTCTATTTTGTACCATGCCCATCCCGCTTTTCCATCCCCACCACCGTTTCCCATCAGAAATAGCCGAGCACGAGTGCCCATAAAAAAATATCGTCGTAACTTCACTATGAATGTCGCCGCCAGACGCAAAAAAAAGGGATGCAACACGAGGACTTCCCAGGAGGTCACCCATCCTAGTACTACTCTCGCCCAAGCACGCTTAACTTCGGAGTTCTGATGGGATCCGGTGCTTTAGTGCTGGTATGATCGCATCCGACATGTTATGCACTCATTTTCCTTTATGCTTGCCCCTCCCGCACCTTGTCTGCTCTATTTTGTACCATGCCCATCCCGCTTTTCCATCCCCACCACCGTTTCCCATCAGAAATAGCCGAGCACGAGTGCCCATAAAAAAATATCGTCGTAACTTCACTATGAATGTCGCCGCCAGACGCAAAAAAAAGGGATGCAACACGAGGACTTCCCAGGAGGTCACCCATCCTAGTACTACTCTCGCCCAAGCACGCTTAACTTCGGAGTTCTGATGGGATCCGGTGCTTTAGTGCTGGTATGATCGCATCCGACATGTTATGCACTCATTTTCCTTTATGCTTGCCCCTCCCGCACCTTGTCTGCTCTATTTTGTACCATGCCCATCCCGCTTTTCCATCCCCACCACCGTTTCCCATCAGAAATAGCCGAGCACGAGTGCCCATAAAAAAATATCGTCGTAACTTCACTATGAATGTCGCCGCCAGACGCAAAAAAAAGGGATGCAACACGAGGACTTCCCAGGAGGTCACCCATCCTAGTACTACTCTCGCCCAAGCACGCTTAACTTCGGAGTTCTGATGGGATCCGGTGCTTTAGTGCTGGTATGATCGCATCCGACATGTTATGCACTCATTTTCCTTTATGCTTGCCCCTCCCGCACCTTGTCTGCTCTATTTTGTACCATGCCCATCCCGCTTTTCCATCCCCACCACCGTTTCCCATCAGAAATAGCCGAGCACGAGTGCCCATAAAAAAATATCGTCGTAACTTCACTATGAATGTCGCCGCCAGACGCAAAAAAAAGGGATGCAACACGAGGACTTCCCAGGAGGTCACCCATCCTAGTACTACTCTCGCCCAAGCACGCTTAACTTCGGAGTTCTGATGGGATCCGGTGCTTTAGTGCTGGTATGATCGCATCCGACATGTTATGCACTCATTTTCCTTTATGCTTGCCCCTCCCGCACCTTGTCTGCTCTATTTTGTACCATGCCCATCCCGCTTTTCCATCCCCACCACCGTTTCCCATCAGAAATAGCCGAGCACGAGTGCCCATAAAAAAATATCGTCGTAACTTCACTATGAATGTCGCCGCCAGACGCAAAAAAAAGGGATGCAACACGAGGACTTCCCAGGAGGTCACCCATCCTAGTACTACTCTCGCCCAAGCACGCTTAACTTCGGAGTTCTGATGGGATCCGGTGCTTTAGTGCTGGTATGATCGCATCCGACATGTTATGCACTCATTTTCCTTTATGCTTGCCCCTCCCGCACCTTGTCTGCTCTATTTTGTACCATGCCCATCCCGCTTTTCCATCCCCACCACCGTTTCCCATCAGAAATAGCCGAGCACGAGTGCCCATAAAAAAATATCGTCGTAACTTCACTATGAATGTCGCCGCCAGACGCAAAAAAAAGGGATGCAACACGAGGACTTCCCAGGAGGTCACCCATCCTAGTACTACTCTCGCCCAAGCACGCTTAACTTCGGAGTTCTGATGGGATCCGGTGCTTTAGTGCTGGTATGATCGCATCCGACATGTTATGCACTCATTTTCCTTTATGCTTGCCCCTCCCGCACCTTGTCTGCTCTATTTTGTACCATGCCCATCCCGCTTTTCCATCCCCACCACCGTTTCCCATCAGAAATAGCCGAGCACGAGTGCCCATAAAAAAATATCGTCGTAACTTCACTATGAATGTCGCCGCCAGACGCAAAAAAAAGGGATGCAACACGAGGACTTCCCAGGAGGTCACCCATCCTAGTACTACTCTCGCCCAAGCACGCTTAACTTCGGAGTTCTGATGGGATCCGGTGCTTTAGTGCTGGTATGATCGCATCCGACATGTTATGCACTCATTTTCCTTTATGCTTGCCCCTCCCGCACCTTGTCTGCTCTATTTTGTACCATGCCCATCCCGCTTTTCCATCCCCACCACCGTTTCCCATCAGAAATAGCCGAGCACGAGTGCCCATAAAAAAATATCGTCGTAACTTCACTATGAATGTCGCCGCCAGACGCAAAAAAAAGGGATGCAACACGAGGACTTCCCAGGAGGTCACCCATCCTAGTACTACTCTCGCCCAAGCACGCTTAACTTCGGAGTTCTGATGGGATCCGGTGCTTTAGTGCTGGTATGATCGCATCCGACATGTTATGCACTCATTTTCCTTTATGCTTGCCCCTCCCGCACCTTGTCTGCTCTATTTTGTACCATGCCCATCCCGCTTTTCCATCCCCACCACCGTTTCCCATCAGAAATAGCCGAGCACGAGTGCCCATAAAAAAATATCGTCGTAACTTCACTATGAATGTCGCCGCCAGACGCAAAAAAAAGGGATGCAACACGAGGACTTCCCAGGAGGTCACCCATCCTAGTACTACTCTCGCCCAAGCACGCTTAACTTCGGAGTTCTGATGGGATCCGGTGCTTTAGTGCTGGTATGATCGCATCCGACATGTTATGCACTCATTTTCCTTTATGCTTGCCCCTCCCGCACCTTGTCTGCTCTATTTTGTACCATGCCCATCCCGCTTTTCCATCCCCACCACCGTTTCCCATCAGAAATAGCCGAGCACGAGTGCCCATAAAAAAATATCGTCGTAACTTCACTATGAATGTCGCCGCCAGACGCAAAAAAAAGGGATGCAACACGAGGACTTCCCAGGAGGTCACCCATCCTAGTACTACTCTCGCCCAAGCACGCTTAACTTCGGAGTTCTGATGGGATCCGGTGCTTTAGTGCTGGTATGATCGCATCCGACATGTTATGCACTCATTTTCCTTTATGCTTGCCCCTCCCGCACCTTGTCTGCTCTATTTTGTACCATGCCCATCCCGCTTTTCCATCCCCACCACCGTTTCCCATCAGAAATAGCCGAGCACGAGTGCCCATAAAAAAATATCGTCGTAACTTCACTATGAATGTCGCCGCCAGACGCAAAAAAAAGGGATGCAACACGAGGACTTCCCAGGAGGTCACCCATCCTAGTACTACTCTCGCCCAAGCACGCTTAACTTCGGAGTTCTGATGGGATCCGGTGCTTTAGTGCTGGTATGATCGCATCCGACATGTTATGCACTCATTTTCCTTTATGCTTGCCCCTCCCGCACCTTGTCTGCTCTATTTTGTACCATGCCCATCCCGCTTTTCCATCCCCACCACCGTTTCCCATCAGAAATAGCCGAGCACGAGTGCCCATAAAAAAATATCGTCGTAACTTCACTATGAATGTCGCCGCCAGACGCAAAAAAAAGGGATGCAACACGAGGACTTCCCAGGAGGTCACCCATCCTAGTACTACTCTCGCCCAAGCACGCTTAACTTCGGAGTTCTGATGGGATCCGGTGCTTTAGTGCTGGTATGATCGCATCCGACATGTTATGCACTCATTTTCCTTTATGCTTGCCCCTCCCGCACCTTGTCTGCTCTATTTTGTACCATGCCCATCCCGCTTTTCCATCCCCACCACCGTTTCCCATCAGAAATAGCCGAGCACGAGTGCCCATAAAAAAATATCGTCGTAACTTCACTATGAATGTCGCCGCCAGACGCAAAAAAAAGGGATGCAACACGAGGACTTCCCAGGAGGTCACCCATCCTAGTACTACTCTCGCCCAAGCACGCTTAACTTCGGAGTTCTGATGGGATCCGGTGCTTTAGTGCTGGTATGATCGCATCCGACATGTTATGCACTCATTTTCCTTTATGCTTGCCCCTCCCGCACCTTGTCTGCTCTATTTTGTACCATGCCCATCCCGCTTTTCCATCCCCACCACCGTTTCCCATCAGAAATAGCCGAGCACGAGTGCCCATAAAAAAATATCGTCGTAACTTCACTATGAATGTCGCCGCCAGACGCAAAAAAAAGGGATGCAACACGAGGACTTCCCAGGAGGTCACCCATCCTAGTACTACTCTCGCCCAAGCACGCTTAACTTCGGAGTTCTGATGGGATCCGGTGCTTTAGTGCTGGTATGATCGCATCCGACATGTTATGCACTCATTTTCCTTTATGCTTGCCCCTCCCGCACCTTGTCTGCTCTATTTTGTACCATGCCCATCCCGCTTTTCCATCCCCACCACCGTTTCCCATCAGAAATAGCCGAGCACGAGTGCCCATAAAAAAATATCGTCGTAACTTCACTATGAATGTCGCCGCCAGACGCAAAAAAAAGGGATGCAACACGAGGACTTCCCAGGAGGTCACCCATCCTAGTACTACTCTCGCCCAAGCACGCTTAACTTCGGAGTTCTGATGGGATCCGGTGCTTTAGTGCTGGTATGATCGCATCCGACATGTTATGCACTCATTTTCCTTTATGCTTGCCCCTCCCGCACCTTGTCTGCTCTATTTTGTACCATGCCCATCCCGCTTTTCCATCCCCACCACCGTTTCCCATCAGAAATAGCCGAGCACGAGTGCCCATAAAAAAATATCGTCGTAACTTCACTATGAATGTCGCCGCCAGACGCAAAAAAAAGGGATGCAACACGAGGACTTCCCAGGAGGTCACCCATCCTAGTACTACTCTCGCCCAAGCACGCTTAACTTCGGAGTTCTGATGGGATCCGGTGCTTTAGTGCTGGTATGATCGCATCCGACATGTTATGCACTCATTTTCCTTTATGCTTGCCCCTCCCGCACCTTGTCTGCTCTATTTTGTACCATGCCCATCCCGCTTTTCCATCCCCACCACCGTTTCCCATCAGAAATAGCCGAGCACGAGTGCCCATAAAAAAATATCGTCGTAACTTCACTATGAATGTCGCCGCCAGACGCAAAAAAAAGGGATGCAACACGAGGACTTCCCAGGAGGTCACCCATCCTAGTACTACTCTCGCCCAAGCACGCTTAACTTCGGAGTTCTGATGGGATCCGGTGCTTTAGTGCTGGTATGATCGCATCCGACATGTTATGCACTCATTTTCCTTTATGCTTGCCCCTCCCGCACCTTGTCTGCTCTATTTTGTACCATGCCCATCCCGCTTTTCCATCCCCACCACCGTTTCCCATCAGAAATAGCCGAGCACGAGTGCCCATAAAAAAATATCGTCGTAACTTCACTATGAATGTCGCCGCCAGACGCAAAAAAAAGGGATGCAACACGAGGACTTCCCAGGAGGTCACCCATCCTAGTACTACTCTCGCCCAAGCACGCTTAACTTCGGAGTTCTGATGGGATCCGGTGCTTTAGTGCTGGTATGATCGCATCCGACATGTTATGCACTCATTTTCCTTTATGCTTGCCCCTCCCGCACCTTGTCTGCTCTATTTTGTACCATGCCCATCCCGCTTTTCCATCCCCACCACCGTTTCCCATCAGAAATAGCCGAGCACGAGTGCCCATAAAAAAATATCGTCGTAACTTCACTATGAATGTCGCCGCCAGACGCAAAAAAAAGGGATGCAACACGAGGACTTCCCAGGAGGTCACCCATCCTAGTACTACTCTCGCCCAAGCACGCTTAACTTCGGAGTTCTGATGGGATCCGGTGCTTTAGTGCTGGTATGATCGCATCCGACATGTTATGCACTCATTTTCCTTTATGCTTGCCCCTCCCGCACCTTGTCTGCTCTATTTTGTACCATGCCCATCCCGCTTTTCCATCCCCACCACCGTTTCCCATCAGAAATAGCCGAGCACGAGTGCCCATAAAAAAATATCGTCGTAACTTCACTATGAATGTCGCCGCCAGACGCAAAAAAAAGGGATGCAACACGAGGACTTCCCAGGAGGTCACCCATCCTAGTACTACTCTCGCCCAAGCACGCTTAACTTCGGAGTTCTGATGGGATCCGGTGCTTTAGTGCTGGTATGATCGCATCCGACATGTTATGCACTCATTTTCCTTTATGCTTGCCCCTCCCGCACCTTGTCTGCTCTATTTTGTACCATGCCCATCCCGCTTTTCCATCCCCACCACCGTTTCCCATCAGAAATAGCCGAGCACGAGTGCCCATAAAAAAATATCGTCGTAACTTCACTATGAATGTCGCCGTCAGACAAAAAAAAGGGATGCAACACGAGGACTTCCCAGGAGGTCACCCATCCTAGTACTACTCTCGCCCAAGCACGCTTAACTTCGGAGTTCTGATGGGATCCGGTGCTTTAGTGCTGGTATGATCGCATCCGACATGTTATGCACTCATTTTCCTTTATGCTTGCCCCTCCCGCACCTTGTCTGCTCTATTTTGTACCATGCCCATCCCGCTTTTCCATCCCCACCACCGTTTCCCATCAGAAATAGCCGAGCACGAGTGCCCATAAAAAAATATCGTCGTAACTTCACTATGAATGTCGCCGCCAGACGCAAAAAAAAGGGATGCAACACGAGGACTTCCCAGGAGGTCACCCATCCTAGTACTACTCTCGCCCAAGCACGCTTAACTTCGGAGTTCTGATGGGATCCGGTGCTTTAGTGCTGGTATGATCGCATCCGACATGTTATGCACTCATTTTCCTTTATGCTTGCCCCTCCCGCACCTTGTCTGCTCTATTTTGTACCATGCCCATCCCGCTTTTCCATCCCCACCACCGTTTCCCATCAGAAATAGCCGAGCACGAGTGCCCATAAAAAAATATCGTCGTAACTTCACTATGAATGTCGCCGCCAGACGCAAAAAAAGGGATGCAACACGAGGACTTCCCAGGAGGTCACCCATCCTAGTACTACTCTCGCCCAAGCACGCTTAACTTCGGAGTTCTGATGGGATCCGGTGCTTTAGTGCTGGTATGATCGCATCCGACATGTTATGCACTCATTTTCCTTTATGCTTGCCCCTCCCGCACCTTGTCTGCTCTATTTTGTACCATGCCCATCCCGCTTTTCCATCCCCACCACCGTTTCCCATCAGAAATAGCCGAGCACGAGTGCCCATAAAAAAATATCGTCGTAACTTCACTATGAATGTCGCCGCCAGACGCAAAAAAAAGGGATGCAACACGAGGACTTCCCAGGAGGTCACCCATCCTAGTACTACTCTCGCCCAAGCACGCTTAACTTCGGAGTTCTGATGGGATCCGGTGCTTTAGTGCTGGTATGATCGCATCCGACATGTTATGCACTCATTTTCCTTTATGCTTGCCCCTCCCGCACCTTGTCTGCTCTATTTTGTACCATGCCCATCCCGCTTTTCCATCCCCACCACCGTTTCCCATCAGAAATAGCCGAGCACGAGTGCCCATAAAAAAATATCGTCGTAACTTCACTATGAATGTCGCCGCCAGACGCAAAAAAAAGGGATGCAACACGAGGACTTCCCAGGAGGTCACCCATCCTAGTACTACTCTCGCCCAAGCACGCTTAACTTCGGAGTTCTGATGGGATCCGGTGCTTTAGTGCTGGTATGATCGCATCCGACATGTTATGCACTCATTTTCCTTTATGCTTGCCCCTCCCGCACCTTGTCTGCTCTATTTTGTACCATGCCCATCCCGCTTTTCCATCCCCACCACCGTTTCCCATCAGAAATAGCCGAGCACGAGTGCCCATAAAAAAATATCGTCGTAACTTCACTATGAATGTCGCCGCCAGACGCAAAAAAAAGGGATGCAACACGAGGACTTCCCAGGAGGTCACCCATCCTAGTACTACTCTCGCCCAAGCACGCTTAACTTCGGAGTTCTGATGGGATCCGGTGCTTTAGTGCTGGTATGATCGCATCCGACATGTTATGCACTCATTTTCCTTTATGCTTGCCCCTCCCGCACCTTGTCTGCTCTATTTTGTACCATGCCCATCCCGCTTTTCCATCCCCACCACCGTTTCCCATCAGAAATAGCCGAGCACGAGTGCCCATAAAAAAATATCGTCGTAACTTCACTATGAATGTCGCCGCCAGACGCAAAAAAAAGGGATGCAACACGAGGACTTCCCAGGAGGTCACCCATCCTAGTACTACTCTCGCCCAAGCACGCTTAACTTCGGAGTTCTGATGGGATCCGGTGCTTTAGTGCTGGTATGATCGCATCCGACATGTTATGCACTCATTTTCCTTTATGCTTGCCCCTCCCGCACCTTGTCTGCTCTATTTTGTACCATGCCCATCCCGCTTTTCCATCCCCACCACCGTTTCCCATCAGAAATAGCCGAGCACGAGTGCCCATAAAAAAATATCGTCGTAACTTCACTATGAATGTCGCCGCCAGACGCAAAAAAAAGGGATGCAACACGAGGACTTCCCAGGAGGTCACCCATCCTAGTACTACTCTCGCCCAAGCACGCTTAACTTCGGAGTTCTGATGGGATCCGGTGCTTTAGTGCTGGTATGATCGCATCCGACATGTTATGCACTCATTTTCCTTTATGCTTGCCCCTCCCGCACCTTGTCTGCTCTATTTTGTACCATGCCCATCCCGCTTTTCCATCCCCACCACCGTTTCCCATCAGAAATAGCCGAGCACGAGTGCCCATAAAAAAATATCGTCGTAACTTCACTATGAATGTCGCCGCCAGACGCAAAAAAAAAGGGATGCAACACGAGGACTTCCCAGGAGGTCACCCATCCTAGTACTACTCTCGCCCAAGCACGCTTAACTTCGGAGTTCTGATGGGATCCGGTGCTTTAGTGCTGGTATGATCGCATCCGACATGTTATGCACTCATTTTCCTTTATGCTTGCCCCTCCCGCACCTTGTCTGCTCTATTTTGTACCATGCCCATCCCGCTTTTCCATCCCCACCACCGTTTCCCATCAGAAATAGCCGAGCACGAGTGCCCATAAAAAAATATCGTCGTAACTTCACTATGAATGTCGCCGCCAGACGCAAAAAAAAGGGATGCAACACGAGGACTTCCCAGGAGGTCACCCATCCTAGTACTACTCTCGCCCAAGCACGCTTAACTTCGGAGTTCTGATGGGATCCGGTGCTTTAGTGCTGGTATGATCGCATCCGACATGTTATGCACTCATTTTCCTTTATGCTTGCCCCTCCCGCACCTTGTCTGCTCTATTTTGTACCATGCCCATCCCGCTTTTCCATCCCCACCACCGTTTCCCATCAGAAATAGCCGAGCACGAGTGCCCATAAAAAAATATCGTCGTAACTTCACTATGAATGTCGCCGCCAGACGCAAAAAAAAGGGATGCAACACGAGGACTTCCCAGGAGGTCACCCATCCTAGTACTACTCTCGCCCAAGCACGCTTAACTTCGGAGTTCTGATGGGATCCGGTGCTTTAGTGCTGGTATGATCGCATCCGACATGTTATGCACTCATTTTCCTTTATGCTTGCCCCTCCCGCACCTTGTCTGCTCTATTTTGTACCATGCCCATCCCGCTTTTCCATCCCCACCACCGTTTCCCATCAGAAATAGCCGAGCACGAGTGCCCATAAAAAAATATCGTCGTAACTTCACTATGAATGTCGCCGCCAGACGCAAAAAAAAGGGATGCAACACGAGGACTTCCCAGGAGGTCACCCATCCTAGTACTACTCTCGCCCAAGCACGCTTAACTTCGGAGTTCTGATGGGATCCGGTGCTTTAGTGCTGGTATGATCGCATCCGACATGTTATGCACTCATTTTCCTTTATGCTTGCCCCTCCCGCACCTTGTCTGCTCTATTTTGTACCATGCCCATCCCGCTTTTCCATCCCCACCACCGTTTCCCATCAGAAATAGCCGAGCACGAGTGCCCATAAAAAAATATCGTCGTAACTTCACTATGAATGTCGCCGCCAGACGCAAAAAAAGGGATGCAACACGAGGACTTCCCAGGAGGTCACCCATCCTAGTACTACTCTCGCCCAAGCACGCTTAACTTCGGAGTTCTGATGGGATCCGGTGCTTTAGTGCTGGTATGATCGCATCCGACATGTTATGCACTCATTTTCCTTTATGCTTGCCCCTCCCGCACCTTGTCTGCTCTATTTTGTACCATGCCCATCCCGCTTTTCCATCCCCACCACCGTTTCCCATCAGAAATAGCCGAGCACGAGTGCCCATAAAAAAATATCGTCGTAACTTCACTATGAATGTCGCCGCCAGACGCAAAAAAAAGGGATGCAACACGAGGACTTCCCAGGAGGTCACCCATCCTAGTACTACTCTCGCCCAAGCACGCTTAACTTCGGAGTTCTGATGGGATCCGGTGCTTTAGTGCTGGTATGATCGCATCCGACATGTTATGCACTCATTTTCCTTTATGCTTGCCCCTCCCGCACCTTGTCTGCTCTATTTTGTACCATGCCCATCCCGCTTTTCCATCCCCACCACCGTTTCCCATCAGAAATAGCCGAGCACGAGTGCCCATAAAAAAATATCGTCGTAACTTCACTATGAATGTCGCCGCCAGACGCAAAAAAAAAGGGATGCAACACGAGGACTTCCCAGGAGGTCACCCATCCTAGTACTACTCTCGCCCAAGCACGCTTAACTTCGGAGTTCTGATGGGATCCGGTGCTTTAGTGCTGGTATGATCGCATCCGACATGTTATGCACTCATTTTCCTTTATGCTTGCCCCTCCCGCACCTTGTCTGCTCTATTTTGTACCATGCCCATCCCGCTTTTCCATCCCCACCACCGTTTCCCATCAGAAATAGCCGAGCACGAGTGCCCATAAAAAAATATCGTCGTAACTTCACTATGAATGTCGCCGCCAGACGCAAAAAAAAAGGGATGCAACACGAGGACTTCCCAGGAGGTCACCCATCCTAGTACTACTCTCGCCCAAGCACGCTTAACTTCGGAGTTCTGATGGGATCCGGTGCTTTAGTGCTGGTATGATCGCATCCGACATGTTATGCACTCATTTTCCTTTATGCTTGCCCCTCCCGCACCTTGTCTGCTCTATTTTGTACCATGCCCATCCCGCTTTTCCATCCCCACCACCGTTTCCCATCAGAAATAGCCGAGCACGAGTGCCCATAAAAAAATATCGTCGTAACTTCACTATGAATGTCGCCGTCAGACGCAAAAAAAGGGATGCAACACGAGGACTTCCCAGGAGGTCACCCATCCTAGTACTACTCTCGCCCAAGCACGCTTAACTTCGGAGTTCTGATGGGATCCGGTGCTTTAGTGCTGGTATGATCGCATCCGACATGTTATGCACTCATTTTCCTTTATGCTTGCCCCTCCCGCACCTTGTCTGCTCTATTTTGTACCATGCCCATCCCGCTTTTCCATCCCCACCACCGTTTCCCATCAGAAATAGCCGAGCACGAGTGCCCATAAAAAAATATCGTCGTAACTTCACTATGAATGTCGCCGCCAGACGCAAAAAAAAGGGATGCAACACGAGGACTTCCCAGGAGGTCACCCATCCTAGTACTACTCTCGCCCAAGCACGCTTAACTTCGGAGTTCTGATGGGATCCGGTGCTTTAGTGCTGGTATGATCGCATCCGACATGTTATGCACTCATTTTCCTTTATGCTTGCCCCTCCCGCACCTTGTCTGCTCTATTTTGTACCATGCCCATCCCGCTTTTCCATCCCCACCACCGTTTCCCATCAGAAATAGCCGAGCACGAGTGCCCATAAAAAAATATCGTCGTAACTTCACTATGAATGTCGCCGCCAGACGCAAAAAAAAGGGATGCAACACGAGGACTTCCCAGGAGGTCACCCATCCTAGTACTACTCTCGCCCAAGCACGCTTAACTTCGGAGTTCTGATGGGATCCGGTGCTTTAGTGCTGGTATGATCGCATCCGACATGTTATGCACTCATTTTCCTTTATGCTTGCCCCTCCCGCACCTTGTCTGCTCTATTTTGTACCATGCCCATCCCGCTTTTCCATCCCCACCACCGTTTCCCATCAGAAATAGCCGAGCACGAGTGCCCATAAAAAAATATCGTCGTAACTTCACTATGAATGTCGCCGCCAGACGCAAAAAAAAGGGATGCAACACGAGGACTTCCCAGGAGGTCACCCATCCTAGTACTACTCTCGCCCAAGCACGCTTAACTTCGGAGTTCTGATGGGATCCGGTGCTTTAGTGCTGGTATGATCGCATCCGACATGTTATGCACTCATTTTCCTTTATGCTTGCCCCTCCCGCACCTTGTCTGCTCTATTTTGTACCATGCCCATCCCGCTTTTCCATCCCCACCACCGTTTCCCATCAGAAATAGCCGAGCACGAGTGCCCATAAAAAAATATCGTCGTAACTTCACTATGAATGTCGCCGCCAGACGCAAAAAAAAGGGATGCAACACGAGGACTTCCCAGGAGGTCACCCATCCTAGTACTACTCTCGCCCAAGCACGCTTAACTTCGGAGTTCTGATGGGATCCGGTGCTTTAGTGCTGGTATGATCGCATCCGACATGTTATGCACTCATTTTCCTTTATGCTTGCCCCTCCCGCACCTTGTCTGCTCTATTTTGTACCATGCCCATCCCGCTTTTCCATCCCCACCACCGTTTCCCATCAGAAATAGCCGAGCACGAGTGCCCATAAAAAAATATCGTCGTAACTTCACTATGAATGTCGCCGCCAGACGCAAAAAAAAGGGATGCAACACGAGGACTTCCCAGGAGGTCACCCATCCTAGTACTACTCTCGCCCAAGCACGCTTAACTTCGGAGTTCTGATGGGATCCGGTGCTTTAGTGCTGGTATGATCGCATCCGACATGTTATGCACTCATTTTCCTTTATGCTTGCCCCTCCCGCACCTTGTCTGCTCTATTTTGTACCATGCCCATCCCGCTTTTCCATCCCCACCACCGTTTCCCATCAGAAATAGCCGAGCACGAGTGCCCATAAAAAAATATCGTCGTAACTTCACCATGAATGTCGCCGCCAGACGCAAAAAAGGGATGCAACACGAGGACTTCCCAGGAGGTCACCCATCCTAGTACTACTCTCGCCCAAGCACGCTTAACTTCGGAGTTCTGATGGGATCCGGTGCTTTAGTGCTGGTATGATCGCATCCGACATGTTATGCACTCATTTTCCTTTATGCTTGCCCCTCCCGCACCTTGTCTGCTCTATTTTGTACCATGCCCATCCCGCTTTTCCATCCCCACCACCGTTTCCCATCAGAAATAGCCGAGCACGAGTGCCCATAAAAAAATATCGTCGTAACTTCACTATGAATGTCGCCGCCAGACGCAAAAAAAAGGGATGCAACACGAGGACTTCCCAGGAGGTCACCCATCCTAGTACTACTCTCGCCCAAGCACGCTTAACTTCGGAGTTCTGATGGGATCCGGTGCTTTAGTGCTGGTATGATCGCATCCGACATGTTATGCACTCATTTTCCTTTATGCTTGCCCCTCCCGCACCTTGTCTGCTCTATTTTGTACCATGCCCATCCCGCTTTTCCATCCCCACCACCGTTTCCCATCAGAAATAGCCGAGCACGAGTGCCCATAAAAAAATATCGTCGTAACTTCACTATGAATGTCGCCGCCAGACGCAAAAAAAAGGGATGCAACACGAGGACTTCCCAGGAGGTCACCCATCCTAGTACTACTCTCGCCCAAGCACGCTTAACTTCGGAGTTCTGATGGGATCCGGTGCTTTAGTGCTGGTATGATCGCATCCGACATGTTATGCACTCATTTTCCTTTATGCTTGCCCCTCCCGCACCTTGTCTGCTCTATTTTGTACCATGCCCATCCCGCTTTTCCATCCCCACCACCGTTTCCCATCAGAAATAGCCGAGCACGAGTGCCCATAAAAAAATATCGTCGTAACTTCACTATGAATGTCGCCGCCAGACGCAAAAAAAAGGGATGCAACACGAGGACTTCCCAGGAGGTCACCCATCCTAGTACTACTCTCGCCCAAGCACGCTTAACTTCGGAGTTCTGATGGGATCCGGTGCTTTAGTGCTGGTATGATCGCATCCGACATGTTATGCACTCATTTTCCTTTATGCTTGCCCCTCCCGCACCTTGTCTGCTCTATTTTGTACCATGCCCATCCCGCTTTTCCATCCCCACCACCGTTTCCCATCAGAAATAGCCGAGCACGAGTGCCCATAAAAAAATATCGTCGTAACTTCACTATGAATGTCGCCGCCAGACGCAAAAAAAAGGGATGCAACACGAGGACTTCCCAGGAGGTCACCCATCCTAGTACTACTCTCGCCCAAGCACGCTTAACTTCGGAGTTCTGATGGGATCCGGTGCTTTAGTGCTGGTATGATCGCATCCGACATGTTATGCACTCATTTTCCTTTATGCTTGCCCCTCCCGCACCTTGTCTGCTCTATTTTGTACCATGCCCATCCCGCTTTTCCATCCCCACCACCGTTTCCCATCAGAAATAGCCGAGCACGAGTGCCCATAAAAAAATATCGTCGTAACTTCACTATGAATGTCGCCGCCAGACGCAAAAAAAAGGGATGCAACACGAGGACTTCCCAGGAGGTCACCCATCCTAGTACTACTCTCGCCCAAGCACGCTTAACTTCGGAGTTCTGATGGGATCCGGTGCTTTAGTGCTGGTATGATCGCATCCGACATGTTATGCACTCATTTTCCTTTATGCTTGCCCCTCCCGCACCTTGTCTGCTCTATTTTGTACCATGCCCATCCCGCTTTTCCATCCCCACCACCGTTTCCCATCAGAAATAGCCGAGCACGAGTGCCCATAAAAAAATATCGTCGTAACTTCACTATGAATGTCGCCGCCAGACGCAAAAAAAAGGGATGCAACACGAGGACTTCCCAGGAGGTCACCCATCCTAGTACTACTCTCGCCCAAGCACGCTTAACTTCGGAGTTCTGATGGGATCCGGTGCTTTAGTGCTGGTATGATCGCATCCGACATGTTATGCACTCATTTTCCTTTATGCTTGCCCCTCCCGCACCTTGTCTGCTCTATTTTGTACCATGCCCATCCCGCTTTTCCATCCCCACCACCGTTTCCCATCAGAAATAGCCGAGCACGAGTGCCCATAAAAAAATATCGTCGTAACTTCACTATGAATGTCGCCGCCAGACGCAAAAAAAAGGGATGCAACACGAGGACTTCCCAGGAGGTCACCCATCCTAGTACTACTCTCGCCCAAGCACGCTTAACTTCGGAGTTCTGATGGGATCCGGTGCTTTAGTGCTGGTATGATCGCATCCGACATGTTATGCACTCATTTTCCTTTATGCTTGCCCCTCCCGCACCTTGTCTGCTCTATTTTGTACCATGCCCATCCCGCTTTTCCATCCCCACCACCGTTTCCCATCAGAAATAGCCGAGCACGAGTGCCCATAAAAAAATATCGTCGTAACTTCACTATGAATGTCGCCGCCAGACGCAAAAAAAAGGGATGCAACACGAGGACTTCCCAGGAGGTCACCCATCCTAGTACTACTCTCGCCCAAGCACGCTTAACTTCGGAGTTCTGATGGGATCCGGTGCTTTAGTGCTGGTATGATCGCATCCGACATGTTATGCACTCATTTTCCTTTATGCTTGCCCCTCCCGCACCTTGTCTGCTCTATTTTGTACCATGCCCATCCCGCTTTTCCATCCCCACCACCGTTTCCCATCAGAAATAGCCGAGCACGAGTGCCCATAAAAAAATATCGTCGTAACTTCACTATGAATGTCGCCGTCCAGACGCAAAAAAAGGGATGCAACACGAGGACTTCCCAGGAGGTCACCCATCCTAGTACTACTCTCGCCCAAGCACGCTTAACTTCGGAGTTCTGATGGGATCCGGTGCTTTAGTGCTGGTATGATCGCATCCGACATGTTATGCACTCATTTTCCTTTATGCTTGCCCCTCCCGCACCTTGTCTGCTCTATTTTGTACCATGCCCATCCCGCTTTTCCATCCCCACCACCGTTTCCCATCAGAAATAGCCGAGCACGAGTGCCCATAAAAAAATATCGTCGTAACTTCACTATGAATGTCGCCGCCAGACGCAAAAAAAAGGGATGCAACACGAGGACTTCCCAGGAGGTCACCCATCCTAGTACTACTCTCGCCCAAGCACGCTTAACTTCGGAGTTCTGATGGGATCCGGTGCTTTAGTGCTGGTATGATCGCATCCGACATGTTATGCACTCATTTTCCTTTATGCTTGCCCCTCCCGCACCTTGTCTGCTCTATTTTGTACCATGCCCATCCCGCTTTTCCATCCCCACCACCGTTTCCCATCAGAAATAGCCGAGCACGAGTGCCCATAAAAAAATATCGTCGTAACTTCACTATGAATGTCGCCGCCAGACGCAAAAAAAAGGGATGCAACACGAGGACTTCCCAGGAGGTCACCCATCCTAGTACTACTCTCGCCCAAGCACGCTTAACTTCGGAGTTCTGATGGGATCCGGTGCTTTAGTGCTGGTATGATCGCATCCGACATGTTATGCACTCATTTTCCTTTATGCTTGCCCCTCCCGCACCTTGTCTGCTCTATTTTGTACCATGCCCATCCCGCTTTTCCATCCCCACCACCGTTTCCCATCAGAAATAGCCGAGCACGAGTGCCCATAAAAAAATATCGTCGTAACTTCACTATGAATGTCGCCGCCAGACGCAAAAAAAGGGATGCAACACGAGGACTTCCCAGGAGGTCACCCATCCTAGTACTACTCTCGCCCAAGCACGCTTAACTTCGGAGTTCTGATGGGATCCGGTGCTTTAGTGCTGGTATGATCGCATCCGACATGTTATGCACTCATTTTCCTTTATGCTTGCCCCTCCCGCACCTTGTCTGCTCTATTTTGTACCATGCCCATCCCGCTTTTCCATCCCCACCACCGTTTCCCATCAGAAATAGCCGAGCACGAGTGCCCATAAAAAAATATCGTCGTAACTTCACTATGAATGTCGCCGCCAGACGCAAAAAAAAGGGATGCAACACGAGGACTTCCCAGGAGGTCACCCATCCTAGTACTACTCTCGCCCAAGCACGCTTAACTTCGGAGTTCTGATGGGATCCGGTGCTTTAGTGCTGGTATGATCGCATCCGACATGTTATGCACTCATTTTCCTTTATGCTTGCCCCTCCCGCACCTTGTCTGCTCTATTTTGTACCATGCCCATCCCGCTTTTCCATCCCCACCACCGTTTCCCATCAGAAATAGCCGAGCACGAGTGCCCATAAAAAAATATCGTCGTAACTTCACTATGAATGTCGCCGCCAGACGCAAAAAAAAGGGATGCAACACGAGGACTTCCCAGGAGGTCACCCATCCTAGTACTACTCTCGCCCAAGCACGCTTAACTTCGGAGTTCTGATGGGATCCGGTGCTTTAGTGCTGGTATGATCGCATCCGACATGTTATGCACTCATTTTCCTTTATGCTTGCCCCTCCCGCACCTTGTCTGCTCTATTTTGTACCATGCCCATCCCGCTTTTCCATCCCCACCACCGTTTCCCATCAGAAATAGCCGAGCACGAGTGCCCATAAAAAAATATCGTCGTAACTTCACTATGAATGTCGCCGCCAGACGCAAAAAAAAGGGATGCAACACGAGGACTTCCCAGGAGGTCACCCATCCTAGTACTACTCTCGCCCAAGCACGCTTAACTTCGGAGTTCTGATGGGATCCGGTGCTTTAGTGCTGGTATGATCGCATCCGACATGTTATGCACTCATTTTCCTTTATGCTTGCCCCTCCCGCACCTTGTCTGCTCTATTTTGTACCATGCCCATCCCGCTTTTCCATCCCCACCACCGTTTCCCATCAGAAATAGCCGAGCACGAGTGCCCATAAAAAAATATCGTCGTAACTTCACCATGAATGTCGCCGCCAGACGCAAAAAAAGGGATGCAACACGAGGACTTCCCAGGAGGTCACCCATCCTAGTACTACTCTCGCCCAAGCACGCTTAACTTCGGAGTTCTGATGGGATCCGGTGCTTTAGTGCTGGTATGATCGCATCCGACATGTTATGCACTCATTTTCCTTTATGCTTGCCCCTCCCGCACCTTGTCTGCTCTATTTTGTACCATGCCCATCCCGCTTTTCCATCCCCACCACCGTTTCCCATCAGAAATAGCCGAGCACGAGTGCCCATAAAAAAATATCGTCGTAACTTCACTATGAATGTCGCCGTCCAGACGCAAAAAAAGGGATGCAACACGAGGACTTCCCAGGAGGTCACCCATCCTAGTACTACTCTCGCCCAAGCACGCTTAACTTCGGAGTTCTGATGGGATCCGGTGCTTTAGTGCTGGTATGATCGCATCCGACATGTTATGCACTCATTTTCCTTTATGCTTGCCCCTCCCGCACCTTGTCTGCTCTATTTTGTACCATGCCCATCCCGCTTTTCCATCCCCACCACCGTTTCCCATCAGAAATAGCCGAGCACGAGTGCCCATAAAAAAATATCGTCGTAACTTCACTATGAATGTCGCCGCCAGACGCAAAAAAAAAGGGATGCAACACGAGGACTTCCCAGGAGGTCACCCATCCTAGTACTACTCTCGCCCAAGCACGCTTAACTTCGGAGTTCTGATGGGATCCGGTGCTTTAGTGCTGGTATGATCGCATCCGACATGTTATGCACTCATTTTCCTTTATGCTTGCCCCTCCCGCACCTTGTCTGCTCTATTTTGTACCATGCCCATCCCGCTTTTCCATCCCCACCACCGTTTCCCATCAGAAATAGCCGAGCACGAGTGCCCATAAAAAAATATCGTCGTAACTTCACTATGAATGTCGCCGCCAGACGCAAAAAAAAGGGATGCAACACGAGGACTTCCCAGGAGGTCACCCATCCTAGTACTACTCTCGCCCAAGCACGCTTAACTTCGGAGTTCTGATGGGATCCGGTGCTTTAGTGCTGGTATGATCGCATCCGACATGTTATGCACTCATTTTCCTTTATGCTTGCCCCTCCCGCACCTTGTCTGCTCTATTTTGTACCATGCCCATCCCGCTTTTCCATCCCCACCACCGTTTCCCATCAGAAATAGCCGAGCACGAGTGCCCATAAAAAAATATCGTCGTAACTTCACTATGAATGTCGCCGCCAGACGCAAAAAAAGGGATGCAACACGAGGACTTCCCAGGAGGTCACCCATCCTAGTACTACTCTCGCCCAAGCACGCTTAACTTCGGAGTTCTGATGGGATCCGGTGCTTTAGTGCTGGTATGATCGCATCCGACATGTTATGCACTCATTTTCCTTTATGCTTGCCCCTCCCGCACCTTGTCTGCTCTATTTTGTACCATGCCCATCCCGCTTTTCCATCCCCACCACCGTTTCCCATCAGAAATAGCCGAGCACGAGTGCCCATAAAAAAATATCGTCGTAACTTCACTATGAATGTCGCCGCCAGACGCAAAAAAAAGGGATGCAACACGAGGACTTCCCAGGAGGTCACCCATCCTAGTACTACTCTCGCCCAAGCACGCTTAACTTCGGAGTTCTGATGGGATCCGGTGCTTTAGTGCTGGTATGATCGCATCCGACATGTTATGCACTCATTTTCCTTTATGCTTGCCCCTCCCGCACCTTGTCTGCTCTATTTTGTACCATGCCCATCCCGCTTTTCCATCCCCACCACCGTTTCCCATCAGAAATAGCCGAGCACGAGTGCCCATAAAAAAATATCGTCGTAACTTCACTATGAATGTCGCCGCCAGACGCAAAAAAAAGGGATGCAACACGAGGACTTCCCAGGAGGTCACCCATCCTAGTACTACTCTCGCCCAAGCACGCTTAACTTCGGAGTTCTGATGGGATCCGGTGCTTTAGTGCTGGTATGATCGCATCCGACATGTTATGCACTCATTTTCCTTTATGCTTGCCCCTCCCGCACCTTGTCTGCTCTATTTTGTACCATGCCCATCCCGCTTTTCCATCCCCACCACCGTTTCCCATCAGAAATAGCCGAGCACGAGTGCCCATAAAAAAATATCGTCGTAACTTCACTATGAATGTCGCCGCCAGACGCAAAAAAAAGGGATGCAACACGAGGACTTCCCAGGAGGTCACCCATCCTAGTACTACTCTCGCCCAAGCACGCTTAACTTCGGAGTTCTGATGGGATCCGGTGCTTTAGTGCTGGTATGATCGCATCCGACATGTTATGCACTCATTTTCCTTTATGCTTGCCCCTCCCGCACCTTGTCTGCTCTATTTTGTACCATGCCCATCCCGCTTTTCCATCCCCACCACCGTTTCCCATCAGAAATAGCCGAGCACGAGTGCCCATAAAAAAATATCGTCGTAACTTCACTATGAATGTCGCCGCCAGACGCAAAAAAAAGGGATGCAACACGAGGACTTCCCAGGAGGTCACCCATCCTAGTACTACTCTCGCCCAAGCACGCTTAACTTCGGAGTTCTGATGGGATCCGGTGCTTTAGTGCTGGTATGATCGCATCCGACATGTTATGCACTCATTTTCCTTTATGCTTGCCCCTCCCGCACCTTGTCTGCTCTATTTTGTACCATGCCCATCCCGCTTTTCCATCCCCACCACCGTTTCCCATCAGAAATAGCCGAGCACGAGTGCCCATAAAAAAATATCGTCGTAACTTCACTATGAATGTCGCCGCCAGACGCAAAAAAAAGGGATGCAACACGAGGACTTCCCAGGAGGTCACCCATCCTAGTACTACTCTCGCCCAAGCACGCTTAACTTCGGAGTTCTGATGGGATCCGGTGCTTTAGTGCTGGTATGATCGCATCCGACATGTTATGCACTCATTTTCCTTTATGCTTGCCCCTCCCGCACCTTGTCTGCTCTATTTTGTACCATGCCCATCCCGCTTTTCCATCCCCACCACCGTTTCCCATCAGAAATAGCCGAGCACGAGTGCCCATAAAAAAATATCGTCGTAACTTCACTATGAATGTCGCCGCCAGACGCAAAAAAAAGGGATGCAACACGAGGACTTCCCAGGAGGTCACCCATCCTAGTACTACTCTCGCCCAAGCACGCTTAACTTCGGAGTTCTGATGGGATCCGGTGCTTTAGTGCTGGTATGATCGCATCCGACATGTTATGCACTCATTTTCCTTTATGCTTGCCCCTCCCGCACCTTGTCTGCTCTATTTTGTACCATGCCCATCCCGCTTTTCCATCCCCACCACCGTTTCCCATCAGAAATAGCCGAGCACGAGTGCCCATAAAAAAATATCGTCGTAACTTCACTATGAATGTCGCCGCCAGACGCAAAAAAAAAGGGATGCAACACGAGGACTTCCCAGGAGGTCACCCATCCTAGTACTACTCTCGCCCAAGCACGCTTAACTTCGGAGTTCTGATGGGATCCGGTGCTTTAGTGCTGGTATGATCGCATCCGACATGTTATGCACTCATTTTCCTTTATGCTTGCCCCTCCCGCACCTTGTCTGCTCTATTTTGTACCATGCCCATCCCGCTTTTCCATCCCCACCACCGTTTCCCATCAGAAATAGCCGAGCACGAGTGCCCATAAAAAAATATCGTCGTAACTTCACTATGAATGTCGCCGCCAGACGCAAAAAAAAGGGATGCAACACGAGGACTTCCCAGGAGGTCACCCATCCTAGTACTACTCTCGCCCAAGCACGCTTAACTTCGGAGTTCTGATGGGATCCGGTGCTTTAGTGCTGGTATGATCGCATCCGACATGTTATGCACTCATTTTCCTTTATGCTTGCCCCTCCCGCACCTTGTCTGCTCTATTTTGTACCATGCCCATCCCGCTTTTCCATCCCCACCACCGTTTCCCATCAGAAATAGCCGAGCACGAGTGCCCATAAAAAAATATCGTCGTAACTTCACTATGAATGTCGCCGCCAGACGCAAAAAAAAGGGATGCAACACGAGGACTTCCCAGGAGGTCACCCATCCTAGTACTACTCTCGCCCAAGCACGCTTAACTTCGGAGTTCTGATGGGATCCGGTGCTTTAGTGCTGGTATGATCGCATCCGACATGTTATGCACTCATTTTCCTTTATGCTTGCCCCTCCCGCACCTTGTCTGCTCTATTTTGTACCATGCCCATCCCGCTTTTCCATCCCCACCACCGTTTCCCATCAGAAATAGCCGAGCACGAGTGCCCATAAAAAAATATCGTCGTAACTTCACTATGAATGTCGCCGCCAGACGCAAAAAAAAGGGATGCAACACGAGGACTTCCCAGGAGGTCACCCATCCTAGTACTACTCTCGCCCAAGCACGCTTAACTTCGGAGTTCTGATGGGATCCGGTGCTTTAGTGCTGGTATGATCGCATCCGACATGTTATGCACTCATTTTCCTTTATGCTTGCCCCTCCCGCACCTTGTCTGCTCTATTTTGTACCATGCCCATCCCGCTTTTCCATCCCCACCACCGTTTCCCATCAGAAATAGCCGAGCACGAGTGCCCATAAAAAAATATCGTCGTAACTTCACTATGAATGTCGCCGCCAGACGCAAAAAAAAGGGATGCAACACGAGGACTTCCCAGGAGGTCACCCATCCTAGTACTACTCTCGCCCAAGCACGCTTAACTTCGGAGTTCTGATGGGATCCGGTGCTTTAGTGCTGGTATGATCGCATCCGACATGTTATGCACTCATTTTCCTTTATGCTTGCCCCTCCCGCACCTTGTCTGCTCTATTTTGTACCATGCCCATCCCGCTTTTCCATCCCCACCACCGTTTCCCATCAGAAATAGCCGAGCACGAGTGCCCATAAAAAAATATCGTCGTAACTTCACTATGAATGTCGCCGCCAGACGCAAAAAAAAGGGATGCAACACGAGGACTTCCCAGGAGGTCACCCATCCTAGTACTACTCTCGCCCAAGCACGCTTAACTTCGGAGTTCTGATGGGATCCGGTGCTTTAGTGCTGGTATGATCGCATCCGACATGTTATGCACTCATTTTCCTTTATGCTTGCCCCTCCCGCACCTTGTCTGCTCTATTTTGTACCATGCCCATCCCGCTTTTCCATCCCCACCACCGTTTCCCATCAGAAATAGCCGAGCACGAGTGCCCATAAAAAAATATCGTCGTAACTTCACTATGAATGTCGCCGCCAGACGCAAAAAAAAGGGATGCAACACGAGGACTTCCCAGGAGGTCACCCATCCTAGTACTACTCTCGCCCAAGCACGCTTAACTTCGGAGTTCTGATGGGATCCGGTGCTTTAGTGCTGGTATGATCGCATCCGACATGTTATGCACTCATTTTCCTTTATGCTTGCCCCTCCCGCACCTTGTCTGCTCTATTTTGTACCATGCCCATCCCGCTTTTCCATCCCCACCACCGTTTCCCATCAGAAATAGCCGAGCACGAGTGCCCATAAAAAAATATCGTCGTAACTTCACTATGAATGTCGCCGCCAGACGCAAAAAAAAAGGGATGCAACACGAGGACTTCCCAGGAGGTCACCCATCCTAGTACTACTCTCGCCCAAGCACGCTTAACTTCGGAGTTCTGATGGGATCCGGTGCTTTAGTGCTGGTATGATCGCATCCGACATGTTATGCACTCATTTTCCTTTATGCTTGCCCCTCCCGCACCTTGTCTGCTCTATTTTGTACCATGCCCATCCCGCTTTTCCATCCCCACCACCGTTTCCCATCAGAAATAGCCGAGCACGAGTGCCCATAAAAAATATCGTCCTAACTTCACCATGAATGTCGTGACTCATAATAAACGAATCGAAGCCAAAAAAAACCTAACGCAACCGATCTATGGTTTACGGTTTATGGTTACATTATTAGTGAAATAGCAAACCGAAAGGCCTTCGGTTAATTCGGTTTTTAACGAAAAACCGCGGTTAAGAAAGAAAACCGAACGTGTTAACACGACCCAACTTGATAATCTTAATATAAAATGTGAAGTGAGTATCTTTCACGTAAGCTGCACTACCATGCTGGTTTGAACACGTGATTGCAACCAGAGGTTGCTAGTTCGACCCCTGCTGTTTATTTTTTTGTTTTGTCTTTCGATCCTAGTACTAAAGCAAACTAGTTCTGCCGGTCTTTAATGATCCGAATTTATGACCAAACCTTGAACCAATCCTTTTCGTATCAGCCGAGCACGAGTGACGTCTGAATGTCGCCGCCAGACGCAAAAAAAAAGGGATGCAACACGAGGACTTCCCAGGAGGTCACCCAACCTAGTACTACTCTCGCCCAAGCACGCTTAACTTCGGAGTTCTGATGGGATCCGGTGCTTTAGTGCTGGTATGATCGCATCCGACATGTTATGCACTCATTTTCCTTTATGCTTGCCCCTCCCGCACCTTGTCTGCTCTATTTTGTACCATGCCCATCCCGCTTTTCCATCCCCACCACCGTTTCCCATCAGAAATAGCCGAGCACGAGTGCCCATAAAAAAATATCGTCGTAACTTCACTATGAATGTCGCCGCCAGACGCAAAAAAAAAGGGATGCAACACGAGGACTTCCCAGGAGGTCACCCATCCTAGTACTACTCTCGCCCAAGCACGCTTAACTTCGGAGTTCTGATGGGATCCGGTGCTTTAGTGCTGGTATGATCGCATCCAACATGTTATGCACTCATTTTCCTTTATGCTTGCCCCTCCCGCACCTTGTCTGCTCTATTTTGTACCATGCCCATCCCGCTTTTCCATCCCCACCACCGTTTCCCATCACCAATAGCCGAGTGATACGTCTCCAACGTATCGATAATTTCTTATGTTCCATGCTACATTATTGATGATATCTACATGTTTTATACACATTATATGTCGTATTTACGCATTTTCTGGAACTAACCTATTAACAAGATGCCGAAGAGCCAGTTGCTGTTTTCTGCTGTTTTTGGTTTCAGAAATCCTAGTAAGGAAATATTCTCGGAATTGGACGAAATCAACGCCCAGGGTCCTATTGCACGAAGCTTCCAGAAGCGTGAAGAGGGAAGGAAGTGGGGCCACGAGGCGCCGCCACAACAGGGCGCGGCCCAGCCCTTGGCCGCGCGGCCCGGTGTGTGGGGCCCTCGTGTGCCCCCCGCGTTGCCCTTCCGCCTACTTAAAGCCTCTGTCGCGAAACCCCGGAGCCACGATACGGAAAACCTTCCGGAGACGCCGCCGCGAATCCCATCTCGGGGATTCAGGAGATCGCCTCCGAGAGGGGAATCATCTCCCGGAGGACTCTTCATCGCCATGATCGCCTCCGGAGTGATGAGTGAGTAGTTCACCCTGGACTATGGGTCCATAGCAGTAGCTAGATGGTCGTCTTCTCCTAATTTTGCTTCATTGTTGGATCTTGTGAGCTGCCTAACATGATCAAGATCATCTACCTGTAATACTATATGTTGTGTTTGTCGGGATCCGATGGATAGAGAATACTATGTTATGGTGATTATCAATCTATTACCTATGTGTTGTTTATGATCTTGCATGCTCTCCGTTATTAGTAGAGGCTCTGGCCAAGTTTTTGCTCTTAACTCCAAGAGGGAGTATTTATGCTCGATAGTGGGTTCATGCCTCCATTGATACCTGGGACAGTGACAGAAAGTTCTAAGGTTGTGGATGTGCTGTTGCCACTAGGGATAAAACATTGATGCTATGTCTAAGGATGTAGTTGTTGATTACATTACGCACCATACTTAATGCAATTGTCTGTTGCTTGCAACTTAATACTGGAAGGGGTTCGGATGATAACCTGAAGGTGGACTTTTTAGGCATAGATGCATGCTGGATGGCGGTCTATGTACTTTGTCGTAATGCCCAATTAAATCTCACTATATTTATCATATCATGTATATGCATTGTTATGCCCTTTTCTATTTGTCAATTGCCCGACTGTAATTTGTTCACCCAACATGCTTTAATCTTATGGGAGAGACACCTCTAGTGAACTGTGGACCCCGGTCCTATTCTTTACATCGCATACAATCTACTGCAATACTTGTTTTACTATTTTCTTCGCAAACAATCATCTTCCACACAATACGGTTAATCCTTTGTTACAGCAAGCCGGTGAGATTGACAACCTCACTGTTTCGTTGGGGCAAAGTAGTTTGGTTGTGTTGTGCAGGTTCCACGTTGGCGCCGGAATCCCTGGTGTTGCGCCGCATCACATTTCGCCACCATCAACCTTCAACGTGCTTCTTGGCTCCTCCTGGTTCGATAAACCTTGGTTTCTTTCTGAGGGAAAACTTGCTGCTGTGCGCATCATACCTTCCTCTTGGGGTTCCCAACGAACGTGTGAGTTACACGCCATCAAGCTCTTTTTCTGGCGCCGTTGCCGGGGAGATCAAGACACGCTGCAAGGGGAGTCTCCACTTCTCAATCTCTTTACTTTGTTTTTGTCTTGCTTTATTTTATTTACTACTTTGTTTGCTGCACCTAAACAAAACACACAAAAATTAGTTGCTAGTTTTACTTTATTTACTGTCTTGCTCTCTATATCAAAAACACAAAAAAATTAGTTACTTGCATTTAGTTTACTTTTGTTATCATGTCTAGCTCTGCACTTGTTACTTCTTCACCTGAGGAATTAGTTTTTACTTTTAAACAAGGGGATGAGGAGAGTTTTAAAGATGCTTGGTCGAGAATTTTTACTTCTTATCGTAAAGCTGAACCTCAAATGACTCTAAGTTTGCTCCTTAGTAATTTTTATTTTGGTCTTATGATTCGCTATAGATATGCCTTGGATGCTGTAGTGGGAGGAGATTTCCTTCATTGTAATGGGGATCAAGCTTTTAATGCCATAAAGAAGTTGGTTGCATCACATGATTCAGCTAATAACTTTGATTCAGCCCTTATTAGCATTTATAATAGATTAAACACTCTTGAGACAAGTGCATCTTGCTTGAATGAAAATTATAGATATGTTCGTAACCGTCTTGATCAAGTTTTAGTGAACTCTGAACCTTCATTATGGGATCCTACTATTAAAATTGTTATCGGTGACCAAACTCTTCATGCCAATTGTGATATTATGTCTGAATTTTGCTTAATGCCTAAGAGTATTCATGAATCTTTGCAACTTTGGGGATTCATTGAAGGGGGAGAAGGAATAACTCTTATTGATAACTCTGTTATAATCCCTAAAGGAATAGCTGCGGGTGTGCATACAACCATTCTTGGTAGAACAATATCCATTGATTATCTTGTTATTGAATGTGCAGGAACAGGACAAATCACACTCGGAAGATCCCTGCTGAAACTATTGGGAGCAGTCATAGATATGGGAGAAGGCACCCTAAAGTTCACCTCTACACCTGGGGGTAGACATGTATTCCCTAAACCAAAGAGTAAGAAAAAGAACAAGAAAGGTAAGGGTAAGGCCCAAGGTAATGTTGATGCTTCATCTCTCGATAATACTTGATTTGCACTTTCTGCGCCTAGCTGAAAGGCGTTAAAGAAAAGCGCTTATGGGAGACAACCCATGTTTTTACTACAGCAATTTTTGTTTTATTTGAGTCTTGGAAGTTGTTTACTACTGTAGCAACCTCTCCTTATCATGTTTTTGTGCCAAGTAAAGTTTCTATGTTAAAGTTGATGTTATATTTGGGATCGCTGCGCAGAAACAGCATTGCTGTATGTCACGAATTCTGGCATAAGTCTCTGTAAAAAATTCAAACAAATCTGCAAAATTACGAGCGTGATCCTCAGATATGTACGCAACTTTCATTAGTTTTGAGTTTTTCCATTTGAGCAAGTCTAGTGCACCTTTCAGGTTCGTCTTTACGGACTGTTCTGTTTTTGACAGATTCTGCCTTTTATTTCGCATTGCCATATTTGCTATGTCGGATGAATTTCTTTGATCCATTAATGTCCAGTAGCTTTGTGCAATGTCCAGAAGTGTTAAGAATGATTGTGTCACCTCTGAATATGTGAATTATTAATTGTGCACTAACCCTCTAATGAGTTTGCTTGAAGTTTGGTGTGAAGGAAGTTTTCAAGGGTCAAGAGAGGAGTATGATATACTATGATCAAGAGGAGTGAAAGCTCTAAGCTTGGGGATGCCCCCGTGGTTCATCCCTGCATATTTTAAGAAGACTCAAGCGTCTAAGCTTGGGGATGCCCAAGGCATCCCCTTCTTCATCGACAACATAATCAGGTTCCTCCCATGAAACTATATTTTTATTCAGTCACATCTTGTGTTCTTTACTTGGAGCGTCGGTTTGTTTTTGTTTTTGTTTTTGTTTTTGTTTGAATAAAATGGATCCTAGCATTCACTTTGTGGGAGAGAGACACGCTCCGCTGTTGCATATGGACAAATATGTCCTTAGGCTTTACTCATAATATTCAAGGCGAAGGTTGAAACTTCTTCGTTAAATTGTTATATGGTTGGAATTGGGAAATGCTACATGTAGTAATTCTAAAATGTCTTGGATAATGTGATACTTGGCAATTGTTGTGCTCATGTTTAAGCTCTTGCATCATATACTTTGCACCCATTAATGAAGAAATACATAGAGCTTGCTAAAATTTGATTTGCATATTTGGTCTCTCTAAGGTCTAGATAATTCTAGTATTGAGTTTTGAACAACAAGGAAGACGGTGTAGAGTCTTATAATGTTTACAATATGTCTTTTATGTGAGTTTTGCTGCACCGGTTCATCCTTGAGTTTGCTTCAAATAACCTTGCTAGCCTAAGCCTTGTATCGAGAGGGAATACTTCTCATGCATCCAAAACCCTTGAGCCAACCACTATGCCATTTGTGTCCACCATACCTACCTACTACATGGTATTTCTCCGCCATTCCAAAGTAAATTGCTTGAGTGCTACCTTTAAAATTCCATCATTCACCTTTGCAATATATAGCTCATGGGACAAAATAGCCTTAAAAACTATTGTAGTATTGAATATGTACTTATGCACTTTATCTCTTATTAAGTTGCTTGTTGTGCGATAACCATGCTTCTGGGGACGCCATCAACTATTCTTTGTTGAATATCATGTGAGTTGCTATGCATGTCCGTCTTGTCTGAAGTAAGGGAGATCTACCACCTTAATGGTTGGAGCATGCATATTGTTAGAGAAGAACATTGGGCCGCTAACTAAAGCCATGAATCATGGTGGAAGTTTCAGTTTGGACATATATCCTCAATCTCATATGAGAATAATAATTGTTGCTACATGCTTATGCATTAAAGAGGAGTCCATTATCTGTTGTCCATGTTGTCCCGGTATGGATGTCTAAGTTGAGAATAATCAAAAGCGAGAAATCCAAAATGCGAGCTTTCTCCTTAGACCTTTGTACAGGCGGAGGTACCCCTTTGTGACACTTGGTTGAAACATGTGTATTGCGAAGATCCGGTAGTCCAAGCTAAGTAGGACAAGGTGCGGGCACTATTAGTATACTATGCATGAGGCTTGCAACTTGTAAGATATAATTTACATAACTCATATGCTTTATTACTACCGTTGACAAAATTGTTTCATGTTTTCAAAATAAAAGCTCTAGCACAAATATAGCAATCGATGCTTTCCTCTTTGAAGGACCTTTCTTTTACTTTTATTGTTGAGTCAGTTTACCTATCTCTCTCCACCTCAAGAAGCAAACACTTGTGTGAACTGTGCATTGATTCCTACATACTTGCATATTGCACTTATTATATTACTCTATGTTGACAATATCCATGAGATATACATGTTATAAGTTGAAAGCAACCGCTGAAACTTAATCTTCCTTTGTGTTGCTTCAATACCTTTACTTTGATTTATTGCTTTATGAGTTAACTCTTATGCAAGACTTATTGATGCTTGTCTTGAAGTACTATTCATGAAAAGTCTTTTCCTTATGATTCATTTGTTTACTCATGTCATTACCATTGTTTTGATCGCTGCATTCATTACATATGTTTACAATAGTATGATCAAGATTATGATGGCATGTCACTCCAGAAATTATCCTTGTTATCGTTTGCCTGCTCGGGACGAGCAGAACTAAGCTTGGGGATGCTGATACGTCTCCAACGTATCGATAATTTCTTATGTTCCATGCTACATTATTGATGATATCTACATGTTTTATACACATTATATTCGTATTTACGCATTTTCTGGAACTAACCTATTAACAAGATGCCGAAGAGCCATTCTTTTTTTTTTTTGGTTTCAGAAATCCTAGTAAGGAAATATTCTCGGAATTGGACGAAATCAACGCCCGGGGTCCTATTTTTGCACGAAGCTTCCAGAAGCGTGAAGAGGGAAGGAAGTGGGGCCACGAGGCGCGCCACAATAGGGCGGCGCGGCCCACCCTTGGCGCGCGGCCCTGGTGTGTGGGGCCCTCGGTGGCCCCCCTGTTCTTCCGCCTACTTAAAGCCTCCGTCGCGAAACCCCCACCGAGAGCCACGATACGGAAAACCTTCCAGAGACGCCGCCGCCGCGAATCCCATCTCGGGATTCAGAGATCGCCTCCGGCACCCCGGAGAGGGGAATCATCTCCCGGAGGACTCTTCATCGCCATGATCGCCTCCGGAGTGATGAGTGAGTAGTTCACCCCTGGACTATGGGTCCATAGCAGTAGCTAGATGGTCGTCTTCTCCTAATTGTGCTTCATTGTTGGATCTTGTGAGCTGCCTAACATGATCAAGATCATCTACTGTAATACTATATGTTGTGTTTGTCGGGATCCGATGGATAGAGAATACTATGTTATGGTGATTATCAATCTATTACCTATGCGTTGTTTATGATCTTGCATGCTCTCCGTTATTAGTTGAGGCTCTGGCCAAGTTTTTGCTCTTAACTCCAAGAGGGAGTATTTATGCTCGATAGTGGGTTCATGCCTCCATTGATACCTGGGACAGTGACAGAAAGTTCTAAGGTTGTGGATGTGCTGTTGCCACTAGGGATAAAACATTGATGCTATGTCTAAGGATGTAGTTGTTGATTACATTACGCACCATACTTAATGCAATTGTCTGTTGCTTGCAACTTAATACTGGAAGGGGTTCGGATGATAACCTGAAGGTGGACTTTTTAGGCATAGATGCATGCTGGATGGTGGTCTATGTACTTTGTCGTAATACCCAATTAAATCTCACTATATTTATCATATCATGTATATGCATTGTTATGCCCTTTTCTATTTGTCAATTGCCCGACTGTAATTTGTTCACCCAACATGCTTTAATCTTATGGGAGAGACACCTCTAGTGAACTGTGGACCCCGGTCCTATTCTTTACATCGCATACAATCTACTGCAATACTTGTTTTACTATTTTCTTCGCAAACAATCATCTTCCACACAATACGGTTAATCCTTTGTTACAGCAAGCCGGTGAGATTGACAACCTCACTGTTTCGTTGGGGCAAAGTACTTTGGTTGTGTTGTGCAGGTTCCACGTTGGCGCCGGAATCCCTGGTGTTGCGCCGCATCACATTTCGCCACCATCAACCTTCAACGTGCTTCTTGGCTCCTCCTGGTTCGATAAACCTTGGTTTCTTTCTGAGGGAAAACTTGCTGCTGTGCGCATCATACCTTCCTCTTGGGGTTCCCAACGAACGTGTGAGTTACACGCCATCCGAGCACGAGTGCCCATAAAAAAATATCGTCCTAACTTCACTATGAATGTCGCCGCCAGACGCAAAAAAAAGGGATGCAACACGAGGACTTCCCAGGAGGTCACCCATCCTAGTACTACTCTCGCCCAAGCACGCTTAACTTCGGAGTTCTGATGGGATCCGGTGCTTTAGTGCTGGTATGATCGCATCCGACATGTTATGCACTCATTTTCCTTTATGCTTGCCCCTCCCGCACCTTGTCTGCTCTATTTTGTACCATGCCCATCCCGCTTTTCCATCCCCACCACCGTTTCCCATCAGAAATAGCCGAGCACGAGTGCCCATAAAAAAATATCATCGTAACTTCACCATGAATGTCGCCGTCAGACGCAAAAAAGGAGGGATGCAACACGAGGACTTCCCAGGAGGTCACCCATCCTAGTACTACTCTCGCCCAAGCACGCTTAACTTCGGAGTTCTGATGGGATCCGGTGCTTTAGTGCTGGTATGATCGCATCCGACATGTTATGCACTCATTTTCCTTTATGCTTGCCCCTCCCGCACCTTGTCTGCTCTATTTTGTACCATGCCCATCCCGCTTTTCCATCCCCACCACCGTTTCCCATCAGAAATAGCCGAGCACGAGTGCCCATAAAAAAATATCGTCGTAACTTCACTATGAATGTCGCCGCCAGACGCAAAAAAAAGGGATGCAACACGAGGACTTCCCAGGAGGTCACCCATCCTAGTACTACTCTCGCCCAAGCACGCTTAACTTCGGAGTTCTGATGGGATCCGGTGCTTTAGTGCTGGTATGATCGCATCCGACATGTTATGCACTCATTTTCCTTTATGCTTGCCCCTCCCGCACCTTGTCTGCTCTATTTTGTACCATGCCCATCCCGCTTTTCCATCCCCACCACCGTTTCCCATCAGAAATAGCCGAGCACGAGTGCCCATAAAAAAATATCGTCCTAACTTCACCATGAATGTCGCCGCGTGACGCAAAAAAAAGGGATGCAACACGAGGACTTCCCAGGAGGTCACCCAACCTAGTACTACTCTCGCCCAAGCACGCTTAACTTCGGAGTTCTGATGGGATCCGGTGCTTTAGTGCTGGTATGATCGCATCCGACATGTTATGCACTCATTTTCCTTTATGCTTGCCCCTCCCGCACCTTGTCTGCTCTATTTTGTACCATGCCCATCCCGCTTTTCCATCCCCACCACCGTTTCCCATCAGAAATAGCCGAGCACGAGTGCCCATAAAAAAATATCGTCGTAACTTCACCATGAATGTCGCCGCCAGACGCAAAAAAAAGGGATGCAACACGAGGACTTCCCAGGAGGTCACCCATCCTAGTACTACTCTCGCCCAAGCACGCTTAACTTCGGAGTTCTGATGGGATCCGGTGCTTTAGTGCTGGTATGATCGCATCCGACATGTTATGCACTCATTTTCCTTTATGCTTGCCCCTCCCGCACCTTGTCTGCTCTATTTTGTACCATGCCCATCCCGCTTTTCCATCCCCACCACCGTTTCCCATCAGAAATAGCCGAGCACGAGTGCCCATAAAAAAATATCGTCGTAACTTCACCATGAATGTCGCCGCCAGACGCAAAAAAAAGGGATGCAACACGAGGACTTCCCAGGAGGTCACCCATCCTAGTACTACTCTCGCCCAAGCACGCTTAACTTCGGAGTTCTGATGGGATCCGGTGCTTTAGTGCTGGTATGATCGCATCCGACATGTTATGCACTCATTTTCCTTTATGCTTGCCCCTCCCGCACCTTGTCTGCTCTATTTTGTACCATGCCCATCCCGCTTTTCCATCCCCACCACCGTTTCCCATCAGAAATAGCCGAGCACGAGTGCCCATAAAAAAATATCGTCCTAACTTCACCATGAATGTCGCCGCGTGACGCAAAAAAAAGGGATGCAACACGAGGACTTCCCAGGAGGTCACCCATCCTAGTACTACTCTCGCCCAAGCACGCTTAACTTCGGAGTTCTGATGGGATCCGGTGCTTTAGTGCTGGTATGATCGCATCCGACATGTTATGCACTCATTTTCCTTTATGCTTGCCCCTCCCGCACCTTGTCTGCTCTATTTTGTACCATGCCCATCCCGCTTTTCCATCCCCACCACCGTTTCCCATCAGAAATAGCCGAGCACGAGTGCCCATAAAAAAATATCGTCCTAACTTCACCATGAATGTCGCCGCCAGACGCAAAAAAGGAGGGATGCAACACGAGGACTTCCCAGGAGGTCACCCATCCTAGTACTACTCTCGCCCAAGCACGCTTAACTTCGGAGTTCTGATGGGATCCGGTGCTTTAGTGCTGGTATGATCGCATCCGACATGTTATGCACTCATTTTCCTTTATGCTTGCCCCTCCCGCACCTTGTCTGCTCTATTTTGTACCATGCCCATCCCGCTTTTCCATCCCCACCACCGTTTCCCATCAGAAATAGCCGAGCACGAGTGCCCATAAAAAAATATCGTCCTAACTTCACCATGAATGTCGCCGCCAGACGCAAAAAAGGAGGGATGCAACACGAGGACTTCCCAGGAGGTCACCCATCCTAGTACTACTCTCGCCCAAGCACGCTTAACTTCGGAGTTCTGATGGGATCCGGTGCTTTAGTGCTGGTATGATCGCATCCAACATGTTATGCACTCATTTTCCTTTATGCTTGCCCCTCCCGCACCTTGTCTGCTCTATTTTGTACCATGCCCATCCCGCTTTTCCATCCCCACCACCGTTTCCCATCAGAAATAGCCGAGCACGAGTGCCCATAAAAAAATATCGTCGTAACTTCACCATGAATGTCGCCGCCAGACGCAAAAAAAAGGGATGCAACACGAGGACTTCCCAGGAGGTCACCCATCCTAGTACTACTCTCGCCCAAGCACGCTTAACTTCGGAGTTCTGATGGGATCCGGTGCTTTAGTGCTGGTATGATCGCATCCGACATGTTATGCACTCATTTTCCTTTATGCTTGCCCCTCCCGCACCTTGTCTGCTCTATTTTGTACCATGCCCATCCCGCTTTTCCATCCCCACCACCGTTTCCCATCAGAAATAGCCGAGCACGAGTGCCCATAAAAAAATATCGTCGTAACTTCACCATGAATGTCGCCGCCGCGCAAAAAAAGGGATGCAACACGAGGACTTCCCAGGAGGTCACCCATCCTAGTACTACTCTCGCCCAAGCACGCTTAACTTCGGAGTTCTGATGGGATCCGGTGCTTTAGTGCTGGTATGATCGCATCCGACATGTTATGCACTCATTTTCCTTTATGCTTGCCCCTCCCGCACCTTGTCTGCTCTATTTTGTACCATGCCCATCCCGCTTTTCCATCCCCACCACCGTTTCCCATCAGAAATAGCCGAGCACGAGTGCCCATAAAAAAATATCGTCCTAACTTCACCATGAATGTCGCCGCCAGACGCAAAAAAAAGGGATGCAACACGAGGACTTCCCAGGAGGTCACCCATCCTAGTACTACTCTCGCCCAAGCACGCTTAACTTCGGAGTTCTGATGGGATCCGGTGCTTTAGTGCTGGTATGATCGCATCCGACATGTTATGCACTCATTTTCCTTTATGCTTGCCCCTCCCGCACCTTGTCTGCTCTATTTTGTACCATGCACATCCCGCTTTTCCATCCCCACCACCGTTTCCCATCAGAAATAGCCGAGCACGAGTGCCCATAAAAAAATATCGTCGTAACTTCACCATGAATGTCGCCGCCAGACGCAAAAAAAAGGGATGCAACACTAGGACTTCCCAGGAGGTCACCCATCCTAGTACTACTCTCGCCCAAGCACGCTTAACTTCGGAGTTCTGATGGGATCCGGTGCTTTAGTGCTGGTATGATCGCATCCGACATGTTATGCACTCATTTTCCTTTATGCTTGCCCCTCCCGCACCTTGTCTGCTCTATTTTGTACCATGCCCATCCCGCTTTTCCATCCCCACCACCGTTTCCCATCAGAAATAGCCGAGCACGAGTGCCCATAAAAAAATATCGTCGTAACTTCACCATGAATGTCGCCGCCAGACGCAAAAAAAAGGGATGCAACACGAGGACTTCCCAGGAGGTCACCCATCCTAGTACTACTCTCGCCCAAGCACGCTTAACTTCGGAGTTCTGATGGGATCCGGTGCTTTAGTGCTGGTATGATCGCATCCGACATGTTATGCACTCATTTTCCTTTATGCTTGCCCCTCCCGCACCTTGTCTGCTCTATTTTGTACCATGCCCATCCCGCTTTTCCATCCCCACCACCGTTTCCCATCAGAAATAGCCGAGCACGAGTGCCCATAAAAAAATATCGTCGTAACTTCACCATGAATGTCGCCGCCAGACGCAAAAAAAAGGGATGCAACACGAGGACTTCCCAGGAGGTCACCCATCCTAGTACTACTCTCGCCCAAGCACGCTTAACTTCGGAGTTCTGATGGGATCCGGTGCTTTAGTGCTGGTATGATCGCATCCGACATGTTATGCACTCATTTTCCTTTATGCTTGCCCCTCCCGCACCTTGTCTGCTCTATTTTGTACCATGCCCATCCCGCTTTTCCATCCCCACCACCGTTTCCCATCAGAAATAGCCGAGCACGAGTGCCCATAAAAAAATATCGTCCTAACTTCACCATGAATGTCGCCGCCAGACGCAAAAAAAAGGGATGCAACACGAGGACTTCCCAGGAGGTCACCCATCCTAGTACTACTCTCGCCCAAGCACGCTTAACTTCGGAGTTCTGATGGGATCCGGTGCTTTAGTGCTGGTATGATCGCATCCAACATGTTATGCACTCATTTTCCTTTATGCTTGCCCCTCCCGCACCTTGTCTGCTCTATTTTGTACCATGCCCATCCCGCTTTTCCATCCCCACCACCGTTTCCCATCAGAAATAGCCGAGCACGAGTGCCCATAAAAAAATATCGTCCTAACTTCACCATGAATGTCGCCGCCAGACGCAAAAAAAAGGGATGCAACACGAGGACTTCCCAGGAGGTCACCCATCCTAGTACTACTCTCGCCCAAGCACGCTTAACTTCGGAGTTCTGATGGGATCCGGTGCTTTAGTGCTGGTATGATCGCATCCGACATGTTATGCACTCATTTTCCTTTATGCTTGCCCCTCCCGCACCTTGTCTGCTCTATTTTGTACCATGCCCATCCCGCTTTTCCATCCCCACCACCGTTTCCCATCAGAAATAGCCGAGCACGAGTGCCCATAAAAAAATATCGTCGTAACTTCACCATGAATGTCGCCGCCAGACGCAAAAAAAAGGGATGCAACACGAGGACTTCCCAGGAGGTCACCCATCCTAGTACTACTCTCGCCCAAGCACGCTTAACTTCGGAGTTCTGATGGGATCCGGTGCTTTAGTGCTGGTATGATCGCATCCGACATGTTATGCACTCATTTTCCTTTATGCTTGCCCCTCCCGCACCTTGTCTGCTCTATTTTGTACCATGCCCATCCCGCTTTTCCATCCCCACCACCGTTTCCCATCAGAAATAGCCGAGCACGAGTGCCCATAAAAAAATATCGTCGTAACTTCACCATGAATGTCGCCGCAGACGCAAAAAAAGGGATGCAACACGAGGACTTCCCAGGAGGTCACCCATCCTAGTACTACTCTCGCCCAAGCACGCTTAACTTCGGAGTTCTGATGGGATCCGGTGCTTTAGTGCTGGTATGATCGCATCCGACATGTTATGCACTCATTTTCCTTTATGCTTGCCCCTCCCGCACCTTGTCTGCTCTATTTTGTACCATGCCCATCCCGCTTTTCCATCCCCACCACCGTTTCCCATCAGAAATAGCCGAGCACGAGTGCCCATAAAAAAATATCGTCCTAACTTCACCATGAATGTCGCCGCCAGACGCAAAAAAAAGGGATGCAACACGAGGACTTCCCAGGAGGTCACCCATCCTAGTACTACTCTCGCCCAAGCACGCTTAACTTCGGAGTTCTGATGGGATCCGGTGCTTTAGTGCTGGTATGATCGCATCCGACATGTTATGCACTCATTTTCCTTTATGCTTGCCCCTCCCGCACCTTGTCTGCTCTATTTTGTACCATGCCCATCCCGCTTTTCCATCCCCACCACCGTTTCCCATCAGAAATAGCCGAGCACGAGTGCCCATAAAAAAATATCGTCGTAACTTCACCATGAATGTCGCCGCGTGACGCAAAAAAAAGGGATGCAACACTAGGACTTCCCAGGAGGTCACCCATCCTAGTACTACTCTCGCCCAAGCACGCTTAACTTCGGAGTTCTGATGGGATCCGGTGCTTTAGTGCTGGTATGATCGCATCCGACATGTTATGCACTCATTTTCCTTTATGCTTGCCCCTCCCGCACCTTGTCTGCTCTATTTTGTACCATGCCCATCCCGCTTTTCCATCCCCACCACCGTTTCCCATCAGAAATAGCCGAGCACGAGTGCCCATAAAAAAATATCGTCGTAACTTCACCATGAATGTCGCCGCGTGACGCAAAAAAAAGGGATGCAACACGAGGACTTCCCAGGAGGTCACCCATCCTAGTACTACTCTCGCCCAAGCACGCTTAACTTCGGAGTTCTGATGGGATCCGGTGCTTTAGTGCTGGTATGATCGCATCCGACATGTTATGCACTCATTTTCCTTTATGCTTGCCCCTCCCGCACCTTGTCTGCTCTATTTTGTACCATGCCCATCCCGCTTTTCCATCCCCACCACCGTTTCCCATCAGAAATAGCCGAGCACGAGTGCCCATAAAAAAATATCGTCGTAACTTCACTATGAATGTCGCCGCCAGACGCAAAAAAAAGGGATGCAACACGAGGACTTCCCAGGAGGTCACCCATCCTAGTACTACTCTCGCCCAAGCACGCTTAACTTCGGAGTTCTGATGGGATCCGGTGCTTTAGTGCTGGTATGATCGCATCCGACATGTTATGCACTCATTTTCCTTTATGCTTGCCCCTCCCGCACCTTGTCTGCTCTATTTTGTACCATGCCCATCCCGCTTTTCCATCCCCACCACCGTTTCCCATCAGAAATAGCCGAGCACGAGTGCCCATAAAAAAATATCGTCGTAACTTCACTATGAATGTCGCCGCCAGACGCAAAAAAAAGGGATGCAACACGAGGACTTCCCAGGAGGTCACCCATCCTAGTACTACTCTCGCCCAAGCACGCTTAACTTCGGAGTTCTGATGGGATCCGGTGCTTTAGTGCTGGTATGATCGCATCCGACATGTTATGCACTCATTTTCCTTTATGCTTGCCCCTCCCGCACCTTGTCTGCTCTATTTTGTACCATGCCCATCCCGCTTTTCCATCCCCACCACCGTTTCCCATCAGAAATAGCCGAGCACGAGTGCCCATAAAAAAATATCGTCGTAACTTCACTATGAATGTCGCCGCCAGACGCAAAAAAAAGGGATGCAACACGAGGACTTCCCAGGAGGTCACCCATCCTAGTACTACTCTCGCCCAAGCACGCTTAACTTCGGAGTTCTGATGGGATCCGGTGCTTTAGTGCTGGTATGATCGCATCCGACATGTTATGCACTCATTTTCCTTTATGCTTGCCCCTCCCGCACCTTGTCTGCTCTATTTTGTACCATGCCCATCCCGCTTTTCCATCCCCACCACCGTTTCCCATCAGAAATAGCCGAGCACGAGTGCCCATAAAAAAATATCGTCGTAACTTCACCATGAATGTCGCCGCCAGACGCAAAAAAAAGGGATGCAACACGAGGACTTCCCAGGAGGTCACCCATCCTAGTACTACTCTCGCCCAAGCACGCTTAACTTCGGAGTTCTGATGGGATCCGGTGCTTTAGTGCTGGTATGATCGCATCCGACATGTTATGCACTCATTTTCCTTTATGCTTGCCCCTCCCGCACCTTGTCTGCTCTATTTTGTACCATGCCCATCCCGCTTTTCCATCCCCACCACCGTTTCCCATCAGAAATAGCCGAGCACGAGTGCCCATAAAAAAATATCGTCGTAACTTCACTATGAATGTCGCCGCCAGACGCAAAAAAAAGGGATGCAACACGAGGACTTCCCAGGAGGTCACCCATCCTAGTACTACTCTCGCCCAAGCACGCTTAACTTCGGAGTTCTGATGGGATCCGGTGCTTTAGTGCTGGTATGATCGCATCCGACATGTTATGCACTCATTTTCCTTTATGCTTGCCCCTCCCGCACCTTGTCTGCTCTATTTTGTACCATGCCCATCCCGCTTTTCCATCCCCACCACCGTTTCCCATCAGAAATAGCCGAGCACGAGTGCCCATAAAAAAATATCGTCGTAACTTCACCATGAATGTCGCCGCAGACGCAAAAAAAAAGAGGACTTCCCAGGAGGTCACCCCTACTAGAAAAGTTGCCATGGCCGACGAAGTTGAAGTCGCGCCGTGGTTGCTGGTGTACCATGGCCGACGATTTTGGTCCCTCCGTGGTGCATGTCAAAACTTTTTTTTTCTCGTTTTTGAGGCCACCTAGCCCGACGAAAGCGGCCAAAACGTGGCGTATGGTGGCCCGGGACGTGGTGCATCTCGAAATCTCGGGTTCGCCGGCCGAGTCAACGCAAATCCGCACCGCCGAGGGATGTAGGGCCCAGATGGCAGCCTCTCTGGCATTGTTTTTTTTCTACATCGCGCCATCTCGTTCAACGTTCTCCGATCGAGCCGTTTACGATGCAGGATCATGGGTCCCGCATGTCATCCTCTATGAACCAAAATTCTTTCTATTCTTGGATTTTTTTGACCCCCTGATTTCTGGCTACTTCCTTTTTCTTTTGATCCCTTGCCGCCTTGGAAACGTTGAGACCGCTGCTGCTAAATGGGACCCGCATGTCATCCTCTATGTGCAATCAACTTTCTTTTCTTGGAGTTTTTTTGGCACCTCAAATTTGGTCACTTGCCTTTTTCTTTCGATCCCCTGCCGCTCCGCTGCTGCTAACTGGGACCCGCATGTCATCCTCTATGTACTATAAAACTTTCTTTTCATGGATTATTTTTGGCACCTCAAATTTGGTCACTTGCCTTTTTCTTTCGATCCCCTGCCGCCTCTCAAACGGTGATACCGCTGCTGCTAACGGGACCCGCATGTCATCCTCTATGTACTATAAAACTTTCTTTTCCTGGATTATTTTTGGCACCTCAAATTTGGTCACTTGCCTTTTTCTTTCGATCCCCGCCTCTCAAACGGTGATACCGCTGCTGCTAATGGGACCCGCATGTCATCCTCTATGTACTATAAAACTTTCTTTTCCTGGATTATTTTTGGCACCTCAAATTTGGTCACTTGCCTTTTTCTTTCGATCCCCTGCCGCCTCTCAAACGGTGATACCGCTGCTGCTAACTGGGACCCGCATGTCATCCTCTATGTACTATAAAACTTTCTTTTCTTGAATTATTTTTGGCACCTCATATTTGGTCACTTACCTTTTTCTTTCGATCCCCCCGCCTCTCAAACGGTGATACCGCTGCTGCTAAATGGGACCCGCATGTCATCCTCTATGTACTATAAAACTTTCTTTTCTTGGATTTTTTGGCACCTCATATTTCGTCACTTGACTTTTTCTTTCGATCCCCTGCTGCCTCTCAAACAGTGATACCGCTGCTAAATGGGACCCGCATGTCATCCTCTATGTACTATAAAACTTTCTTTTCTTGGATTTTTTTGGCTCCTCATATTTGGGCACTTGCCTTTTTCTTTCGATCCCCTGCTCTCAAACGGTGATACCGCTGCTGCTAAATGGGACCCGCATGTCATCCTCTATGTACTATAAAACTTTCTTTTCTTGAATTATTTTTGGCTCCTCATATTTGGGCACTTGCCTTTTTCTTTCGATCTCATGCCACGTTTGAAACGTTGAGGAACCTGCTGGCTCATGGGACCCGCATGTCATCCTCTATGTGCTATAAAAGTTTCCTTTGTTGGATTTTTTTTCACCCTCTGATTTTTGGCTTGCCTTTTTCTTTTGATCCCCTGCCCCCTTTGAAACGTTGAGTAAGCTGTTGGCTCAAGGGACCCGCATGTCATCCTCTATGTCCATCAACTTTCTTTTCTTAGATTTTTTTCACCCCCTAATTACTAGCTACTTTCTTTTTCTTTTGATCTCAAGCCGCATTACAAACATTGAGACCGCTGCTGCAAAATGGGACCCACATGTCATCCTCTATGTACAATAAATCTTGGATTATTTTTGGCTCCTGATATTTGGTCACTTGCCTTTTTCTTTCGATCTCATGCCGCCTTTGAAACGTTGAGTAAGCTGCTGGCTCATGGGTCCCGCATGTCATCCTCTACGAACAATAAAAGTTTCCTTTCTTGGAGTTATTTTTTACCCCTAATTTCTGGCTATTTGCCTTTTTCTTTTGATCCCCTGCCCCCGTTGAAACGATGAGGACGCTGTTGGCAGGTCGGTCCCACATGTCATCCTCTATGAACAATAAAAGTTTCCTTTGGTGGATTTATTTTTGACCCCTAATTAATTTCTGGCTATTTCCTTTATTTTTCTTTTGATCCCCTGCCGCCTTGGAATTGTTGAGAATGCTGCTGCCTCATTTTTCTTTTGGTCCTGTGCCGCCTTGGAAACGTTGAGACCGCTGCTACAAAATGGGACCCGCATGTCATCCTCTATGTACAATAAAGTTTCTTTTCTTGGATTATTTTTGGCTCCTGATATTATGTCACTTGCCTTTTTCTTTCGATCTCATGCCGACTTTGAAACGTTGAGGATGCTGCTGCCTCATGGGTCCCGCATGTCATCCTCTCAGAACGATAAATGTTTTGTTTTCTTGTATTTTTTTACCAACTGATTTTTGGCTTTTTTTATTTTCGATCCCCTGCCGCCTTTGAAACGTTGACTCCGCTGCTGGCTCATGGGTCCCCGATGTCAGCCTCCCCGTACAAGAAACATGTGATATTTTATTTTGCAGACAATAAACGTTGTATTTCGCTCTGAGCTATTGCAAACGGATAAATTAAATCTTTATATCTACATAAACAAACTTATATGTTGAATCTCCTTGTTTTTTGTTTTTGCGAAGCATAGGACTTTCCTGTTTTTTTTTTGAGAAAAATCCGACCTTTCCTGTTTTGGAGTGGGCTGAAATTGTACGAGTCAAAAGGCCCAGCAGGATAGTTCGAAGGCCCAGATGTCCAGATACAGCCCAATTAAAATCTTTCTTTTCTTGGATTTTTTTCACACCCTGATTTCTGGCTACTTCATTTTTCTTTCGGTCCTGTGCCGCCTTGGAAGCGTTGAGACCGCTGCTACAAAATGGGACCCGCATGTCATCCTCTATGTACAATAAAGTTTCTTTTCTTGGATTATTTTTGGCTCCTGATATTATGTCACTTGACTTTTTCTTTCAATCTCATGCCGACTTTGAAACGTTGAGGAAGCTGCTGGCTCATGGGTCCCGCATGTCATCCTCTATGAACAATAAAAGTTTTCTTTGTTGGATTTATTTTTTTCCCCTAATTTCTGGCTATTTGTCTTTTTCTTTTGATCCCCTGCCCCCTTTGAAACGATGACGACGCAGCTGGCAAGTCGGTCCCACATGTCATCCTCTATGAACAATAAAAGTTTCCTTTGATGGATTTATTTTTTACCCTAATTAATTTCTGGCTATTTCCTTTTTTATTTTGATCCCCTGCCGCCTTGAAATAGTTGAGGATGCTGCTGCCTCATGGGTCCCGCATGTCATACTCTCAGAAAGGTAAATGTTTCTTTTCTTGAATTTGTTTACCAACTGATTTTTGGCTTATTTTTTCTTTCGATCTCCTGCCACCTTTAAAACGTTGACGACGCTGCTGGCTCATGGGTCCCCAATGTCAGCCTCCCCATACTGCAAATCCTCTTTCTGCAAAGGTTGTATTTCTAGATAGATAAGGTGGATTCGAATCTGCCATGGTTCAGGCAGCTCAGGTAAGCCTTCTTGCACTAATTAATGGAAGTAGTGTATCGCAAGGTCAAGACATGTGGCTCAGTGTAATGAATCTATATGAATCATGTTGTGGGTTCAATCTGATAGTTCTCTAACAGGTCAGCCAAAATAGAAATTAAGTTTTTTTCTAAAAGGGAAATGCAAATTAAGATGAACACAAACATTAGTTATCATAATAGCTGATCATACATACATACTTGCTAAGAGCAAAAGCTTGCCAGAGTTTTACCACCCATACAATTAATTAGCAGTTCAGATAAGATAACCTTATATAAGTATAACTACAAATGCATTTGCTAAGGGCTCATGGGACAACAGAACTAGACAACCGCGAACTTTATGACCAGCATGTCACAGCGGCATCGAAAGATCTTGACCTTCAACTTTGATCCAATGCGAAGTTTGGCACCGTCAATGAACTTTTTCCACCTGGAAGTAACAGCCAAGCGGCCATCTGTGGGACTGACAGAGTACCGTCCCTCCACGGTGAGACCTTCACTCTCCATGACGAGGGATATCTTGCCCCTTCGGCCAGCATTGAGATCCTTGGAGATACTTTTAGGCAATTTCTGATTCAAAGCAAGAGATACCACCAAAAATTAGTCAATGGCACCAATGCACTGAACCATGTGAGACTTTGAGCAGAGAAGACATCAAGATAAGAGCAGTTATGCTGTCATATACTCACGAACATAGCCTTCAGATGCGTCCTGGTCACCACACGGGTGGCCACAGCAATGAGCTGAGACCTCGGTGATCTGGCTGGGGCAGGTGCATGAGCCTGGGCTGGTACACGAGCTGGTGCTGATGCAGGAGACTGCTGGGCAGGTGCAGTAAACGGTGCCTCTAGAGGAACCGGTGCTGATGCAGGAGACTGTTGGGCAGGTGCAGTAAACGGTGCAGCTAGAGGAACCAGTGCTGATGCAGGAGCCTGCTGGGCATGTGTAGTATATGGGGCCTCTACAGGAACCAATGCTGATGTAGGGGACTGCTGGGTAGATGCAGTAAACGGAGCTGGTACAGGAACCGGTGCTGATGCAGGAGAGTGGGAAGCCGGTGCCGGTGCTGGTGTGGTTGCCCTTTGTGACATCCGCTCCTGTTCCGTCAGGGGATCTGCAGCTTTGATCATGTTAAACCCAGCAAGCTAGAACAGAGGGAATGGTTTAGAACAACTGCTCAGAATGCAGTTATCAAAAGATATGAGTAGAAAAAAGTTACATATTATATATTTGGAAGTGTCTCCAACTCTGTAAGCAGTTACGTATATCTGCCCGTTTGAGTTTCTGATCCTCAGCTCGTCGCCCTTCTTCAGACCGTAGTCAAAAGCAAACTTTCTCCAATCATGTCCATACAAATATGTGATGGCCTGCGTCTTGTAGACATACACCTCATAGACCGTGTAGGTGTTCATCAATTTGCCATTGCCATGCATAGTGAAAGATCCTTCATGCGGACACATCTGGTTAATCATTGGACGAAGTTCACAAGGTACAGTCTGCATGTGAAAATTGATACAAATGTAAGAAGCAGGAAGACTAAAAACAAGACTTTACTATATGCCAATTCATGCTAAACCACTGAGAATACATACCTGTAACTCTGTGAAGGAGCTACTAGAAAGGTAGATAGAGCCATAGGAGGTGTTATATGCGGGGTATGTACATGGGCCCGCCATATTCCCGCAAGCTCGGCATCGGGATGGTGAAGGAAACATGGGAGGTACTACTGGTGCGTAGCGCTGAACGTAAGTGGAAGAATTAGGTTGTGTAAAGTGCATAGTTCAGAGCAATGCAAATGTTGACAAGCAAGTGCATAACACTATGTTACAAACTGAACAGTGAAAA